>JAVIAB010000139.1:31662063-32244563 GCA_032433765.1 Megaustenia siamemsis | reverse complement strand
GCTGTTGTTGCTTCTCGCCTCAAAAAAATATTTCTCTAAGGCAGTCTGTTTTTCCTTTTATCTTTTAGTTATATCATGTTGTTTTTGTGGTGTGTATGTTTTATTTGTTTTCTAGCACCAATTTTATAATCCTTTCTTGTGATTCTTTGCTTTTAAATCAAATGCACAAATCTGTCTCAATCATTCCAAATATAGTATAAACAATATTTTTTTTTTAATGTCACTGCTTAAGCTGAACTTTTCCAGCAGTTTTTTTTTTTTTAAAGATGTCAACTTCTTCACAAAACAGCATAGGAACCCCCAGAAAAAAAATTAATTTTAGTTTAAACCTTGGAGACATCTGAAAGCTCATCTTAAAATAGAACAGTAGTAAACAAAAACACATGCACGTGATTGAGCATGCAAACTTATTATAGCTCCGTATGATTTTACCAATTCCAGCAATCCATTTTGATGGAAATTGTAAAGTTAAAAACAATCGTATTTTCTGGACTTAGGGACGCCATTCTGAAAACATGTAATTCTTAATCCTATTTTTTTTTTAAAATGAAGATAAACAGAAGAACTTGGAGACAATTTGTTTTACCGCCAAAAGGTCTAAAGAGCAGTCGTGAATATTAATATAGATTGATAGATTAAAATTAATTCTTTATTTCCTGAGTTTTTGTCACGTTTCTGCTAGTTCAGACGAGATTATTTCCCTTTGAAAGGAAAATCTGTTTAATGTGTAATGTTTTTAATAACAATCATTGTTGCTTACTTGAAGCTAATAAACACTGCAATATAACAATGATATCACGTATCATCACTTGAAGCTAATAAACACTGCAATATAGCAATGATATCACTTATCATCACTTGAAGCTAATAAACACTGCAATATAACAATAATATCACGTATCATCACTTGATGCTAATAAACACTACGATATAACAATGATATCACTTATCATCACTTGAAGCAATATGCACGACGATATAACAATAATATTACTTATCATCACTTGAAGCTAATAAACACAGCGCATGGGGCAGAAACCTCAGCTCTTGTTCTAGAACGATGTACTGCCATTCCTTGCAAGTCTTGTGTATTTGTGAAACGCGTGTCTAAACAATATTGATGATTCTGCGTAGAATATCTTTATCTTTACTTCTTTATCGATATCGTGATTCGGATTCAGGAAAAACAGTGGGACAAAAGAAGCCATATTCAGCATGAGGACATTGATTGAAAAGTACATAGAAGTAAACAAACCAATATATGCCTGCTTCAAAGACTACACCAAAGCATTTGATAGAATACACCATAATAAACTTATAGACTGCCTAAAAGATATAAATCTGGATGACACAGACATACGACTGATATGTAATTTGTACTGGGAGCAAACAGCAATAATAAAATATAACAAGGAGAACTCTACACACATTGATATAAAAAGACGAGTAAGACAAGGATGCATCCTATCACCAAGCTTGTTCAATTTATACACTGAGCAAATCTTTAAAAACATCTCAGAGACAGTTATGAAATACAACTACCTGGGACATACTATAACCAGTGATGGAAAATGTACAACTGAAATAAATAAAAGAATAGGTATGGCAAAAAGTAATTTCAATGCCATGAAAAATATACTAACATCAAACAAATAATACCAGGGCTAAAACTAAGAATAGCAAAATGTTACATCTTCTCAATATTCCTGTATGGTGCAGAAACACGGACATTAGACCAGAAAACATAACTGAAAATATTGAAGCCTTTGAAATGTGGATTTATAGAAGAATAGGTAGAATTGGATGGAAAGAAAAGAAAACAAACGATGAAGTTTTTAAACAACTAAAAATGAAAAGAGAAAAACTAAACACAGTTAGAGCAAGTCAAATGAAATTTTTGCGTCATGTTAAAAGACACAACAGCCTAGATCCAGACAGCTTTCTTGTGACAGACTAAGTATCTCGAATCTACTGCATTCATCAGAACTAAAGCAGCAACGTTATCGACCATTATCGTCATTGTAATTTGTTTTATCTGAGATAGTTCACAAAGTGACTTTCAGTCACCCAACCCCCTCTCTCATATACCATAGACCGTCTTTGTTTTTTAATTTACTCTAAACCATTTTTCTGATTTTTTTTTTTTCAATTCACCGGGAGCCGTTCCTTTAAAAATTGATTATCAACTATTTTAAGGAGATGTATGAATCGATAATAAGCAGCGAACAAAAAAGAATGTTTGTGTGCGGTAATTGGTTTCACGAGGTAATGTCCACTCAAGGAAGCCATTCTTTCAACTGCCAATCTAAATGTCTCTAGTCGTTTCCTTAGCTATAAGTTATAGTGTCATCAACGTTGACGCTCCGCTATATAGCTGAAAAGCCGGCGTACTGTGTTCGAAGCCCGCGGTAGACAGAAAGGCTCTTTTCTATCGGGGGTGAAATAAAAATCCTGAGTCTCACACGTCGTGGCGAATGCTTGCAAAAGCGGCCTTTATCCCTCGGGTTCTATCGTTGCCCCCCGACATACACCATATATGGTACTATGTGTCGTAAAGATAGTTTTTTTTTTTTATTTTTTTTTTTTAAACCGGTTCATCTTCCATGAAGTATATCTTTTATTATTGATTTTCTCAAAGTCATTATGTTTTTATTTCTATTTCTGTTCAGGGTGGAATATGTGGACATATTATTTTATTGCTTGATATGGACGTTTGATTAGAGGCTATCATGGTGAAACATTTTTAGTTTTGCAGAAAACCTAACTGTTAACATAAACAACATAGAAATAATGGAGGTGTGTCGGCCATGTGGGAAAAAGCGATAACAAGGGAATCACAACTCAAGCTTTCAAAAGGAAAATAGCAAGCAAATCTAAAAAAAAAAAAAAGAAGAAAGACCGATCTAGATAAATACTCAGAAGAACTCTGAGAAGAGAAACGAGAGCATCATAGGCTTTCTGGCTAAAATTGAGTGGCACGGATTTTTTTTTCCGGGAAAGTAAAGCAGCACGGCCGCAATACCGACTACATTACCCCAAAAATCATGTGGCTGAAGGTCTGTAAAATATAGGGTCACTAACACCATATTTCCCTATACGCCATTTGGCGTGACGGGGTACTTTACTTTTTTTTTTTTAAGATAACATTTAATAAATTTAGTTTTTAAAACAATATAGTGAAGTATGCTGGAAAGAACGTGTAGAATTAGAGAAAATAAAGCTAACCGCTAACGCTACCTTGGACATACTATAACCAATGATGGAAAATGTAAAACTGAAATAAACAAAAGAATAGGTATGGCAACAAGTGATTTTTATGCCATGAAAAATATACTAACAACAAAACAATTAACACTAGGGCTGAAACTAAGAATAGCAAAATGTTACATCTTCTCAATATTCCTGTATGGTGCAGAAACATAGACATTAGACAAGAAAACACAACAGAAAATTGAGGCCTTTGAAATGTGAATTTATAGAAGAATATGTAGATTTGGGTGGAAAGAAAAGAAAACAAACGTTGAAGTTTTAAAACAACTAAAAAATAAAAAGAGAACTAAATACAATTCAGAAAAAACAAATGACATTTTTAGGGCATGTTAAAAGACACAACAACCTAATAAAAGTAATATTGGAAGGGAAAATACAAGGTAAAAGAGGCAGAGGCAGACCAAGACTAACATGGACGAGTAGCATAAAAAAATGGACAAGTCAACCTATGACAATCTGCACCATCAAAGCAAGAGACAGTGAAATGGCGCTCCATCATAGCCAACCTTCGTTGCGGAGACGGCACTCAGTGATGATGATGATGATGATGATGATGATGAAAGTTAACCGATACTGTTATTGGTTTATCCCATTTCATTCTCATCATGGTTACTCACTTCAATATCATGGTGACCAAAAGGGAGAATAAGAATATAGCAAAGTCGGTAGACATTAAACAGATAGCAAATTAGTACTGTATTATTTTTTTCCAAATCTTTTTCACATTTTCTGTTCACTAAGCTTGTGACTTTATTTTATTCTCAAATCGATCTACCAACCGTTCGTTGTCTGTGGTCGAGCAAGGGAACTGCACTAGTCTAGTTGTGAAAAACACAAGCAACCGTCTAGTCGACTCGAGTTTCAATGTAATAGCGATACCAGGATTTGCAAACATTTCTGAAGCAAAATAGCAAATTGAGTTAACGCTCTTAGTAAATCGAGAAATGTCGCAATCACTACGAAGTTCGTGATGCAGGCGACTACCGTTGAGAGTTTCTGATCAACCACATACTGTCGACAGATCATTATGTGATATTGCTACTGGTCAACTACTAGCTGTTGGTAGATCATTAAGTGATATTGCTACTGGTCAACTAATGGCTGTCGATAGATCATTATGCGATATTGCTACTGGTCAACTACTGGCTGTCGATAGATCATTATGCGATATTGCTACTGGTCAGCTACTGGCTGTCGATAGATCATTATGTGATATTGCTACTGGTCAACTACTGGCTGTCGATAGATCATTATGCGATGTTGCTACTGGTCAACTACTGGCTGTCGATAGATCATTATGTGATATTGCTACTGGTCAACTACTGGCTGTCGATAGATCATTATGCGATATTGCTACTGGTCAACTACTGGCTGTCGATAGATCATTATGTGATATTGCTACTGGTAAACTACTGGCTATCGATAGATCATTATGTGATATTGCCACTGGTGAGCTACTGACTGTCGACAGGTCATTATGCGATATTGCTACTGGTCAGCTACTGGCTGTCAACGGGTCATTATGAAAGTAA
The DNA here is from genome assembly GCA_032433765.1 of Megaustenia siamemsis. Taxonomy (NCBI): domain Eukaryota; kingdom Metazoa; phylum Mollusca; class Gastropoda; order Stylommatophora; family Ariophantidae; genus Megaustenia; species Megaustenia siamemsis. The sequence goes on along the minus strand of JAVIAB010000139.1, from coordinate 32,239,761 downwards.
GTAAAGTACCCCCGTCACGCCAAGTGGCGTATAGAGAAATATGGTGTTAGTGACCCTATATTTTACAGACCGTCAGCACATGATTTTTGGGGTAATGTGGTCGGTATTACGCCCGTGCTGCTTTACTTCCCCAGAAAAAAATCCGGTACCCATTTAAGGCTGGGTGAACCCGGAAGCCGTCGGTTAGGATCGAACCCTACCCCTTTATCTTTGTAGTCCAGTTCACTAACCACTGAGCTATCGCGGCTCCACAGGTCATTATGCGATATTGCTACTGGTCAGCTACTGGCTGTCGATGGATCATTATGCGATATTGCTACTGGTCAACTACTGGCTGTCGATGGATCATTATGTGATATTGCTACTGGTCAGCTACTGGCTGTCGATGGATCATTATGCGATATTGCTACTGATCAGCTACTGGCTGTCGATGGATCATTATGTGATATTGCTACTGGTCAACTACTGGCTGTCGATAGATCATTATGCGATATTGCTACTGGTAAACTACTGGCTGGCGATAGATCATTATGCGATATTGCTACTGGTAAACTTCTGGCTGTCGATAGATCATTATGCGATATTGCTACTGGTAAACTACTGGCTGTCGATAGATCATTATGCGATATTGCTACTGGTAAACTACTGGCTGGCGATAGATCATTATGCGATATTGCTACTGGTCAACTACTGGCTGTCGATAGATAATTATGCGATATTGCTACTGGTCAACTACTGGCTGTCGATAGATCATTATGCGATATTGCCACTGGTCAACTACTGGCTGTCGATAGATCATTATGCGATATTGCTACTGGTAAACTACTGGCTGGCGATAGATCATTATGCGATATTGCTACTGGTAAACTTCTGGCTGTCAATAGATCATTATGCGATATTGCTACTGGTCAGCTACTGGCTGTCGATAGATCATTATGCGATATTGCTACTGGTAAACTTCTGGCTGTCAATAGATCATTATGCGATATTGCTACTTGTCAGCTACTGGCTGTCGATAGATCATTATGCGATATTGCTACTGATAAGCTACTGGCTGTCGATAGGTCATTATGCGATATTGCTATTGGTAAACTACTGGCTGGCGATAGATCATTATGCGATATTGCTACTGGTAAACTACTGGCTGGCGATAGATCATTATGCGATATTGCTACTGGTAAACTACTGGCTGGCGATAGATCATTATGCGATATTGCTACTGGTAAACTTCTGGCTGTCGATAGATCATTATGCGATATTGCTGCTGGTAAACTTCTGGCTGTCGACAGGTCATTATGCGATATTGCTACTGGTCAGCTACTGACTGTCGACAGATTATTATGCGATATTGCTACTGGTCAGCTTCTGACTGTCGACAGGTCATTATGCGATATTGCTTCTGGTCAACTACTGGCTGTCGACAGATCATTATGTGTTATTGCTACTGGTCAGCTGCTGGCTGTCGACAGGTCATTATGCGATATTGCTTCTGGTCAACTACTGGCTGTCGACAGATCATTATGCGATATTGCTTCTGGTCAACTACTGGCTGTCGACAGGTCATTATGTGATATTGCTTCTGGTCAACTACTGGCTGTCGACAGGTCATTATGTGATATTGCTACTGGTCAACTACTGGCTGTCGACAGGTCATTATGTGATATTGCTACTGGTCAACTACTGGCTGTCGACAGATCATTATGCGATATTGCTTCTGGTCAACTACTGGCTGTCGACAGGTCATTATGCGATATTGCTTCTGGTCAACTACTGGCTGTCGACAGGTCATTATGTGATATTGCTTCTGGTCAACTACTGGCTGTCGACAGGTCATTATGTGATATTGCTTCTGGTCAACTACTGGCTGTCGACAGGTCATTATGTGATATTGCTACTGGTCAACTACTGGCTGTCGACAGATCATTATGTGATATTGCTTCTGGTCAACTACTGGCTGTCGACAGGTCATTATGCGATATTGCTTCTGGTCAAGTACTGGCTGTCGACAGGTCATTATGCGATATTGCTTCTGTTCAACTACTGACTGTCAACAGATCATTATGTGATATTGCTACCACGACGGGATTCTCACCTCACATTTTTCTTTGTCTAGTTGTTAAATTTGTATCTCCAATCCTTTGATTTGACATTCATTACAATATTGTACCGCGGAGTATTTGATTTTAACTGTTTGGTAATTTCCAAAATTGTACCTTCGAAAATTTTATTTGAATTATTTGGCAATTTTCTCTACCTCCGAATGTTTTATTTAAATTATTTGGTAGTTTACTCTACCCCCGAATATTTTATTTGAATTATTTGGTAATTTACTGGATCACAGAGCAATTGATTTGCATTATTTTGTAATTTACTTTACCTCCGAACATTTGACTTAACTTTGTTGCTAACATTACATTATCCAGTCGTTATTTGATATAATTTTTAGCATTGTGCTTTCAGACAGTACATCATCATTATTGAGTGCCGTCTTCGCATCGAAGGTTGGCTATCATGTTGCGCCATTCCGCTCTGTCTCTTGCTTAGATAGCGCAGATTATCATAGGCTCACTTGTCCATCTTTTGAAGTTACTCGTCCATGTTAGTCTTGGTCGGCCACTGTCCCTTTTACCTTGTATTTTCCCTTAAAAGATTAGTTTTAGTAGACTGCTGTGTCCTTTAACATGCCCCAAAAATCACATTTTGTCCTGTTTGAATTGTATTTAGTAGTTTTTTTTTTTTTCATTTTTAGTTGTTTTAAGACTTCATAATTATTTTCCGGTTCTTCAATAAATCTATAATTCAAAGTCATCAATTGTCTGTTTTGCTTTCTTGTCTAATGTTCATGTTTCATCACCATAGAGGAATGTTGAGAAGATATAATATTTTACAATTCTTAGTTTTAGCTCTGGTGGTATTTGTTTTGATGTTAGTATATTTTTCATTGCATTAAAATTACTTTTATGCTATTCCTTATATTCTTTTGTCTATTTCAGTAGGGGAGAGCTGACGCATTTTTTTTATCTGTCTTGTTTCATTGGATGGTTATTTCTTTATGAATTTTACCCTCTTCAGAGAATGTTGTTCTCAGATATTTTTTTCAAATTTGTTACTAGATGTTCAATAACTATGTTTAATGTATTATTTTGTCTTTCTATTGATATCACTTTTACTTTTTTCATTGCTTAATTTCATGTTATTCATGTTACATTCTTTATTCAAGGACAGCAAGATAGTTGAAGGTTTTTTATTTTTTTTATTTTCGAAAGCCATTAGGGCCTAATCGTCAACAAAAACCAGATTAGTTCATTTATATCTTCCTGTTGTGTTGTTTCATCCTTGAATATTTTGTCAATGTGCGTGATAAACAGCAGTGAAAACAAGAAGCACATTTGTCTTACTCTATATATTACTGCGAATGGTTTTGATGTTCCTTTATTCGCTCTAATTGGACTTCAGCAGTGCCTATATAAGCTCCTGCAATATCTAATAAGGTGGACATTTACTCCGTAATGAGCCAATGTTTGCCATAATATATTTCTATCCACCCTGTCGAAAGTTTTGGCTTGGTCCATAAATGCCATGCACAGATTTTTTTTTTTTATAGTCTATGAACTTCTCTACTATCTCTTTTTCTTCTTCTACCTTTTTAGCTCCCAGTGCAGCATAGGTCTTCAACAAACACTTTCCAAGTTGTTCTGTTTTTTTGCCATTCTTTTAAGATCATTCCATGTTTTCCCCATCATCTTCATCTCTGCTTCTATCTGTCTTCTCCAAGAATTCCATGGTCTTCCTCTTTGTCTTTTCCCCTGGGGATTCCAAAAATGGGCCTGTTGTGTAATACTCTCAGTTGTCTTCCGCAGTGTGTGTCCTATCCAGCGCCATCGTCTTCGCTGTATCTCTTTATCCACTGGTATTTGACTGGTACATTTCCATAATTCCTCTACTATCTGCTTGAGTGAAAATATTGCATTTGTGCAGCTTCTTTTTTTCCTCTAAACCCATTTGTTCTTCTGCCAACTGGGGTTCTATAATAGGTCTTAATCTTGTTTATATAATCTTGGCATGTATGTTGCCAATGTGGCTCAGCAGTGATATGTAAATGTTTTATAAGCATTCTGTTTAGGTTCCTTTATTCTTCCAAGGGGAAAATATTACCGGCAGTTGCCAATCAGCAGGTATTTGTTGTTGTACCCATTAAAAATAAAAGTAAAGTACCCCCGTCACGCCAAGTGGCGTATAGGTAATATGGTGTTAGTGATCATAAATTTTACAGACATACGGCACATGCTTGTTGGGGTAATGCGGTCGGTATTCCGCCCGTGCCGCTTTACTTTCCCAGAAAAAAAATCCGGTACCCATTGAAGGCTGGGTGAACTGGAAGCCGTCGGTTGTGATCGAACCCTACTTCTTGTCCTTTGTAGTCCAGTTCACTAACCACTGAGCTATTGTTGTACCCATATTCTGTGTAACCATCTACAGCTAAACTCTCCTGCTGCTTGGATTATTTCCCCTAGTAAATCTATTTACTCCTGACTGTATTTCGGCGACTGTTTAACCACCCTTTCTACGCCTGACAGCGTTTCTGGTTCTAGTGATGTCATTTCCTGGTCCTGTGTTATATTCTGAACCTCCCCTAGGGGATTACGATGCTTCTTGAAGTATTCTCTCGATCTGTTCGTTATTTTTACTGGATCTGTTAGAAGATTTTCATTTGAATCGTTAATTATTTCTGTTGGGCTATAAATTTAATCTATTTCTCTTTTACTTGGAACAGTTTTGACAAAAAAGTTCTAACAACTAATCTCTTATTTTCTGCTAATAACTCTCTAAAGCATTCCCATGATTTCTCTTCCACTTTTTTTTACTATTTAATCTTCTGGTTTCTCTGTGTTGAATCCTGTAATAGGTAATCTTCTTCATCAAGAACTATTGACCATGTTAAGATTATTAAAATTAATTTTGGCATTCGTTCTTTTTATCATCATCTTGTGTCATACCGACTGACGTAGGAGATCATGTCCGTCCACAATCTTCTATACACAGTGCCTCGCGTAAATTCTCTTATCGATTGTTTTTTCCTGCCATGACACCAAGCTGTATAATATCTTCTCACTGTGTCGTCCTCGTTCTCTCTGTACCTGTATTTTGCCAGTTGTAACCACTTATTGTACAGAGAAATTACGACGGTGGTTTTTTGTTATCTTCTGTCGGTTTGTTTTACAGTCGGCTCCGCTTGACTCTGACTAAAAAGTCTCACCCACAAGGCAGTGGGGTTGTTTTACTTCAGGGTACCCTCCCTTACCCTTTTACTCTCCCGAGCATACCTGCACTGCAGCAGAGCAGCCGGAGGTACTGTCTACTGCACACAATAACAGGTAAATTTACCCGACCTGTTGTCAACTGGGAACTTTGAAGGACGAAGAGATGAGGGAAGCAAAGAGAAATGATACCAGACATCTTAAGAGTATGGCTTGACAGAAGGTCAACAACAAAAATGATAACCAACTGTCGTGATCGAAAGTTGTGGAGAAACATGAACACCTACGCCAGCAGACTTGGCACTTGATGATGATGATGAAGCAATTATTCCAACTTTCCTCTTCTCATGATGTGCCTGAAAAATGTTGATTGTTTCTTACTGATGTTTTTTATAGCTCCTTTTTGTATTGGTCTCTTTGAGAATGTTCTCATTGGTCTTTTTAGCTGTCCAGGGAACTTTCAACATTCTTCTGAGAAATCCCATCTCTGTGGCCTCTAATCGTCTTTTTATTTGTTTGTCTACTGTGCATGATTGGCTTCCATAGGTGAGAAATGGCTCTATATAGCACCGATTGTCTCTCTTTCTCACTTCTATTGACACAGACTTGTTGCATAAACAGATGTTAATTATCTGAAATGCTATTTTGGCCCGAGCTATTCTGCTTTTTATTTCTGTGATGCATCGTCCATCTGCTGTTAATTACTGTGCCTAAGTATTTGACGCGTTGCACTTGTTTCGGATTTATCCCGTTTATTGTTATGCTTCATGATGGTGATGACGCGAGCTTTTATTTGCAGAAAATCAGGCACTAATACATTAAAAAATAGAAGACCTACAAGAACACATAAATAGACTAAATAGCACAGGTACAAAATACAACATGAAAATCAACATCAACAAAACAGTAGCCATTAATGTCGCAAAAGAGAAACAGAACATCAACATAACTGCAAAATGCAGGCAACTAAAACAAATAGAAGAATTCAAATACTTAGAAAGTTTGTCGATTTTAATCGACAATGCACAAACAGCAGAGATAGACTCAAGATGCAACAAAGCTTGTCATATCATTGGACAGCTATCACCATTATTGTCCAACAAGGAAATAACTCTAGAAGCAAAACGAGCACTTTACAAGAACAATCGTCATCCCAACTTTAGTTTACCAATGACCTGCTTTGACCCTAGATGCAAGAACAACCAGAAAAAAAAACCTCTACTAAGATGAGATGTGTTAGACTAATGACAGGAAACAGCCTGAGAGATAAGATCAGAAATGAAGAATTGAGAGAAAAGCTAGGAATAACCCCCGCCCTAGAATATATAAAGAAACAACAGATAAAATGGTTTACCCACGGAATAAGGCAGAGTGATAAAAACACAACGCGAGCCCTCAATAAACGTTGCGAGAATACCAGGCCGATGGGACAACCACGAAAAAGATGGATTGATGGAATATTAGAAGCATTAGGAAATATAACAGCAACAGAGGCGAACAAAAGAGCAAAAGACCGTAAATTATATCTCCCCTCGACACTGAAAGAGAAATGAGGAAGGAAAGAAGAAAAAGAGAAAATGGTGATGATTGCTTCTTCAATATGACCCTGTACTCTCATTCTACTGTCTTATTATAGAAAGTTTAGAAAGCTCTTAAGGAAATGCAACCATTTTAAAATAACATAATGAGTGAAGAAAATAGACCGTGTATATTATTCAACGACCCTGTGATTTAATCGTAAAATTATTGAATTAATATCGACGTTTTAAGTGTTTGTCGGGACACAAGAGAATACATAAGAGAATATCGGTCACGCCTTATGAGAAGTATGTTAGTTCTTATACTTTTCTTACTACAGACACATTTGCCAGTAAAGTATTTAGTTCACTTTGGGCCGCACTTGTAGCAGTTTTCTTCTACTTATTTTCTTTTCCTCTTTTACCGTTTCGGATGTCGAGGGGAATACGACGTTTTGGTTCTTGCTCTTCTGGCAGCCATTGACACATGCTGCTGTTGGAGAGTTCCTCTGATGTTGCCACTCTAAATTAGTCTTGGTCTGCCTCAAGCATTTAGTCTTTCTTCTAATATGTGTGTGTATGTGCTTGTGTGTATGTGTATGGTGTGTGCATGCCTTGTAAGGTATGGCGTCTATATACATTTTTTTTCAGGTGGACAAACTAATATAATTATTGGGACTTCCGTCTCCAAGATGGCGAATCTAGTCCACGTCAACTCGATCGCTGCAGAAAGTGCATACAGAGTCTGATTAATTTCGGTTCTCCTTTGCACTTGTCTGCGTTAAAGTCAAAATTATGATATACTTAATACATCTGTGTCGCTAAAGCGAAGTCGTGGGCCGACAACAGTCCGTTTTTGACAAATCAAGTGTTGTGAATGAGACCTTCCACCGTCTAGACTTGATCTGCGCTTTACGTCACATTGGTGCTATTCATGGCCGTTGTTGGAATTCCTCGATGCAAGTTATTTCCATGTTACTCATTAATGTAAACTACTTCGTCAGCCGCAGTTTTGTCTCTTTGGGGAATTTGCTTCGCGTTTTGTTCGTCGTGGGCTGCTTACACTAGAGTAATCAGAAATCTAAAGGGAGCGAGATTGTGTCTTCGACATTGTTGTGTGCTACGTCATCGTAATGGCTCCCTAGACCGGCTGTGCGCTAATCTTACGGTCTGCTGTTTGATGTGCGACGGGGATAATTTGACGACTAACTGTGTGTCTATATGTTCGGAATTGGAGTCAACAGCGATGGCTTAACATCATCAAGTGCTACGACGATCATTATTTTTCAAGAGGACGTGACTTACCGGTATATGGGGATAGGCAGCGGGAACAATTGAAGGCTATGCATGAAAAGTGTTCCCTGTTGCAGTTTCCTCATATTATAAGTCGCATGTCTGTGTTAGTCACCTCTAGTGACTCGGGCAGATGGTGCTCGTAAACCTGGGATGGCCGACCATCTAAGGGCAGAATCCCCCTACAGAAAAGATCATCTGCTGCCTTGCAGGAAGATTGGGGACAATCAAAGGCTAAGGAAAGCAAACCTGAAAAAATGCTGGCTGAAATCGGATGCACTGGGCCACTGACGCAGAACGCAGTGCAACGTTTTAACAGGTATTTAAGCGGAGTGGATCTAACAGGCTCAAACAAACTGCTGTCTTCGTGTGAGAGTCTGGAGTCCTACTCTGATTGAGTCCTGATCGCAAATATATATATAAATATAATTATTGTTTTATTTCTATGTCAACTCTTTCTCATATTTCTATGGCAACTCTTTCTCATATTTCTATGTCAACTCTTTCTCATATTACTATGTCAACTCTTTCTCATATTTCTATGTCAACTTTTTCTCATATTTCTATGGCAACTCTTTCTCATATTTCTATGGCAACTCTTTCTCATATTACTATGTCAACCCTTGCTCATATTTCTATGTCAACTCTTTCTCATATTTCTATGTTAACTCTTTCTCTTATAACCTCATTTATGATTCTGTCTTTTCTGGGCACTCCTATATGTTTTTTTCAAATATCTCATTTAAGATATGAGTAGCTTTATATTTACTTGTTTCAAGAGGTCATGTTTGGCACATATACCATTCTTCTTCCTCTTTCCTTCTCGTTTGCCTTTCAGCGTTGAGGGGAGATATAATTTGCGGTCTTTAGCTCTTCTTTTTTCCTCTGCTATATTTCCTTGTGTATCTAATTTACCGTCAATCCATTTTTTTTCGTTGTCGGCTCTTGGGTCTGGTGTTCTTGCAACGTTTATTGAAGGCTTTCTGTAATGTGTTTTGATCACTCTGCCTTATCCCGTGGGTAAACTATTTTATCTGTTGTTTCTTTATATATTCTAGGGCGGGGTTATTCCTAGCTTTTTTCTTAGTTCTTCATTTCTGATCTTATCTCTCAGACTCTTTCCTGTCATTCGTCTAACACATTTAATCTTAGTAGATGTTATTTTTCTTAGTGTTCTTGCATCTAGGGTCCAGGCAGGTCATTGGTAGCACAACGTTGGAATGACGATTGTATTGTAAAGTGCCCGCTTTGCCTCTATAGTTATTTTCTTCTTAGACAATAGTGGTGATAGCTGTACAATGATTTGGCAAGCTATGTTACATCTTGACTCTATTTCTGCTGTTTATGAATTGTCGTTTGTCACTAGACTTCCTAGGTATCTCCTAGGTACTATACAGTGTGTACAAATTTATTCGTACAAGATTTTTCTTTGTGTTGGTTGATATGATTTTAGCGTGAAATTATTGAGAATATAAAACAGTTTGTTAGTTTCCATTAGGGATGACATTTAAGCAATTTAACTATAATTAGACACTTTAAATTCTTTGAAAAAAAGATCAACTTTCATTGCATTGCCTAAAATGAATGGTGCAGTTGAATGCAGTGATTTTTAGAACAATAAACCTTATGAGCCATTCAATAAAAATATTGCTAAAAGTCATACACGGAAAGACTCAGAATAAAATTAATGTGGAATTAGAAGAATAACAATTTATATTTATGAAAAACAGTGGGACAAAAGACACCATATTCTGCTTTAAGTCATTAATAGAAAAGTATACAGAAGTAAACATACCAAATATACCTGTTTCATGGCATATTTACACCAACGTTTTTAATAGAATACACCATTAACAACTTATAGACTGCTTAAAAGATGTACATCTAGATGACACGGATATACGACTAATATGTAATTCATACTTTGAGCAAACAGCAATAATAAAATATAACAATGAGAATTCTATCATCATCATCATCGAGTGCCGTCTCCGCAACGAAAGTTGGCTACCATGGAGCGCCATTCTGCTCCGTCTCTTGTTTTGATGGTGCAGGTTGTCATAGGCTGATTTGTCCATCTTTTAATGTTACTCGTCCGTGTTAGTCTTGGTTTGCCTCTGCCTCTTTTGCCTTGTATTTTCCCCTCCAGGATTACTTTTAGTAGGCTGTTGTGTCTTTCAACATAGCCCAAAAATCGCATTTGTATTGTTTGAATTGTGTTTAGTAGTTCTCTTTTCATTTTTAGTTGTTTTAAGACTTCGTCGTTTGTTTTCTTTTCCTTCCATTCAATTCTACCTATATTTCTATATATCCACATATCCAGAACGCTATACCTGTTGATATAAAAAGAGGAGTAAGACAAGGATGCATCCTATCACCAAGCATGTTCAATCTATACACTGAGCAAATCTTTAAAAACATCTCAGAGATGCTAGGGTTAAACATATTCTTAAAATCTACAACAATTACTTAAAGAAATAAACACGACAAGCAAAAAATATGGATCAGATATGAATATAAAAAAGACTAAAACTATGATCATAAACAAAGATAATACTCAAAACCTACAAGTGGATATCTCTCTCTCTCTCTCTTTCTCTCTCTCTCTCTCTCTATCTATCTCTCTCTCTCTCTCTGCGATCAAGACTTAATCAGAGTAGGATTCCAGACTCTCTCATGAAGTCAGCTGTCTGTTTAAGCGAATCGATTGTCCTAAATAAGTGGATATAAAAGTTGAAGGAAAAGACCTAGAGACAGTTCAGAGCTACAACTACATTGGACATACTATAATCAGTGATGGAAAATGTAAAATTGAAATAATAAAAGATTCGGAATGGCAAAAAGTAATATCAATGTCATAAAAAATATACTAACATCAAAACAAATAACTCCAGGGCTAAAACTAAGGAATATCATAATGTTTTATCTTCTCAACATTTCTGTATAGTACAGAAACATCAACATTAGACAGGGAAACGGAACAGAAATTTAAAGCCTTTGAAATGTAGTTTTATTGAAGAAAAGGAGGAATTTGATGGAACTAATAAAAAATAAATGATGAAGTCTTACAACAACTAAAAATGAAAAGAGCTTACAACACATAATACAAACAAGACAAATGGGATTTTTTTGGGGCATGTTAAAAGACACAGCTGCCTACTAAAACTAATCTTGGAAGGGAAAATACAGGGTAAAAGAGGCAGACCAAAACTAACATGGACGAGTAACATCAAAAGATGGACAAGTCAGTCACCGACAACCTGCACAATCAAAGCAAGAGACAGAGTGGAATGGCGCTACATGGTTTCCAACCTTCCATGCGGAGACTGTAATCAATGATGATGGTGATGTCGTAGTAAGAAGGAAAATTGGCATCGCCGCCAGTATTATTGACATCACGAGCATTGTGAAGATCAAACACGTAAGTCAGCTCTCTCACTTGTTATACTTCTGTTTGTACTTATTCATCACCATCATGTGCCATACCGGTTGGCGTAGGCGATCATGTCCTTCCACATTCTTCTATCTACAGTGCATCGTATCAGTTCTGTTGTTGACTGTTTTCCATGCCATGACACCAAGCTATCCAGTATTTGCTCTCTTTCCTTTTATTTTGCCAGTTGTAACCAAGTATTCCAACTTTTCTCTTCTCATGATGTGACCAAAAAATGTTGATTGTTTTTTTCTGATGTTTTTTAGGAGCTCCCTTTTTGTGTTGGCCTCTTTGAGAACTTCCTTATTGGTCTTTTTAGCTGTCCAGGGAACTTTCAACATTCTTCTGAGAAATCCCATCTCTGTGGCCTCTAATTGTCTTTTCATTTGTTTGTCTACTGTCCATGATTCGCTTCCATAGGTCCGAATTGGTTCTATATAGCACCGATGAAATCTCTTTCTCTCTTCTATTGACATAGATTTGCATAGATTTGTTGCATAAGATATTTTTCATTTTCTGAAATGCTATTTTGGCCTGAGCTATTCTGCTTTTTATTTCTGTGGTGCATCTTCCATCTGATGTTATTACAGAGCCCAAGTATTTGAAACATTGCACTTGTTTAAGACTTATCTTGTTTATTTTTATGCTGCACGATGGTGATGGTTGTTTCTTCAATATAACCATTACTTCTGTTCTCTTACTATTCAGACTAAGACCTTTCTTGTTGCTTTCTTTTACTACTATGTCTATCGTTTCTTGCAGTTCATTCTCTGACTCTGCTATTAAGTCTGTGTCATCTGCATATCATAAATTATTTAGGTTGTAACCGTTGATTTTATTTCATTTTTTTTTCTACTATTGATCTCATAATATTTTCGCTGTAAATTGAAAACAAATCCGGCGACAGAACACAGCCTTGTCTGACTCCTTGTTTTATATATTTTAATTGTCCTGTTTGGTTGCTAATTTATATAATTGCTGTTTGTTGCCAGTACATGTTTTTTTATGACTCGCAGATCCTTGCCATCAATGTTTAATTTCTCCAGCATATTGATTATTTCCACATGCTTTACTTTGTCAAATGCTTTTGTGTAGCTATAAAGCACATATATAGGTTTTTTTTTTTTTTTACCTCTATAACTATTTCTAGCAATGTACAATTTTCCATAGTGTAAAAGTAAAAGTAAAGTACCCCCGTCACGCCAAGTGGCGTATAGGGAATATGGTGTTAGTGACCATACATTTTAAAAGACCTACAGCACATGATTTTTGGGGTAATGTGGTCGGTATTACGCCCGTGCCGCTTCACTTTCTCAGAAAAAAATCCGGTACCCATTAAAGGTTGGGTGAACTCGGAAGCCGTCGGTTGGGATCGAACCCCACCCCTTGTCCTTTGTAGTCCAGTTCACTAACCACTGTGCTATCGCGGCTCCCTCAATTGTCCATAGAGTACTTTAAAGAAATGTTAATACTGCAGTCTGCAGTATTATAAGATCTGTCGTACCCGAGTCAATGTTTGAACAAACAAAGTGAAATAAGCGACTCTTAAAAGTCCCGTAAATAATTTTATTGCAAGGAGGAATTTTCTCTTGTCGACATTTCAGAAAATGAACCAGATAACCCAAATGTATGAAGCTTGTATGTTTTTTTTTAATGTTAAAGACGTGCGAGCTATAAATCGAACACTGCAAATGGGGGTAATCTGATAATCAGTTCTCTCAAGTGGTGCAAGGTTTGGAATATCTCGTCTCCTACAGTAGGAAAGCTGGTTTGTCAAAAATATGCTCTTTCAGACATGGATTAGATATATAATGAATGTTATGATGAGTGAATATGGGCTGTATATTATTGAATGTAGACAAGGTTAGTGCGGAAAGAGTGTGGCTAACGTGATAGAGATCAGTTCAGTTTCCGATTAGTAAAAAGTAAAAAAGTAAAGTACCCCCGTTACGCCAAGTGACGTATAGGGAATATGGTGTTAATAACCATAAATTTTACAGACCCTCGGCACATGATTTTTGGAGTAATGTAGTCGGAATTGCGCCCGTGCCGCTTTACTTTCCCAGAAAAAAATCAGGTACCCGTTAAAGGCTGGGTGAACTGGAGCCGTCGGTTGGGACCTAACCCTACCTCTTGTCCTTTGTAGTCCAGCTCACTAACCACTGAGCTATCGCGGCTCCCAGTTACCGATTAGGATAACGTTTATATATATATTTATATTCAAGCAGGTTAAGAAAGATCAAAATAAGTTACGACTACACAATACATGCCGTCATTATCCCAAGATCCTGAGTAATAGCATAAGTCTAGCCAGTTTGTTAGATTTATGTGTGTATTCTTATATATTTTTGTGGTGTTGTTTATTGTTCCAGCTGAAGGGCTATCTGGCCGAAACGTCTTTCTACTTTTGTTTTGTTTCTCGCCTCACGTAAATCTATTACCATATCACTTTTTCCTTTTTTTAAAAATAAAATTAATTCCTGAGTAACACTGTCACCACAAGACAAAACTCCAGAATTGTGATTATGACGTGATAGATTTGTAGCTAAAAAGATCTATTAAACACAATTCAAACAAGACAAATGAGATATTTGGGATATGTTAAAAGACATAGCAGCTTACTAAAAGTAAACTTGGAAGGGAAAATACAAGGTAAATGTGCCAGAGACAGAACAAGATTAACATGGACGAGTAATATCAAAAGATGCACAAGTCAGCCTATGACAACCTGCACTATCAAAGCAAGAAACAGAGCTGAATGGCGTTCCTGCTAGCCGATCTAAGATGCGGAGACGGCACTCAATGATGATGAAATTCATATAGAATTGTAAAGTATACGGGGGCTCTGGTAGCCTAGGCCTAGTTGGGAAAGCCACCCCACTAGCTACAGACGACCGGACAGCCTGTGTTCGATTCCCGCTGGAAGCAGTGTGAATTGTACTTGTGGTTGGAAAAAAAAAGCCGCTGAGAGAAACAGGTACAAGACTAGCACTCTGGAAAGGTGAAAAATGGCTCTTCGCTCGTGAGTTACAATGCTTGAGGCGACAGTAGACATGCTTCTCCCAACATTTCTGAATCGTCGGCATATGGGTAAAAAAGAGAACCCGCGTGTTAGCCACCGATTCAAGTCTCGTAAATCTCGTACCTTCACGTAGAGTGCACAGTAAGATTATCGTGATACATGGACGCCTGTAATGGACAGTTGCCTGGGAACATTCATAAATGTGAAGTGTTTAAAGAGAATATTTATAAGCAGCATCCTTGGTTTTTTTTTTAAATTGGAAATTGGTTTTGGAAGGGAGGAGAAATCAGCGACTGTATTACCATTTACATCTATGAGAATAAAGAAGCAGTTTTACATCTGGTTGAATGGTTGATTGATGATTTATTAAATGGCTGATTGATGATTTATTAAATGGCTGATTGATGATTAACTGAATAGCAGATTGAGGAAAGATTGAATAACTGATTAATGATTGATTGGTGATTGATTAAACAACTGATTTTTCGGATGTCACACATCTATTAGGTTAAGGATGCAATCGTTATCCTGTCGCCTTGAACAGAAACGCGTATTCCCTTCCACACTCGGAGGTTATAGATATAACAAAGAGACATGGCTTAATGCGGCAGTATTTGCCTATGATGTCTTCGAAGGCTTCCACAGACGAGAGGAGACATGTGCTGCTGCTATAGATCTGGAGGATGCATACAACAGGGTACCATTTGAATATCTCATGCATATGCTTCTCAAACTGGCGGTGAACCCCTTCCTCATTAGATGGATCGCCGCGGCACTGTTTCAGAGGAAGGTGATACTCAGATGTGGAAGTTGGTCTTCCGAGCCAACATCCATTTGTCCTGGGCTGCCACAAGGCTCACCATTGTCACCAGTTCTATTCAACGTGTACACAATAACGATCACGGCCCAACAGCTGGATGGGAGGGGAATAACTATGACTTTTGCTGATGATATTCTGGTATATCGACAGGGAAGAGACAGACGGGGAATCGCCTCCACAATGCAAGACGAACTCGATCTCATTTCTTCCTGGTGTGGGGTTTCAGGTGCCTTGGTTAATCCTAATAAAGCATCAGTTTCATGGTTCTCCCTTAACAATCATATCGTTAATACAACCACACCGGTAGTACGAATGGGAGCTGATGAGGTGACCAGGGACAAGTTGATGACATACCTCGGAGTTAAGTTTGATCGCAGCCTGTGTTTTCGGGACCACGTCGACCATGTGATAACAAAATCCCGCAAAGGATTAGCCGCCTTGAAGGTCATGGCAGCTGCCAACATCGAGCAGAGGCTACTTATTCTTCTGTTCCAGGGATTAGTCCTCGCACCAATCGAGTATGCCCTGGCCATTCTTACTGTCAGTACGACTCAAATTGATAGGCTGGAGAAAATACAAAATGAAGCCATGCGCATTATCCTGGGATGTACGAGGGACACTCCCTGTGTAGCAATGAGGTATCTTCTTGACTTTCCAACCATGGGTGACAGAATTAAGATCTGGAGAGCACGAGCATACCTGAAGATTAGTACAGATACAGAGCATCCATTGCACCACGTGCTCAACACAGAGAAAGGTACCAGGCTAAAAAGAGGCAAATCATGGGTGGGCCGGGCAGAAGATGTCATCAAACAGGTCTGTGGGCTTACCAATATCAGCGTTGGTGAGGAGTGGATACCGGTGCCTACGTCATTCAAGGGAACTTTCTCATGTATTGTCACACTCGACAGGAAAAGTAGGGAACAGAACCAGGTCGTGGTTAATGCTGAGGTCAACGGTCTCATCTGCGATAATACCGATGAGTAAAGATACAGTCATCTATACAGACGGATCTGTAAGACGACACGAAAGAAGTGAATGGGCATTTATAGCACGCTCAGCAGGCAGAATAGCCAAGGAAGACAGTGGTGCATACGCCATGACCACGAGTAGCATGACAATGAAGGTGATGGCAGTGACCAAGGCATTCAAATGGTTAGAGTCACAAGACTACATCCACGCATGTATACTGAGTGATTCGATGAGCATGATAAAAAAAGTGGAGGCGGGCTATGTACGCATGCAATGGGTAGAGTCGTTGCAGAAATCCAAAATACGTAAGGTCACTTTTGTCTATGTCCCTGGACATGCGGGAGTACGGGGAAATGAGAGAGCGGACAGGTTGGCTAGCTGCGCTGTCGTTGAGGACGGGCAACCGATGGATCGGGCGGACATCATCAATGCCCTTCGAGATGTTGGAAGAGCACAGGACTTCGACAAACACAGATCAACGTCACTTCTTCGGATGATGGAAATGGGAGTTAAGTTGGGCACAGCCAGAAATGAGAAACTTGGTGGCCGTGTAAGAAGACTTATCAACCAACATAGAACTGGAGTCGTCAGTCGATGGACACTGAGGGAATTGCTGAGGAGGGGATCTGAGCACCTATGGACATGTTCGGAGTGCAATGATGATGACCCGCAAATAACTCAATAACTCAATAACTCAATAAGGATGCAAAGTTGAGCGTGATCTCTATCAACCATATACTCGAAGATACATCAATGATATTGTAGAATTGAATTCTCGGAATAACATGAACATATTTCTTTTACGAAATGTGATGATCAATTTATGACAAAAATCGTTGCGCCCAAAACAGAGTTTGTCGCGTCATCACAGCGCAGCAGCCTTTATTTTATATTATTACTTATTCTTTGCTTCTAATCATTCACAAAAAAACTGCATAAATATTTTCCAAGATCATGAACAAGTATGCCAAATATGAACAAATGATGTAGAAATGAACGAGAGACTATTATCATGGCATCATCATCATCAAGTACCATGTCTGCTGGCGTTGGGGATCCTGTCTCTTCACAACTTTCGATCTCGACAGTTATTTATCATTTCTGTTGTTGACCTTTCGTCAAACCATTCTCTTAAGCAATGTGGTATCTTTTTTCTTTGCTTCTCTCAATCTCCTCGCCCCCTCCCCCCAATTTTCACAGTTGTAACAATATATTCAAGCTGTTCCCTTCTCATTGCATGGCCAAAACAAGATGACCGTTTCTTATTAATATTGGATAATAGCTATCTTTTTACTTTGGCTTCTTTCAGGGTATTTTCATTTCGCTTCTTAGCTGTCCTTGTATTCTCAATATTGTTCTGCAAAAGCATAGAAAATTATCACGATATACAAATAAATTAACACCAAATGTGCTTATATACAACACTGCAGACAGAAGCTTCCAAAAAGTATTATCACTTTCGGCAAGTAAGTCATTTTGACAATGAACCTTGAACTTATTTATCTTCAATAAAACCTCTTTGCTGTCTTTCTTGTATTTCTTATACATTCTTCATATTAATTGTCTTTCAATATGTTTTAATTTTTCATCATTGCCTTCATTTTACAAGCATAGTGTGTCTCACTCACTACTACACCCAGAATATTCCCAAGTATTGTAACAAAACTGAGAAATACGTTCTTTGTGTGGGAATTGAAATTAAATATGTCTGGTGTGTTTGTGTGTATGACTTTTGAAACCCGCCTGCCAGACGTGCTAATTTCTGTCATTTCTGTTGAGGGTGTCTACACAATACAGTTGTTGTTCGTGACTGTAATTATACAGTATCTGTGAGCTTATACAGGCTAACTAGAAAATGTGTTGGTATATTCTGAGGGAGCGAGCGTTTAGTTGTAACATTATTAAGGAAATGCCGGGGCTGGTAGTGGGCTAGACAGATTATTTGGTTACGGTTGGCTATGGTTATTCGAAGGCCCAGGCATCACTGCAAACGAATGGAAATTCATAATTGCTCAACCGCCCGTGCTAGTGGAATCATCCGAATTAACATTTCATTCAATATCCAAACAAAGTAAGGCAGTTGCAGTCCCCATCGTAGCAAACACAGCACACGTCAAAAGACATAAGGCGTATTATAGCGCCGAAGGTGAACGCAACTGATCTATCCTTCGTCATATGATATCATCATTCATCGTAAGCAATCTGAGTATAGAAACAACATCAGGATGAAACATACACCTCACGGTGCGCACACAGCACTACTCAGTAGCTCCGGCAGCAAGCCGGACTTTTCAAGACAAGAAACACTTTTTAGACAGAGCCTCAAGAGTTTACTGTCACCTATCAGTCATATTGACCGGAAGTCCAGACAGTCTATATAATGTAATTAACTCCAAAGTTATATATATGGACATCTATGTCGTGCAATTATTCAGTGCTAACACTTCGCGTAAGCCCCAGAAATGGCGAGATCTGTTGCTACAGAGAGCCAAATCTGTCAGTCCCTCCGGGAGGAACGAGCTTCAATATGTCCAGCACAACTCGAGCCCGTTTACATTTTCATGATTTCCGTTCTAATACTTTTGTTTCTGTGTCCGCTGTATTTGTCTCACCTCCTTGTCCTTCGTCCCTTCTAATTACTATTTAATTAATTTTTTTTATAATGAAATAATTCTGCTTTAATAATGTGTGCTCTAAATAAATTCAACATCTTTTTATTTTTTGCATTTTTCTTACACCTGACTCGTGGCGATGACCATGATTTCATTAGTTGGTCACTGACGTCATCGCTTTCACCTTCCGCATATTATCTCGTGCTATACCTGTTAGCTTTAGTGATCGTGTCCTTCCACAATCTTCTATCTACAGTGCTTCGTATCAATTTTGTTGTTCACCGTTTACCATGCCATGACACCAAGCTATAAAGTATTTTCTCTCTTTGTCATCCGCGATCTCTCTTTCCCTACAATTTTCCAGTGGTAACTATGTAATCCAACTTTCCTCTTCTCATAATGTGCTCGAAAAATGTTGATTGTTTCTTTCTTATATTTTTTAGGAGCTCCCTTTTTGTGTTGGCCTATTTGAAAATTTCCTCATTGGTCGTTTTAGCTGCCCAAGGAACTTTCAATATTCTTCTGAGAAATCCCATCTCTGTGGCCTCTAATCGTCTTTTCATTTGTTTGTCTACTGTCCATGATACGCTTCCATAGGGAACAATTGGCTCTATATATCACCGATGAACTATCTTTCTAAAATAAATTGACATCGATTTGTTGCATAAGACGTTTTTCATTTTCTGAAATGCTATTTTAGCCAGAGCTATTCTGCTTTCTATTTCTGTGGTACACCTTTTATCTGATGTTATTATAGTGCCTAAGTCATTAATGTAAGAACATTTATAACATTTTGCTTAATCTGTTTTCTCCATATTTATATACAACTTTATAGTTATTGAAGAGCCTATAATTTCACAACAATATTATTCACGACAACCAATACTAAACACTACTACAGTGAACAATATTTTTTAAAAAATCACTTGCCCCCCCCCCCCAAAAAAAAAATCATGAAACACCGTATGTAGAACAACAACAAAGATAATTGTTATACATCGGTGTCTGTAACTTCCAACTTAAATTACTACCAGAAAACCGTTACAACTCTTTATTATCCCAAGTCTGAAGAATTTTGTTTGAAGAATTTTTGCCGTCACAAAAAAAAGGAAACTGAATGAATCCCAGACCAACAATATCCATTTATATAAACTTAAAAAAGCAAATACACATAATTGAATGGATAGATAGCACAATTCAATGATAATATCAGATGGAAGATGCAACACAGAAATAAAAAGTAGAAAAGCTCAGGCCAAAATAACATTTAAGAAAATGAAAAATATCTTATGCAACAAATCCATGTATAGTGAGAAAGAAAGTTCATCAGTGCTATATAGAACCATTTCGGACCTATGAAAGCGAATCATGGACAGCAGACAAACAAATGAAAAGACGATTAGAGGCCACAGAGATGGGATTTCTCAGAAGAATGTTGAATGTTCCCTGGTCAGCTAAAAAGACCAATGAGGAAATTCTCAAAGAGGCCAACACAAAAAGGGAGCTCCGAAAGAACATCAGAAAGAAACAATCAGCATTTTTCTGGCACATCATGAGAAGAGGAAAGTTGAAATACTTTGTTACAACTGGAAAAATAAAAGGAAAGAGAGATAGTGGAAGAGAGAAAATACTGGAAAGCTTGGTGTCATGGCATAGAAAACAGTCAACAACAGAAGGTATAAGATACACTGTGGATAGAAGATTATGGAAGAATATGATCACCTACTCCAACCTAAATGGCACATGATGACATGATGATACTCTACTTACAAGAATAATTGTTGTTATACTCAAACCACAAAAGGAAATCAATGTAACTCACCACTTACGAAATAACAATCTTTGTTATAACTCACCTGCCACTGAAAACCCTTGTTATACCAAGCTGCGATGAAATTTTCATAAAATGTATCAAATTAATTTTAAAATTATTTCTGTCAGTTTTCTTGTGAATACAATAAGGAAAAAAATATGTGAATTGTCCGTAAATGATGGAGCGGTTTTATTTCGTGCATAGAATGGAAACTAAATCTCTGAAGGACTTAAACATTCTATCCTTATGCTCACAAACATACTCTGTTATTGGATTAAAGGATCGTCTGTACATTGAAAACTCTCTAGCCAACTTAGATATTCTACACTAATTCTATGAAACTTGCTAAGCTGTTAAATCGAATTTCTTTTTTTACTCTAACTGTCCGACAGAAGGATATGTGGAATAATTTGATTATAAAAGTACTACCTGTTGGGGTCGGATTGGATGAGAAATTTAGATTGAGATAGATAGATAGATAGACAGACAGACAGACAGACAGACAGACAGACAGACAGACAGACAGACAGACAGACAGATAGATAGATAGATAGATAGATAGATAGATAGACAGACAGACAGACAGACAGACAGACAGACAGACAGACAGATAGATAGATAGACAGACAGACAGACAGACAGACAGACAGATAGATAGATAGATAGATAGATAGATAGATAGATAGATAGATAGATAGATAGATAGATAGATAGATAGATAGATAGATAGATAGATAGATAGATAGATAGATAGATAGATAGATAGATAGATAGATAGATAGATAGATAGATAGATAGATAGATGGATGGATGGATGGATGGATGGATGGATGGATGGATGGATGGATGGATGGATGGATGGATGGATAGATAGGGTAGATAGATAGATAGATAGATAGATAGATAGATAGATAGATAGATAGATAGATAGATAGATAGATAGATAGATAGATAGATAGATAGATAGATAGATAGATAGATAGATAGATATAGATAGATAGATAGATAGATAGATAGATAGATAGATAGATAGATAGATATACACATATAGTGTATATCTATCTATCTATCTATCTATCTATCTATCTATCTATCTGTGTGAGGGGAGAGTAATTCAGAGATGGAAATTGAGAGAATTGAAATAATGTTTGGAGAAGCTGTGAGAAAACGAACGTGACCGGAAAGAAATGCTTGGCTGTGAGGATAGACTTGACATACGAGTATATTTTTACTTTTGGGTCGTAATGAATAATGAGAGAGCGTCGTGTTTGTTTGATAATTGGTAAATTTGAGGACACAAACTATATGTGATTTAAAAAATGATAGTCTTTAGGACATATATGGTGTGTGATGACAATTATGTTTAGACGTGTACATCATCATCAAGTGCCTTACCTGCTGGCGTAGGTGATCGTGTCTCTCTATAAATTGCTATCTCTACAATTCGGTTTATCGATTATGTTGTTGATTTCATACCAACCGCTGTTCTAAGCTCTAGTATAATTTCATTCTGCTTCCTTCTATCTCTTTTTCTTTCTATTGTTCCTGTTGCAACAACACGTTCCAGATGTATCATCATCATCGAGTGCCTTCTCCGCAACGAAGGTTGGCTACCATGGATCGCCATTCTACTCTGTTTCTTGCTTTGATGGTGCAGGCTGTCATAGATTGACTTGATATTACTCGTCCATGTTAGTCTTGGTCTGCCTCTACCTCTTTTACCTTGTATTTTTCCTTCCAATATTACCTGTAGTAGGCTATTGTGTCTTTTAACATGCCCCAAAAATTTCATTTGTCTTGTCTTAATTGTATTTAGTAGTTCTCTTTTTATTTTCAGTTGTTTTAAAACTTCATCGCGTGTTATCTTTTGTTTCCATCCAATTCTACCTATTATTCTATAAATCCACATTTCAAAGGCTTCAATTTGCTGTTCTGTTTTCTTGTCTAATGTCCATGTTTCTGCACTATACAGGAATATTGAGAAGATGTAACATTTTGTCATTCTTAGTTTCAGCCCTGTTGATATTTGTTTTGTTGTTAGTATATTTTTCATGGCATTAAAATTACTTTTTGCCATACCTATTCTTTTGTTTATTTCAATTTTGCATTTTCCATCATTGGTTATAGTATGTCCCAGGTAGTTGTAGCTCTGGACTGTCTCCAGATGTATTCCCTCAAATGTGATATTTAATTGTAGGTCTTGAGAATTTTCTTTTCAGATGTATACTTCACACAATATTGGAAAAAATCATTTTGAGACTCAATCAAGCAATACATTTATATATTCATGAATGGAAAAGAGTGGACACGGAAGTGTAGGGTTCATCTTGACAAAGAAAATATATGCAGCTCCCCTTGGTTACAATTCAGTCAGCAACAGATAAATAACAATTCGACTAAGAAGAAAAAAGCAAAACATCACAGTCATACATGTTTATGCACTCGCCATAGCAGAAAATGATGAACAAATTGAAGATTTTACAACTCAAAGTAGGATACCATAAGAACAAGTAGATAAAGGAAATAGTTAAATCATCACTGGAGACTTAACGCAAACGTTGGCATGGAAAGTACAGAAGAAGGTTCGGGGTCCATTTAGCATAGGACATAACAACGACAGAGGAGAAAAACGTATATAATTTAGCCACGAGAATAACCTTGCTATTGCCAACACTTTCTTTAAACAACACTCAAGACGACTATAGACGTGGACCCCCTCCCCAGATGGCAACACAAGAAACCAAATAGACATAATCCTGGTTCAGCAAAGATGGAAATCTGGAGTGACATCACCCAAAACACTATCTGACGCAGACATCGACTCAAACCATGAACTACTGATAGAAGAGTTTAAAAAGGGTTTTACATGTAATGTCACCAAAAAACGAGCTAGCCACACATGCAAGAGATATTCTGATCTCCTCAACACAAAGCATCATCACCAGAAAAGCGCCCAAGAAACAAAACTACACAAACGACAAAACACTAACCCACATATAAGTAAGAAGGAAACTATAAAAAATACTAGTAGAGCGAAACTGCGATGAATGTAGAAAATACACAAAAGCAGTTAGAAAAGAAATCAGAAGAAACAAACCGAATTATTTAATGAAAGCCTGTGGTAGAACTTACGAGCTCTATCAGGAAGGTGAGTCTGAGAAAGGTTTAGAGAAATTAGATCGGTAACAGGCATTTTTAGACCATCAGCTCAAGTAATTAATGGCAACAGTGGCGAGCACACACACACACATACATAACACACACACACACATAACACACACACACACACACACTAACAAAACAAAAGGATAAATTGCAAAGATGGAGCTATTACTGCACAAAAATGTATGAATATTAATCCAAAGAAATTAGGTTAAATACCAAAATAAAAATGGTCAACTCAAATGTTAAGTCGGTCCTGTTATATGGCTGTAAAACACGGAGAACGACAAAAATGCCAATCATGAAGATACAGATCTTCATTAATGGATGATTGCGCAGAATAAAAATATGGAAATGAGAGGACAAAATCACTAACGTAGAATTATGGAAAAGTACCAGTCAAATTCCAGTGGATAAAGAGATGCAGCGAAGATGATGGCGCTGGATAGGACACACATTGCTGAAGCCAACTGAGAGTAACATTACAACAGAGCCTTTTTTGAATTCCCCTAGTAAAAATACAAGGAGGAACAAGACCAAAATGATCTTGGAAAAAACAGATAGAAGCAGAAATGAAGATGATGGGAAGACATGGAATGATCTTAAAAGAATGGCAAGAAACAGAACGATTTGGAAAGTGTGACCTATGCTCCACATGGAGTTGAAAGGTAGAAGAAGAAGAATGTAAGTATGAAGATACTTTTTAAAAAAATCAAATATAGTAAAAGAAAGTGAAGGAAAACAACCAGAGCTTATCCAACATGAAGTTCGTAATAAAAAATCTGAAGAAAGAAGTCATCAGGAAGTGATGATATTCTCGTTGAATTCATCCAAGCTGGAGGGGAGACCATCAATTTACAACGCATTTTGTGTGTGAAAATCTGAAAAAAATGCAGGCTGGCCAAAAACCTAGAAAAGATCAGTGTACAGCTCCATTCCAAAGAAAGGAAATCTGAAGCTGTGTTCCAACTGCGTAACTATTGCCCTAATAACCCATACCAGCAAAATATTCTTGTGGACAATCATGAATATGATAGCAAAAAAGGTATAACAAGAACTTCATATAGTTCAAGCAGGCTTCAGACGTAGTAGAGGTACCCGGGACTAAATCTTTAACAGGAAAAACATACTTGAGAAGCGTGGAGAATACAACATAGAACTGCATACACGCTTCATAGATTACAGCAATGCCTTTAATTGAGTGCGACGGGACTTCCGTTTCAAAATGGTGGAACGTTTCACGTTCTCTCGGTCGCTGCAGAAAACGCATCTGGAGTCTGATTAATTTCGGCTCTCCGATGCAATTTTCTGTGTTGAAATCAAAATGATGTTCTACTTAGCAAATCTGCTAACATCACGAACATCAATTAGCTATTAGAAAAGCGGGCAAAACATGAAAATGATTATACTGGAAATATAAAACGAGCGAGGCAAGGATGCATCCTCTCTCCTTACTTGTTTAATATTTATACTTAGAACACCATGAGAATTGTCACACACGATGGCAGATTTGTGAAGTTCTATCAATTCACAGAAAACGGCAACACAATCCAAGAACTCAGATATGTTGACGACACAGTGCTCCTTGCAAAAAGTGCAGAAGGATTAAAGGAGACAACTGCGTGTGTTAAAAAAAAAACACCAAGTAAAGACCAAAAACTCTTTCTAAACATACAGAAAACTAGGATAATGTCCATTGACAAAACAATAAACCAACCCAGCATCATCATCAACAGTGACAAACCTGAAATTGTAACAAACTATGAATATCTCGGATCTCTAGTAACTAACAGTGCAGACTGTCAGAAAGAGATCAAAAGAAGATTAGCAATAGCAACACACAAATTAAACGCCACGAAGAACATGTGGCAAAAAACCAGCAGGGCAGTAAAGTTTAGATTACTGAGGACATGTACATTCATGATAGCATACGGTTGGGAATCTTGGACAATCTCGAAAACAGCAAGGAAGGAAATCGATTAATTCTGAACAAAATGCTATAGAACAACCCTTCAGATACCTTTGATAATGAAAAAGAGCAATGAAGACATATTAAAATATATAAACATGAAAGATAACTGGCTCATAAACACCATTCTACATAAGAAATTAAAATACTATGGCCATGTCAAAAGATGCAACGGGATGGAAAGAATAATAATGGAAGACATGGCCCCTGGGCGACACATCACAGAGAGACCAATAAGAAGGTGGCTTTATTATATCAAGGAGACCTTAAACATGACAGAAGTAGTGGACAATCTGGCTAGAGACAAAGACACTTTTTGACAATCTGTATGTAGTGAATGCGACGTTCAACGAAGGACATGCGATCCTGATGATGTTGACCTAGAACTTCAAGTGTCTTTATTCTTGTACTCGTCTGCTGAGCTAGAGGGTCAGATGTCTTTATTCTTGTACTCGTCTGCTGAGCTAGAGGGTCAGATGTCTTTATTCTTGTACTCGTCTGCTGAGCTAGAGGGTCAGATTTCTTTATTCTTGTACTCGTCTGCTGAGCTAGAGGGTCAGATGTCTTTATTCTTGTACTCGTCTGCTGAGCTAGAGGGTCAGATGTCTTTATTCTTGTACTCGTCTGCTGAGCTAGAGGGTCAGATGTCTTTATTCTTGTACTCGTCTGCTGAGCTAGAGGGTCAGATGTCTTTATTCTTGTACTCGTCTGCTGAGCTAGAGGGTCAGATGTCTATATTCTTGTACTCGTCTGCTGAGCTAGAGGGTCAGATGTCTTTATTCTTGTACTCGTCAGCTGAGCTAGAGGGTCAGATGTCTTTATTCTTGTACTCGTCTGCTGAGCTAGAGGGTCAGATGTCTTTATTCTTGTACTCGTCTGCTGAGCTAGAGGGTCAGATGTCTTTATTCTTGTACTCGTCTGCTGAGCTAGAGGGTCAGATGTCTTTATTCTTGTACTCGTCTGCTGAGCTAGAGGGTCAGATGTCTTTATTCTTGTACTCGTCTGCTGAGCTAGAGGGTCAGATGTCTATATTCTTGTACTCGTCTGCTGAGCTAGAGGGTCAGATGTCTTTATTCTTGTACTCGTCTGCTGAGCTAGAGGGTCAGATGTCTTTATTCTTGTACTCGTCTGCTGAGCTAGAGGGTCAGATGTCTTTATTCTTGTACTCGTCTGCTGAGCTAGAGGGTCAGATGTCTTTATTCTTGTACTCGTCTGCTGAGCTAGAGGGTCAGATGTCTTTATTCTTGTACTCGTCTGCTGAGCTAGAGGGTCAGATGTCTTTATTCTTGTACTCGTCTGCTGAGCTAGAGGGTCAGATGTCTTTATTCTTGTACTCGTCTGCTGAGCTAGAGGGTCAGATGTCTTTATTCTTGTACTCGTCTGCTGAGCTAGAGGGTCAGATGTCTTTATTCTTGTACTCGTCTGCTGAGCTAGAGGGTCAGATGTCTTTATTCTTGTACTCGTCTGCTGAGCTAGAGGGTCAGATGTCTTTATTCTTGTACTCGTCTGCTGAGCTAGAGGGTCAGATGTCTTTATTCTTGTACTCGTCTGCTGAGCTAGAGGGTCAGATGTCTTTATTCTTGTACTCGTCTGCTGAGCTAGAGGGTCAGATGTCTTTATTCTTGTACTCGTCTGCTGAGCTAGAGGGTCAGATGTCTTTATTCATGTACTCGTCTGCTGAGCTAGAGGGTCAGATGTCTTTATTATTGTACTCGTCTGCTGAGCTAGAGGGTCAGATGTCTTTATTCTTGTATTCATTTGCACGCCAAAAAATTCTACTTTCCTTTATTGTATTCCACCGCTATTTAAGTGGTTGGGGAGTCTTTCGTGTGTGTGTGTGTGTTGTGTGGTGTAAGTGTGGTGTGTGTGTGCGTGTGTGTGTTTGTACGTGTGTGTTTGTGCGCGTGTGTGCGCGCGTGTGTGTGTCTGTGTGTTGTCTATTGATCAAGTTGGTCAGAATTATTTTTTCCCTTACTGTACACATCTGCCGACCAGATGTTTATGATGTCATCCTTACTGTACTCATCTACTGACCAGATGTGTAGGATATTATCCTTACAGTACAATAAGAAAGACACCCGAACCTCCTATTGAACAGACGAATGGATATTATCCTTGCTGTACTCATCAGCTGACCATGTGTTTATGATGTCTTCCTTACTGTCCTAATCTGTTGACCAAGTGTTTAGAATAGTAGCATCTTGCACTCTTCTGCTTGCCAGGTGTTTATGATATCATCCTTACTGTATTCATCTGCTGACCAGGTGTTTAGGACATTATCCTTACTGTTCTTATCTGCTGACAAGTGTTTAGGAAATTATCCTTACCGTTTTTATCTGCTGACAAGTTTTTATGATAATATCCTTAATGTACTCATTTGCTGACCAGGTGTATATGATGTCGTGCTTACAGCACTCATCTGTTGATCAAGTATTTTGGAAGGGCGTGCAAACAAACATTCACACTAAGCGATATTATTTTACAATGAAAACATACGTACACAACGCACAAAGTAAAATTATCTTAGTATATTTGTGTAGAAGCACACACTCACATACACACGTACATCAGATGTCAGGCTAAGGATGCAGAGAAACTCTGAGGTCAGAAGGATAAAAAAAAAGACGAGTATTTCAGCGACAAGAATGGATGGCAGCAACCTTAAGGGTTAGACATGAATCTAGCACTGTCGCGCTCGTCTAAGAATATAAATGGAGAAGAAGAAAAAAGATAATGCATTTCTATAAACACATCAAAGAGAACTGTTTGTCTGGCTAAATTGAATTCAGAAAACAAAGTAGGAGAGATTTTCTTTTAAAAGACAGTGGAAAGGAGAGATTGAAAGAGAACGAGATCCAGGGAGATTTACAATAAAAATAGCAGCTTTAACACGTCGATTTAAAATAGTGTTAAGCTAGTTAAAATATGTTACATGGATAGAAAGAAAGAAGAAAAGTAGCGGGTACAGAATGAAGAATAAAAGACGAGAAAGTCTTGCAGAGAAGAAAGACAGATGGACGGAGAGTAGGAAACAAAATTTTACATAAAAATGTATTGTTGGAAAAAAAATTAATGTAGAAAAACCAGGAGTTTATAAACAACAAAATATTCGTGGAAACATAAGAAGTTTAAAAATAACAAATATTATAAAACAGCGAGCAATGGCAAAAGTAAAATGTATCGAACAAACATTATATAACTCACTAATGTTTGTATTTAACATACAAGTAATATGAGATATGAAAGTTATGAAGTCTAATTAGTCCATATGACTAACACCATATTTTATGGGCGACGTGGGCGATATCACACCAAGCCGCCTAATTTCCAGGGAAAAAATTCTCTGGTACCAGTCTCAGAAATCATGAACCTAGATGTGACGTAGGCTTAAAAAAATAATAAATGTCATATCTGGTAATTGAACTCTCAACTTTATGGTCAGCTCTAATTGCTTCTCAAATATTTAAAAATAAAAAGAAATTTTACAAAAAGTTATACTGGGAAGGATTCAGAATAAAATCAATACTGAATTAGATGAGCAACAATTTGGATTCAGGAAAAACAGTGGGACAAAAGAAGCCATATTCAGCATGAGAACATTGATTGAAAAGTACACAGTAGTAAACAAACCAATATATGCCTGCTTTATAGACTACACCAAAGCTTTCGATAGAATACACCATAACCAACTTGTAGACTACCTAAAGGATATAAATCTAGACGACACAGACATACGACTAATATGTAATTTGTACTGGGAGCAAACAGCAATAATAGGATATAACAAGGAGAACTCTACACCCATGGACATAAAAAGAGGAGTAAGACAAGGATGCATCCTATCACTAAGCTTGTTCAATATATACACTGAGCAAATCTTTAAAAACATCTCAGAGATACCAGGCCTAAACATTAATGGAATGATCATCAATAACCTAAGATATGCTGATGATACTGTTCTACTAGCAGAAAATCCTAAAGACCTACAACAATTGTTTAATGTGATAAATATAACAAGCAAAAAATATCGACTAGAAATGAATATCAAAAAGACTAAAACTATGATCATAAACAAAGACAATTCTCAAGGCCTACAATTAAATATCACAGTTGAGGGAATACATCTGGAGACAGTCCAGAGCTACAACTACCTGGGACATACTATAACCAATGATGGAAAATGCAAAATTGAAATAAACAAAAGAATAGGTATGGCAAAAAGTAATTTTAATGCCATGAAAAATATACTAACAACAAAACAAATATCAACAGGGCTGAAACTAAGAATGGCAAAATGTTACATCTTCTCAATATTCCTGTATAGTGCAGAAACATGGACATTAGACAAGAAAACAGAACAGAAAATTGAAGCCTTTGAAATGTGGGTTTATAGAAGAATAGGTAGAATTGGATGGAAACAAAAGATAACAAACGATAAAGTTTTAAAATAACTGAAAATAAAAAGAGAACTACTAAATACAAGTAAGACAAAACAAACAAAATTTTTGGGGCATGTTAAAAGACACAACAGCCTACTAAAAGTAATATTGGAAGGGAAAATACAGGGTAAAAGAGGCAGAGGCAGACCAAGACTAACATGGACGAGTAACATCAAAAGATGGACAAGTCAATCTATGACAGCATGCACCATCAAAGCAAGAAACAGAGTAGGATGGCGATCCATGGTAACCACCCTTCGTTGCGGAGAAGGCACACTATGATGATGATGAAAAAGAAATACTTCCATCTAATCTTGTTATTTAAATGATGTTGTAAGGACACGTTCTTGATAGGTAGAAAATCGACAGATTCCTTAGCAATAGTGTCTATTCAATGAACCAAAGGGCAATTAACGTCTTCATGTGACTTCATCAATGAACAAATTGAAAAAAAACTCAGGTAAAAGGTTTTTAAAATCTCAGTTATCCTGGTTCTTTTTATTTTATTTTACCAAGCTTTGACAACCAGGTCAATAGTTTTAAATTATGTCCAGGCATCTTTGACGTGATCTGAGCTCGTTTCAATCGTTTGACATAGTTTTTGTTTTCTCTTTAATGATGGAGTAAAATTGAGTAGAAAAATTTGCAGAAAATATTCTGCGACATGAAAAGATCTTTTAATCTTTGAGGTTAAAGTCAGTTCTGCCGTGTTTATTTTTATTTTGGCTCCATGACACCGTGCTCTTAGAGTAAAATTAAAAACAACAAAACGAGCCTCAGTTAACATCAAATTAAATTTAGATTTACTAAAATTAGACAAGAAGCTGCAAGACAAATATAAAATCACAATTCAGAACCGGTAAAATGCAGTAGAGAAGATACAAAGCATTGTTGAGCAGTGGGAGTGGGAAATGCTAAAAGAATCAATGCAACAAACATCAAAAGACTTCATACCACCAGTGAGGACAAATTAAAAAAAGAAATCGATGACAGATGACATTTTGCAGCTAATGGATACAAGAAGAAGAAATAAGGAAAATAAAGATGAGTATAAGAGATTAAATAAAGAAATTGTAATAAAATGCAATGAAGCAACAAAAGAAGAATGGCTAAAAGAGAGATGCAAAGAGATTGAAATGCAACAAAAAAGGAGATGCTAAAGCTATATACAAACAAATTGAAGAATTAACAGGAAGAAAAACGCAATCAAAAACTGGATGTTTAAGATCAAAGAAAGGAGAATTGTTGATTGAACAAGAAAGCATAAGGGAACGATGGACAGAATACATTAAAGATCTTTATAATGATGAACGAAAAGAAATAAATATTAAGGTTAACGGAGAAGGACCAGAACTGCTCAGAGAAGAAGTGAAAGACAACTTGCGCAATATGACAGCAGGAAAAGTTCATGGACCACATAATATAACTAAAGAAGAGATTGAAGCCATGGGTAATTTTGGAATAGAAATAATAACGAAAATATTGAATGATGTATACAACAGCGGATGTATACCCGACGACATGCTCAAATCAATATTCATAGCCCTACCAAATAAATCTGGTGCGATTGAGTGCGATGATCATGGCACAATAAGCCTTTGAGTCACATGATTAAGATATTTCTAAGAATCATCATGCGAATAGTGCGAAACAAAATCAGTCCAGAAATTAACGATGAGCAGTGTGGTTTTGTTGGAGGTAAAGGGAACTCTTAAAAAACATCAGAAAGAAGCAATCAACATTTTTCGGGCCCATCATGAGAAGAGGAAAGTTGGAATACTTGGTTACAACTGGCAAAATAAAAGGAAAGAGAGATCGCGGGCGACAAAGAGAGAAAATACTGGATAGCTTGGTGTCATGGCATGGAAAACAGTCAACAACAGAACTGATACGATGCACTGTAGATAGAATATTGTGGAGGGACATAATCACCTACGCCAGCCGGTATGGCACATGATGATGATGATGAAAGGAACGAGCAATGTCATATCATAAGATCTTTAGTAGAAAGGGACATAGAGGTGAAAACAGATCTATACCTATGTTTCATAGATTATACCAAAGCATTTGACAAAGTAAAGCACCAAGAAATAATCACAATTTTAGAAAGCATAAACGTAGACAGCAAAGATCTAAGAATAATAAAGAACATGTACTGGCAACAAACAGTGGCCATAACAACTGGAAACCAATTGGGAATGTTTCAACAAATAAAATAGGGTGTTAGACAGGGCTGTGTGCTGTCACCAGATTTGTTTAATATTTATAGTGAGATTATTTTAAGATCCATAAGAGGCATGCCTGGAATAACAATTGGAGGTCATAATATAAATAATCTAAGGTATGCTGATGATACAGTCTTAATCGCTAAAAGTGAAAATGAGTTACAAGAAATGTTGGACATTATAGTGAAGCAAAGCACAAATAAAAGACTCAGCCTTAATAGCAAAAAGACAGAAGTAATGGTGACAACAAAGAAAAAAACATCACCTTAGTGCAAAATAAAGACAAGTGGAACAATATTAAAACAGGTAAATGAATTTAAATATTTTGGAACTTTGTTAGCATCAGACGGAAGATGTACAAAAGAAGTGAGATGCAGAATGGCTCTGGCAAAAGCAGCTTTCCAAAAAATGAGGAAGATACTATGCAATCCATTTTTTACAATAGAAACAAGAAAAGGAGTTCTTAATTGTGTAGAGCCAGTCTTAACATATGGATGTGAATCATGGACAATAGGACAACAGACAAGAAAATCACTGGAGTCTGTAGAAATGTGGTTAATGTTGAGAATACCATGGACAGCTAAGAAGAGTAATGAAAATGTTCTGAAAGAGGTCAAAGCAAAAAGAGAGCTAATTTCAATATTAGGAAGAAACAATCATCATTTTTTGGACATATAATGAGAAGAGAACAACTGGAATATATTGTGACAACTGGAAAAATTGAGGGACAAAGAGATAGAGGGAAGCCAAAGAGAGAAAATACCATACAGCTTAAGAGAATGGCTTGGCAGAAGGTCAACAACAGAAATGATAAATAACTGTCGAGATCGAAAGTTGTGGAGAGACATGATCACTTACACCAGTAGGTCTGGTACTTGATGATGATGATGATGACACCGTGCAATCGATTAAAATTGTAAATTTTGTTTTATTCTGAACTATCGTTATAAGTTATATTTTACCTGTTATTTCAGCCTCATTACAGTTTCAGTTTGTTCACGATGTGAACTTTGAATCTAATGACATCCCCTTGTTTAAAGAGGCAAGGAGAAAGAATGTTTCCACCATATTTGATATATAAATGTTTACCTGATTACATTTTTTCTCCTTCTGTTGTGACTATCAATTACTCAATGCAGAGAAAAATGCTGGATTCTCTCTTGAAATCTCTAATGTGTATTAAGTTTCAGTTCCTCCATAGGAATGATGTAGATAGATATTAGGTGACCATCTGGCTTGGCACAAACCATTTTTCACTGAACCGGTAAACAGAGAAATAGATTGGAAATAACATAAAAAATAGGCAATCCTCGATTTCGTAGTGTGCCAAAGAATGATTGAAGATAGAGACAGGAAAAAAGGTTTATGAAATTTGTCAGCACTGTGCCAACAACTCCTGCGGATATGGGTAGAAGAAGAAGATTGTGTTCACAATATTCATATTTTTTAAAACAATCTTGTAGGATTTGGTTATTTGGTTATGGAAGGCCCCGGTATCACTGCAAACGAATTAAAATCCATAATTGCTCAACCGTAGGATTATTGTAGGATTATATTTAACTAACCGTGCAAAATGATATATTCTCTCTCTCTCTCTCTCTCTGTATATATATATATATATATATATATATATACATATATATATATATATATATATATATATATATATATATATATATAGATATGGCCTTTGGAGTCTTGATAAACGGTTGGTAGCAAGCAATCATGATAAGTCAGTATTTTGGTAAAATTATTAATGTTTTATGCTGGAAGCTGCTTTGCTGAACAGTTTCTCTCGTGGCTGAATCTGCCAATATTGAATAGATAGATCCATCCGCAGAACGGACAAGATGTATTTGTAGTGCATGGCCTTGTCTCCTTTCTTCTGCGCCTTTTGTCTTCTGAACTTGATATCAGCACTCCCGCGAAAGTTGCTGTGCCATTTTTTTATTTGTGTTCTCCACGTGCTATGATCTGCAGCCAGATTTTCCCTGTTTCTTTCAATATATTGATATACCCTAATTTTGTAACATTCAATATTTTCTTCAAATATAACAGACAAAACAAAACCCCCTAAAAGGTCTTAAGAAAATTGAAAATACACAAAAATTGTCTAGGAAACCAGAAGAACCTTATTTAAAAAAAAAAAAAAAAATTAAACTGATAGGCACAACTTGGCCTTTCCAAACCCCAAATCTGATTTGATGAATCAAACTTGAGGAGAATTGCTCATGGACGACACAGAATGTCATTGCCTAAAAAAAAACAACATAAGTGTTGTGTTTTAGCGAATTCTTATAGATTACATGCAATGAGGCTGGCAGTACAGATAGACAGCAATAAACATTGTTTGGGATTGACAATTAAAACAGCGATATTCCTAATGGACACGTGAACTGCGATAGCTGCAATCAAGCGTGGTAATTAAGAAAACTGATACTTAATCAAGCGGATAGAAAGAAGAAACGAAGAACCCTCCAGCCCTATGAGAGATATGGTGTTAGAGCCCATTTTGTTTTCACCATCAACACGTTTTCTTTCTCTACTCATTACCAGTATTACGTCACTGTCATCATTTCCCCCCAGAAAAATATAATACAGTGTCTATGTAGAAGAGATAACTCAGTGGTTAGTGAACTGGACTACAAAGGATAAGAGGTAGGGTTCGATCCCAACCGACGGCTTCCGGGTTCACCAAGCCTTAAATGGGTACCGGATTTTTTCTGGGAAAGTAAAGCGGCACGGGCGTATACCGACCGCATTACCGCAAAAATCATGTGCCGAAGTCTATTAAAATTATGGTCACTAACACCATATTCCCTATTCATCACTTGGCGTGACGGGGGCTCTTTACTTACTTTACATGTAGGGGAGGGTAGACACCCAGGAAATGTTGATAGGGGTCAAACCCAACCTCTTGCCCTCGGTGGTCCAGTTCACCCACCACACGCCGCTCTACTGCAGTATCCAACCACATAATTAAATCAAAAAGACATTAGCATGTGCTGATTACTAAACTAGTATTCACGCGACCGCCTCGGATATAATTACATTGATGATGTAGAAAAACTAGAGGTAGGGTTCGATCCCAACCGACGGCTTCCGGGTTCATCATCATCACCGTCTCCGCAACGAAGGTTGGCTACCATGGAGCGCCATTCTGCTCTGTTTCCTGCTTTTATGGTGCAGATTGTCATAGGCTGATTTGTCCATCTTATGATGTTACTCGTCCATGTTAGTTTTGGTCTGCCTCTGTCTCTTTTACCTTGTATTTTCCTCTCCAGGATTACTTTTAGTAGGTTGTTGTGTCTTTTAACATTGCCCAAAGATAGCATTTGTCTTGTTTGAATTGTGTTTAGCAGTTCTCTTTTAATTTTTAGTTGTTTTAAGACTTCGTCGTTTGTTTTCTTTTCCTTCCATCCAATTCTACCTATTCTTCTATATATATGCACATTTCAAAGGCTTCAATTCTCTTTTCTGTTTTCTTGTCTAATGTCCATGTTTCTACACCATATAGGAATATTGAGAAGATGTAACATTTTGCTATTCTTAGTTTTAGCCCTGGTGTTATTTGTTTTGATGTTAGTATGTTATTCATGGCATTAAATTTACTTTTTGCCATTCCTATTCTTTTGTTTATTTCAGTTGTACATTTTCCATGACTGGTTATAGTATGTCCAAGGTAGTTGTAGTTCTGAACTGTCTCCAGGTCTATTCCTTCAATTTTGATATCCATTTGTGGGTTTTGAGTATTTACTTTGTTTATGATCATAGTTTTTGTCTTTTTGATATTCATATCTAGTCATTAATTTTTGCTTATCATGTTTATTTCATTAAGTAATTGTTGTAGATCTTTAGGATTGTCTGCTAGTAGTACAGTATCATCAGCATATCTTAGGTTATTGATTATCTTTCCATGAATGTGTAGGCCTGGCATCTCTATGATGTTTTTAAAGATTTGCTCAGTGTATAGATTGAACATGCTTGGTGATAGGATGCATCCCTGACTTACTCCTCTTTTTATATCAATGGGTGTAGAGTTATCTTTGTTATATTTTATTATTGCTGTTTGCTCCCAGTATAAATTACATATTAGTCGTATATCCATGTCATCTAAATGTATCTCTTTTAGGCATTCTATAAGTTGTTTGTGGTGTACTCTATCAAAAGCTTTGGTGTAGTCTATGAAGCAGGCATGTATTGGTTTGTTTACTTCTGTGTACTTTTCGATTAATGTTCTCATGCAGAATATGGCTTCTTTTGTCCCGCTAATTTTCCTAAATCCAAATTGCTGCGCATCTAATTCAGAATTGATTTTATTGTGAATCCTTTCTTGTATAACTTTTAGCAAGGTTCTTCCGGGTTCACCAGCCTTAATGGGTACCGGATTTTTTCTGGGAAAGTAAAACGGAACGGGCGTAATACCGACCACATTACCCCAAAAATCATGTGCTGAAGGTCTGTAAAATTTATGGTCACTAACACTATATTCCCTATACGCCACTTGGCGTGATGGGGGCTCTTTACTTTTCTTTACTATGTATGCAAACTCAAAATAGTAACTATAGTCCGTTCAGAAATTCATAATCACACCTGAATTAGTATTGCGTGATAACCGCTTGTTATTTTGGTTTCAAAATTTGCATGCAATCTTAGAATATTGAAGACGTTATAGAATATTTTTTTCTCTGAGAAATTTGATCTAGTCTAAAAGTTTTCTTCTTTAGGCTATATTAAATTCACCTGTTCGAATTTGACACCATTTTAGGATATATACATTAATTTGGTGCGGTCGTTCACGTAAAATAGTTTGGCTATTGCAGAAACACTAACTTCAGGAAAAATCCCGTGCACAAAACTGAATTGTTATTGAACGACATGACACGCCACGGCCTTGGCATTAATTACCGAAGGGAAGGCGTATCTTTATTAATTTTGTGAAGACTCAGTAGACAATTTGTTGACTTTAAATACCAACATTTATATATAAATTACAATGAGTTTGAAATGCAAATTTATAACTATGCAAAAGGTTACTTTTTTTTACTATATCAGCAATTGTAACCAATTGAATTCATGTTTGCAAATACACATAACGAACAACACCCACAATTAAGCACTATGTAGATACGCTTCTGACAAGAATTGCAGTAAACTGGACAGTTTAACACGATTACTGTAAACTCTAAAATTTGAATCAACTTGTGTGATATCGTCATAAAAGATCAAAGAAATTCGCTGATGTGCAAAATCTGTTGTGTTTGTGGAATAAAAAATACCAATATCTTTGCGTCATCAATATTCTAAGATTGTATGCAAATTTTGAAACCAAAATAACAAGCGGTTATCACGCAAAACTAATTCAGGTGTGATTATGAATTTCTGAACGAACTATACCAGCCAATGCCACTGTACCCTGGATAACATGACAACAAAACACGTTCTACAGGATTGCCCCCAGTGTACAGCCCTGTGGAGGACAATGTGGCCCACACCCACCTCCCTGGAAGAGAAACTCAACGTGGCAACCGAATCACTGAAATAGACAGCTACCTTCATAAGAGAGTCTGGAGTCCTAGTCCGAATTAACCATGATCACGGAAGAAGATTATGTAGACATGAATTAATCATAAATGTATACATAAATGCGTTTTAATTCTGTTTATTTCAAGTTATGTACTCTCTTATATTTTAAAATTTGAATATCTGAGAAATTGCAGGACTATAGATCAGATAACTATCGAGATCGAAAGTTGTGGAGAGACATGATCACCTACGCCAGCAGGCCCGGTACTTGATGATGATGATGATAGATAATATCACAGAAGATGCTAGTTAGATAAGAAAGCTATAGTTCAATGAGAATATCTATGAAGCAATAGTAGGAAATAGGAGAATTAAATCAAATGGGAAAGTGGAAAAAAATAATGAAAAGTGCGGTTAAATTAGGAAAAAATATTCGAGTGGGTTTTGAGTGTAACTAGATTAATGGATCGAAGAAAAGAAATATTTATTTTTCTTCTCAATATTC
This sequence comes from Megaustenia siamemsis, assembly GCA_032433765.1. Lineage (NCBI taxonomy): Eukaryota > Metazoa > Mollusca > Gastropoda > Stylommatophora > Ariophantidae > Megaustenia > Megaustenia siamemsis. Next base: position 32,201,195 of record JAVIAB010000139.1, on the reverse strand, counting down.
TTATGCTATTTTGTCTTTTTTTGGCAAAAAAAAGAAGACATTTCTAACATTGTCGTAGGTCTTTTTCTTCCACTTCTTTTGTTCACTTTCCTGATCAGATTAAACATAAACATTGATCTCTACAATCTTAAAACAGATGAAGTGGCTTTTTTTTTAAATTTGAAATGTCGGTGAACAAGAGAGTAGACGTCAGTAACGAGGCAACAAATTGTAGGATGTAACCGGAAGTCAGGCTGCTGATGGCGTAGAAATAGGTAATTGATTATGGAGGTGGGAGGAAACAAAAGTGATTTTAGTTGGAGGAGATAAATTACGCGCTGGTTTTTTGTCTTTTTTTTGGGGTATTTTTGTGTGTTCAGTTAAAAATAAAATCTTTAAATGTGTCCATTACAGTCAGGTCAGGAGATGTTATACGGTTTAATGACATCATAACTGTTCACAGCTGTACTGCTCCAGCCAATCTTATCTTACCTTGTATTTTTTCACATGAATTATTCTCTCAAGTTTTGGAGTGGATCCTGATTTTAACATTAGAGTGGGTCTCTCTTCTTTGGAGCAGGATTGCTGCTTACCTCAGCAGAAAAATGCTATTTTCTGTTACAGTACAATATATTGCTCTTTATATATGTGGGAGTAGTTTTATTAGCGTCTCTAGGTGTGTACTTTTATTTATTTTAAAGTTGATAATTCTACAATGACGAGGATCATTTCTTAAACTTTGCTGTGGTCTTTCTTTAACTTAGGCGTGGGTCTTCTTTAACATAGGCGTGGGTCTTTCTTTAACATAGGCGTGGTTCTTTCTTTAACATAGGCGTGGGTCTTTCTTTAACATAGGCGTGGGTCTTCTTTAACATAGGCGTGGGTCTTCTTTAACATTGGCGTGGTTCTTTCTTTAACATTGGCGTGGATCTTTCTTTAACATAGGCGTGGGTCTTTCTTTAACATAGGCGTGGGTCTTTCTTTAACATAGGCGTGGGTCTTCTTTAACATAGGCGTGGGTCTTCATTAACATAGGCGTGGGTCTTCTTTAACATAGGCGTGGGTCTTTCTTTAACATAGGCATGGATCTTTCTTTAACATAGGCGTGGGTCTTTCTTTAACATAGGCGTGGGTCTTCTTTAACATTGGCGTGGTTCTTTCTTTAACATTGGCGTGGATCTTTCTTTAACATAGGCGTGGGTCTTTCTTTAACATAGGCGTGGGTCTTTCTTTAACATAGGCGTGGGTCTTTCTTTAACATTGGCATGGGTCTTTCTTTAACATAGGCGTGGGTCTTTCTTTAACATAGGCGTGGGTCTTTCTTTAACATCGGCGTGGGTCTTTCTTTAACATAGGCGTGGGTCTTCTTTAACATAGGCGTGGGTCTTTCTTTAACATAGGCGTGGGTCTTTCTTTAACATAGGCGTGGGTCTTTCTTTAACATAGGCGTGGGTCTTTCTTTAACATAGGCGTGGGTCTTCTTTAACATCGGCATGGATCTTTCTTTAACATAGGCGTGGATCTTTCTTTAACATAGGCGTGGGTCTTGTTTAACATAGTCGTGGGTCTTTTTTAACATCGGCATGGATCTTTCTTTAACATTGGCGTGGATCTTTCTTTAACATAGGCGTGGGTCTTGTTTAACATAGTCGTGGGTCTTTTTTAACATTGGCGTGGATCTTTTTTAACATTGGCGTGGATCTTTCTTTAACATTGGCGTGGGTCTTCTTTAACATAGGCGTGGGTCTTTCTTTAACATTGGCGTGGGTCTTTCTTTAACATAGGCGTGGGTCTTTCTTTAACATAGGCGTGGGTCTTTCTTTAACATAGGCGTGGGTCTTCTTTAACATTGGCGTGGTTCTTTCTTTAACAATGGCGTGGGTCTTTCTTTAACATAGGCGTGGGTCTTTCTTTAACATAGGCGTGGGTCTTTCTTTAACATAGGCGTGGGTCTTCTTTAACATCGGCGTGGATCTTTCTTTAACATTGGCGTGGATCTTTCTTTAACATAGGCGTGGGTCTTGTTTAATATAGTCGTGGGTCTTTCTTTAACATTGGCGTGGATCTTTTTTAACATTGGCGTGGATCTTTCTTTAACATTGGCGTGGGTCTTCTTTAACATAGGCGTGGGTCTTTCTTTAACATAGGCGTGGGTCTTTCTTTAACATTGGCGTGGATCTTTCTTTAACATAGGCGTGGGTCTTGTTTAACATAGGCGTGGGTCTTTCTTTAACATAGGCGTGGGTCTTCTTTAACAATGGCGTGGATCTTTCTTTAACATAGGCGTGGGTCTTCTTTAACAATGGCGTGGATCTTTCTTTAACATAGGCGTGGGTCTTTCTTTAACATAGGCGTGCGTCTTGTTTAACATAGGCGTGGGTCTTTCTTTAACATTGGCGTGGGTCTTTCTTTAACATAGGCGTGGGTCTTGTTTAACATAGGCGTGGGTCTTTCTTTAACATAGGCGTGGGTCTTGTTTAACATAGTCGTGGGTTTTTCTTTAACATTGGCGTGGATCTTTTTTAACATTGGCGTGGATCTTTCTTTAACATTGGCGTGGGTCTTCTATAACATAGGCGTGGGTCTTTCTTTAACATTGGCGTGGGTCTTTCTTTAACATAGGCGTGGGTCTTTCTTTAACATTGGCGTGGATCTTTCTTTAACATAGGCGTGGGTCTTCTTTAACATAGGCGTGGGTCTTTCTTTAACATAGGCATGGGTCTTTCTTTAACATAGGCGTGGGTCTTTCTTTAACATAGGCATGGGTCTTCTTTAACATTGGCGTGGATCTTTCTTTAACATAGGCATGGGTCTTTCTTTAACATAGGCATGAGTCTTTCTTTAACATCGGCGTGGATCTTTCTTTAACATCGGCGTGGGTCTTTCTTTAACATCGGCGTGGTTCTTTCTTTAACATAGGAATGTGTCTTTCTTTAACATCGGCGTGGTTCTTTCTTTAACATAGGAATGTGTCTTTCTTTAACATCGGCGTGGATCTTTCTTTAACATCGGCGTGGATCTTTCTTTAACATCGGCGTGGTTCTTTCTTTAACATAGGCATGGGTCTTTCTTTAACATCGGCGTGGATCTTTCTTTAACATCGGCGTGGTTCTTTCTTTAACATCGGCGTGGGTCTTTCTTTAACATAGGCATGAGTCTTTCTTTAACATCGGCGTGGATCTTTCTTTAACATCGGCGTGGTTCTTTCTTTAACATCGGCGTGGTTCTTTCTTTAACATCGGCGTGGGTCTTTCTTTAACATAGGCATGAGTCTTTCTTTAACATCGGCGTGGTTCTTTCTTTAACATCGGCGTGGGTCTTTCTTTAACATCGGCGTGGTTCTTTCTTTAACATCGGCGTGGGTCTTTCTTTAACATCGTCGTGGTTCTTTCTTTAACATAGGAATGTGTCTTTCTTTAACATAGGCATGGGTCTTTCTTTAACATCGGCGTGGTTCTTTCTTTAACATCGGCGTGGGTCTTTCTTTAACATCGGCGTGGTTCTTTCTTTAACATCGGCGTGGGTCTTTCTTTAACATCGGCGTGGTTCTTTCTTTAACATCGGCGTGGGTCTTTCTTTAACATCGGCGTGGTTCTTTCTTTAACATAGGCATGGGTCTTTCTTTAACATCGGCGTGGGTCTTTCTTTAACATCGGCGTGGTTCTTTCTTTAACATCGGCGTGGTTCTTTCTTTAACATAGGAATGTGTCTTTCTTTAACATAGGCATGGGTCTTTCTTTAACATAGGCATGGATCTTTCTTTAACATAGGCATGGATCTTTCTTTAACATAGGCATGTGTCTTTCTTTAACATAGGCATGGGTCTTTCTTTAACATTGGCATGGATCTTTCTTTAACATCGGCGTGGGTCTTTCTTTAACATCGGCGTGGTTCTTTCTTTAACATCGGCGTGGTTCTTTCTTTAACATCGGCGTGGTTCTTTCTTTAACATAGGAATGTGTCTTTCTTTAACATAGGCATGGGTCTTTCTTTAACATAGGCATGGATCTTTCTTTAACATAGGCATGGGTCTTTCTTTAACATAGGCATGGATCTTTCTTTAACATAGGCATGGATCTTTCTTTAACATAGGCATGTGTCTTTCTTTAACATAGGCATGGGTCTTTCTTTAACATAGGCATGGATCTTTCTTTAACATAGGCATGGATCTTTCTTTAACATAGGCGTAGCTCTTTCTCTAATACCGGCGTGGTTCTGTTCCTTCAGCATTGGTGTCGGTCTATTTCTGATGTCGATAATTTATTTCTGACTAATCGGATTCGAAATTCAACAAATCTCTGAATATCATTGTCAGAAATTTCTATAAGAAATTAGAGCGGCCTGGCATGCTATTGACCACGTCACATATACTAATATACTGTCGACCATTAACATAACACAAACGCCATATTTCCCAAATGCTTTGAGCCACGGAGTGAACTCTCACCTTCAATCACGTTATTTAATTCTCCGCTTTAATTGCTCAATTACATATATTTTCCAACATCAATATTATATTACTCACTATAATCAACATAATACCAACATAATCAAAACCGAAGTAATGGCAAAAGCGAGAAAGAAAGAAAAACTAAACAACATAATAGATAATACAACTCTGAAGCAAGTAGACAATTTTAAATATCTGGGCAGCACGTTAACACAAGATAATAACCAAGAGACAGAGATAGATATAAGGTGTAACAAAACATGCCAAGTTATAGGCCAAGTATCAATACTATTGAAAAACAAAGCAATAACTACGGAAGCAAAAAGGGCAATATACAAATAAATTTTTCTACCAACTCTGTGCTATCAGTCCCAGAATGGACGCTGGACTCTAGAACAATAAGAAAGATAACGACCACCGAAATGAAATGTGTCAGAAGAATGACAGGAAACAGCTTAAGGGACAGAGTAAGAAACACCGACCTGAGGAAGAAACTCGAAGTTGAACCAGCCATCGAATACATAAAGAAACAACAGATAAATTGGTTCGGCTACATAACAAGACAAAAAGAACTAACAATGACTCAAAGAGCCATAAACAAAGGCTACGAAAATGCCAGATTAAGAGAAAGACCAAGAAAGAGATGGATAAAGGGAATACTAGAGTCACTAGAAGGGATAACACCAGAAGAGGCCAACAGAAGAGCAAAGAATCGCAGATTGTATCTCCCCTCGACGCCAACTGTAATGGAGGAAGGATAAAAGAAGAAAGAAGAAAAATATTGTATTACTATTAACAGCTCAATTAGGAATTATGAAATTAAATAAAAAATGCTATTAGTAATACACAACCGATAGATATTTGAAATAAATACCTGACCATGATTTACTGCGTTCAAATGTGGCTTTAACTGTTTGAAACAGACGGTCTAAATGTCTTGGCCTTCGTGCATTAAACATATCTTTCTAACTGCAAAGTTTAAAATTATAAAGTTTAGCAATAAGTTTTTTAAAGAACTTCAGTTTCTGAAAATGCGAGCTCTATTTACGCATCCTCATGTACAAATTTAAAACACGTTGCCACCATCAGGCCAGACGGCCATAAGTGATTTACCTGCTAGCATCCCCCAACCACATTACTCTGCCTTTCTGCAGGTACAAACTCAACAGTTCAGTTCCACTCTGTGTGGTACAAACTCAGTTCCACTCTGTGTGGTACAAACTCAATTCCACTCTGTGTGGTACAAACTCAGTTCCACTCTGTGTGGTACAAACTCTGTTCCACTCTGTGTGGTACAAACTCTGTTCAACTCTGTGTGGTACGAACTCAGTTCCACTCTGTGTGGTACAAACTCAGTTCCACTCTGTGTGGTACAAACTCAGTTCCACTCTGTGTGGTACAAACTCTGTTCCATTCTGTGTGGTACAAACTCTGTTCCACTCTGTGTGGTACAAACTCTGTTCCACTCTGTGTGGTACAAACTCTGTTCCACTCTGTGTGGTACAAACTCAGTTCCACTCTGTGTGGTACAAACTCAGTTCCACTCTGTGTGGTACAAACTCAGTTCCACTCTGTGTGGTACAAACTCTGTTCCACTCTATGTGGTACAAACTCTGTTCCACTCTATGTGGTACAAACTCTGTTCCACTCTATGTGGTACAAACTCTGTTCCACTCTATGTGGTACAAACTCAGTTCCACTCTATGTGGTAAAAACTCAGTTCCACTCTATGTGGTACAAACTCAGTTCCACTCTATGTGGTAAAAACTCAGTTCCACTCTATGTGGTACAAACTCTGTTCCACTCTATGTGGTACAAACTCAGTTCCACTCTATGTGGTACAAACTCTGTTCCACTCTATGTGGCACAAACTCTGTTCCACTCTATGTGGTACAAACTCAGTTCCACTCTGTGTGGTACAAACTCTGTTCCACTCTGTGTGGTACAAACTCTGTTCCACTCTGTGTGGTACAAACTCTGTTCCACTCTATGTGGTACAAACTCTGTTCCACTCTATGTGGTACAAACTCTGTTCCACTCTATGTGGTAAGAACAGCACATACAACCAGCATTACATCTTTAACTATGGACCAACTTTCTTGACGGTTCAAAAAATTATGCCCGAATAATATTTTATACTATCATTATCCATGCTGTGCAACATTCTCTCTTTAATTTAATTTGAAGTAAAATTCTTGAAGCGTTTGAAAGTTATGACTGTAGATAGCTACGCTGTCTTTAAAAAAAAATGTATTTCTTTGTTTACTATATGTATTATCGACAGTCGTTCCTGTAAAGATTCATAAAATGTATATAATGATCATACAGAAGAAAAAACAACTCGAAAAGATATGAAATAACAATTAACAATTAACAGAAGGGAAAAAAATAATAATTTAAAGAGCAGAAAAAAATATGTTGTTAATGGGAACAACAAAAGGTATATTTAATAAATAATACAAACAGCATAAAAAGACGTGGTAGTATTAATTAAAAAAAAAATAATAATAATAAAATCGGCTTTGAATATGGAATTAATGGTATATTCTTCTTTTTCTTCAACTTTCCTTTATCGTTTGCCTTTCAGCGTCGAGGAGAGAGGCGCAGTTTGTAGTCTTTTGCTCTTGCGTTGGCTTTTATGTTTCCTAGTGTTTCTATTGTTCCATCAGTCCCATTGTTTTCGAGGTCGGTCTATTGGTCTGGTGTTCTCGCACCATTTTATTGAAAGTTCGTGGTATTATATTTTGATCTTTTTGTCTTATCATGTGGGCGGACCTGGTTTACTGTTGTTTCTTTATGAATTCGTAGGCGGTAACTATTGCTAGCTTTTTTCTCTCTCAGTTCATGTTCATCCTTTTGTGTCATGCACACTGACGTAGTGGACATTCACAATCACGCTTTATCTTTCTCATGTTTCTTTTCAAATCAGCACTTGATCTCTTCTATGCCAGACTGTTAAAGTGTACACTTCTTTAAGCTGCTGTCTTCCATGTCGTTCTTTTCCCTCAATCTTACTTTTTTCTTTTTCTCATGGCGCGACCAAAGAATGTAAACTGCTTCTTTCTAATCAACTTCAAATATTCTCACGCTGGGCTATTCAACTTCTGTTATCTGGTCTTGGTATTCTCAACGCTTTTCTATACAACCATATTTCTATTACCTCCATTGATCTTCTTATTTGTACACTGTAGTTTTATCTTGTTTATTTAGGTACGCCAGCTTTATATATCTAGTGAAGTCCCGAGACTAATGAGAGCAACATTTAAAACAACAAAAAAAAAAATAAAATTACACATTATCCAATGCTATGCACCAACCAACGATAAAGATGATTTAGTTAAAGATGATTTCAATAAACAGCTACAATGTCTGATGGATGCAAGACGAGCCAAGGATATTATAACCTTGATGGGAGACCTAAATGCTAAAGTAAGATCAGACAACAGAGGCTTCGAAGAGATTATGGGAAAACATGGACTTGGAGATATACACGAGAATGGAGAGATATTTGTGAATTTCTGCGCCCTTAATCAAGCGAGCCTAGGAGGAACGATATTCCAACACAAGAGAATACACAAAGCTACATGGGTGTCACCAGATCATAGAACGGAAAATCAAATTGATCACATATGTATTAATAATAAGTTTAAGTCATCCTTAAAGGATGTAAAAGTATATAGAGGGGCAGATGTAGCTTCGGACCATCATCTTCTGATAGCCAAACTTAAACTTAAACTAAAAAGATATACTACAACGAATAAGGGTAGAAAGTATTTCAATGTAGGGTTTCTTATATATATTGAGTTATATTGAGTTATATGCGGGTCATCATCATTGCACTCCGAACATGTCCATAGGTGCTCAGATCCCCTCCTCAGCAATTCCCTCAGTGTCCAGCGACTGACGACTCCAGTTCTATGTTGGTTGATAAGTCTTCTTACACGGCCACCAAGTTTCTCATTTCTGGCTGTGCCCATCTTAACTCCCATTTCCATCATCCGAAGAAGCGACGTTGATCTGTGTTTGTCGAAGTCCCGTGCTCTTCCCACATCTCGGAGTGCATTGATGATGTCCGCCCGATCCATCGGTTGCCCGTCCTCAACGACAGCGCAGCTAGCCAACCTGTCCGCTCTCTCATTTCCCCGCACTCCCGCATGTCCAGGGACATAGACAAAGGTGACCTTACGTATTTTGGATTTCTGCAACGACTCTACCCATTGCATGCGTACAAAGCCCGCCTCCACTTTTTTATCATGCTCATCGAATCACTCAGTATACATGCGTGGATGTAGTCTTGTGACTCTAACCATTTGAATGCCTTGGTCACTGCCATCACCTCCATTGTCATGCTACTCGTGGTCATGGCGTATGCACCACTGTCTTCCTTGGCCATTCTGCCTGCCGAACGTGCTGTAAATGCCCATGCACTTCTTTCGTGTCGTCTTACAGATCCGTCTGTATAGATGACTGCATCTTTCTCATCGGTGTTATCGCAGATGAGACCGTTGACCTCAGCATTAACCACGACCGGGTTCTGTTCCCTACTTTTCCTGTCGAGTGTGACAATACATGAGAAAGTCCCCTTGAATGTCGTAGGCACCGGTATCCACTCCTCACCAACGCTGAGATTGGTAAGCCCACAGACCTGTTTGATGACATCTTCTGCTCGGCCCACCCATGATTTGCCTCTTTTTAGCCTGGTGCCTTTCTCTGTGTTGAGCACGTGGTGCAATGGATGCTCTGTATCTGTACTAATCTTCAGGTATGCTCGTGCTTTCCAGATCTTGATTCTGTCATCCATGGTTGGAAAGTCAAGAAGATACCTCATTGCCACACAGGGAGTGTCCCTCGTACATCCCAGGATAATGCGCATGGCTTCATTTTGTATTTTCTCCAGCCTATCAATTTGGGTTTCTTAAAGAACAAGGAATTAAAGATAAATTCGCAGTCACAATATCAAACAAATACCAAGTCCTCCAACAACTAGAAAATACAATAAATATAGAAGATCATTGGAAACAGGTAAAAGATATATGGAAAGAGACATGCGAAGATACACTAGGGAAAAGAGAACGCCAGGATAAGGCATGGATGACAGCAGAGACCCTGGATAAAATTAAAGAAAGTAAGAACAAGAAAGCAGACATAAATAAAAGCAAAACAAGAAGTAATAATACCAAGACACAGGAAGCTTACACAGAGGAGAACAAAGAAGTGAGAAGATGCATTAAAAGGGATAAGAGGAAATATATAGATGAACTAGCTAAAGAAGCAGAAGAAGTAATATATATAAAGAGAATATTCTTCGAGTTCGATGAAGAGAATGTCATTTTCTGCGGAGACTTTAATGCTAGAGGAGACCAGTGGGGCAACGTCATAACCAACAAGCAGGGAGAAGACCTAGAGAACGCACTGGTATCGGCCGATTTAGTGTGCTTGAATGATGGAAGGGCAACAAGAATGGCCACTCGAACAGGGGACTCTGATAGTGTCATAGACCTGGCACTGGTGTCTTCCACCTTCGCACCGGTTTGCAGGTGGAGTGCACTGGGGTTCCACGGAAGTGATCACTATCCATGTGTCCTCCTAATTGAGAAAAGCGGAAATAAACGCCAGAGAAGAAAGCTCCACACATTCAACTACGAGAAAACAGACCAGGACGTCATTAGCAAAATCAAACATAGGAAACAGAGCGCCCCTCGTAGGAGGCAGGAGAGATGGACGCAGCCACCCTGGTGGAACGTAGATGTCGAGGAAGCTTGGCGGAGCAAGAGACAAACGGTCAAGACATGGCAGAAAGCCAGAAGGTATGGTAGAACACAACCTGAGCTCTTGAAGCGTCTGAAAGTAGAGGTCGACCAAAAAATGATGCACTTTAAACTATGCGCTAAGCAGGCTAAGGATGCCAAATGGGATGACTTCTGTAAAAAAGTGTGCTCAGAAAAATCGCTAGCCACATTCTGGCGCCTTCATCAGTGCATGAATGGCACACCACGACACAGAGGTATACCAGACTTTCAGAGCACAGACCAGATATGGCACAAATCTGATGAGAGCAAAGGGAAGGCCCTGCTTGCCCGCTACATTGAGCAGACGGACCAAAGAAATGAGGCTGTAAGAATGAGGATACGGGGATCTTTGTCAAATTTGTGTGAGGATGTAGGGCTGGAAGAAGATCTCACAATCACAACCGATACCATTCGCGCGACACTTAAAAGGTCACACAACACTGCTCCTGGTCCAGATGGTGTTCGGTATGATGACATAGGCGATTTAGCTGATGACGACTTGACAACACTGGCCAATGAGTTTAATGCCAGTATTCGGAGTGGCCAGATTAAGGAGGAGTGGCTACACAGCTACTTACTACCGCTACCGAAGCCAAACAAGGACCATTCTCAGATCAGTGCCTACAGAATCATCACAATGCAGAATACTGCGGGCAAGCTGCTGGAGAAAATAGTTGCCCGTGTCCTCACGTGTCGCCTTGAACAGAAACGCGTATTCCCATCCACACTCGGAGGTTATAGATATAACAAAGAGACATGGCTCAATGCGGCAGTATTTGCCTATAACGTCTTCGAAGGCTTCCACAGACGAGAGGAGACATGTGCTGCTGCTATAGATCTGGAGGATGCATACAACAGGGTACCATTTGAATATCTCATGCATATGCTTCTCAAACTGGCGGTGAACCCCTTCCTCATAAGATGGATCGCCGCGGCACTGTTTCAGAGGAAGGTGATACTCAGATGTGGAAGTTGGTCTTCCGAGCCAACATCCATTTGTCCTGGGCTGCCACAAGGCTCACCATTGTCACCAGTTCTATTTAATGTGTACACAATAACGATCACGGCAAAACAGCTGGATGGGAGGGGAAGAACTATGACTTTTGCTGATGATATTCTGGTATATCGACAGGGAAGAGACAGACGGGGAATCGCCTCCACAATGCAAGACGAACTCGATCGCATTTCTTCCTGGTGTGGGGTTTCAGGTGCCTTGGTTAATCCTAATAAAGCATCAGTTTCATGGTTCTCCCTTAACAATCATATCGTTAATACGACCACACCGGTAGTACGAATGGGAGCTGATGAGGTGACCAGGGACAAGTTGATGACATACCTCGGAGTTAAGTTTGACCGCAGCCTGTGTTTTCGGGACCACGTTGACCATGTGATAACAAAATCCCGCAAAGGATTAGCCGCCTTGAAGGTCATGGCAGCTGTCAACATCGAGCAGAGGCTACTTATTCTTCTGTTCCAGGGATTAGTCCTCGCACCAATCGAGTATGCCCTGGCCATTCTTACTGTAAGTACGACTCAAATTGATAGGCTGGAGAAAATACAAAATGAAGCCATGCGCATTATCCTGGGATGTACGAGGGACACTCCCTGTGTGGCAATGAGGTATCTTCTTGACTTTCCAACCATGGATGACAGAATCAAGATCTGGAGAGCACGAGCATACCTGAAGATTAGTACAGATACAGAGCATCCATTGCACCACGTGCTCAACACAGAGAAAGGTACCAGGCTAAAAAGAGGCAAATCATGGGTGGGCCGAGCAGAAGATGTCATCAAACAGGTCTGTGGGCTTACCAATATCAGCGTTGGTGAGGAGTGGATACCGGTGCCTACGTCATTCAAGGGGACTTTCTCATGTATTGTCACACTCGACAGGAAAAGTAGGGAACAGAACCCAGTCGTGGTTAATGCTGAGGTCAACGGTCTCATCTGCGATAACACCGATGAGAAAGATGCAGTCATCTATACAGACGGATCTGTAAGACGACACGAAAAAAGTGCATGGGCATTTACAGCACGTTCGGCAGGCAGAATAGCCAAGGAAGACAGTGGTGCATACGCCATGACCACGAGTAGCATGACAATGGAGGTGATGGCAGTGACCAAGGCATTCAAATGGTTAGAGTCACAAGACTACATCCACGCATGTATACTGAGTGATTCGATGAGCATGATAAAAAAAGTGGAGGCGGGCTTTGTACGCATGCAATGGGTAGAGTCGTTGCAGAAATCCAAAATACGTAAGGTCACCTTTGTCTATGTCCCTGGACATGCGGGAGTACGGGGAAATGAGAGAGCGGACAGGTTGGCTAGCTGCGCTGTCGTTGAGGACGGGCAACCGATGGATCGGGCGGACGTCATCAATGCACTCCGAGATGTGGGAAGAGCACAGGACTTCGACAAACACAGATCAACGTCGCTTCTTCGGATGATGGAAATGGGAGTTAAGATGGGCACAGCCAGAAATGAGAAACTTGGTGGCCGTGTAAGAAGACTTATCAACCAACATAGAACTGGAGTCGTCAGTCGCTGGACACTGAGGGAATTGCTGAGGAGGGGATCTGAGCACCTATGGACATGTTCGGAGTGCAATGATGATGACCCGCAAATAACTCAATAACTCAATAAAGAGAATATGAAAGAACTGTACAACAGCATAAAGAAATTAAGTGGAAAATACAAACAGATCAATGCCTTTATTAAAGATAAGAAAGGAAATCTGCTTGTAATACAAGTGAACAAATGGAGAGATGGAAAGAGCACTTTGAAGAACTTTTGAATAGACCCGGCTCAAATAATCCTCCAGATATACTACCAGCAGAAGAAAAGTTACACGTTAACTGTGGAAAACCAAGCATAGAAGAAATAATGTAAGCCATCAAACGATTAAAAAATGGTAAAGCCACAGGACTAGATGAAATTCCTTCGGAAGCCATCAAAGCAGATATTAACACCTCTACCAAGATGCTACGTAAACTATTAGATAAAATTTGGGAGAGAGAAGAAATACCTAAAGACTAGAAAGAAGGTTATATGATCAAACTACCAAAAAAAGGAAGTTTACAGGAGTGCACAAATTATAGGGGAATTATGCTACTATCAGTGCCAGGAAAAATATTAGGCAGAATCATTCTGGAGAGACTAAAAGAGGCAATAGGAAAAACATTTGAGAGATAAACAAGCAGGTTTTAGGAAGAACAGATCATGTGCTGATCAAATAACTACTCTACGTATAATAGTTGAACAATGTTTAGAACTAAAATCACCACTTTATATTGGATTCACAAATTACAAAAAGGCATTTGATAGTTTAGACAGAAGAATGCTTTGGAAGTTGCAGAGTCATTACGGAATCCCCATAAAGTTTATTAACCTAATAAAAACAATGTATGAAGGAATGAAATGTAGTGTGGTGCATGAAGGACAGATTACAGAAACATTTGAAATAAGAACAGGAGTAAGGCAGGGATGCCTTCTGTCTCCATTTCTCTTTCTACTGGCCATAGATTGGATTATGAAAATAACTCAAAACAACAGAAATGGAATCCAGTGGTCACTGAACAAGAAACTTGATAATTTAGACTTTACTGATGGCATAGCTCTCCTATCACACAGCCATCAACAGATGCAGGATAAAATGAGCATACTTGATGAGAGATCACAACAGCTAGGACTGAAGATTAATAGAGATAAGACCAACATTATGAGAATTAATACAGTTGGCAATAACCAGATACAATTAGGAGAAATACCTCTACTAGACGCACAATCTTACATTTATCTGGGCAGTAATATAAAGAGGGAGGAACAGAAAATGATACCAAAATAAGGATATCAAAAGCAAGAGGAGCTTTCATTGCACTGGGAAACATATGGAAATCCAAAGAAATTAGGTCAAATACAAAAATAAATATTTTCAACTCATATGTTAAGGCGGTCCTATTATATGGCTGTGAAACATGGAGAACAACAAAATTGACAATAACGAAGATACAGACTTTCATTGATGGATGGCTTATGCAGAATAACAGGATGGAAATGGCAGGACAAAGTCACTACCGTGGAATTATGGAAATGTACCGGTCAAACACCAGTGGATAAAGAGATACAGCGAAGACGATGGCGATGGATAGGACACACACTACGGAAGCCAACTGAGAGTATTACACAACAGGCCCTTTTTTGGAATCCCCAGGGGAAAAGACAAAGAGGAAGACCAAGGAATTCTTGGAGAAGACAGATAGAAGCAGAGATGAAGATGATGGGGAAGACATGGAATGATCTTAAGGGAATGGCAAAAAAACAGAACAACTTGGGAAGTGTTTGTTGAAGACCTATGCTCCACTGTGAGCTAAAAAGGTAGAAGAAGAAGTCCCGTGCGAGTGAATTGTATTTGCGTATATAACTTCTTCCTATTGTTCATACCAACAGCTTGTGCTCAGGTGTTCCTCGCCAAACCTGCAGATATTCTTCGAATTCAGAGGCACTTTAATTTTTATTGCCGAAAGTTTTGACCATTTTGGGTAGTGAAGTAAAGAGCCCCGTCACGTCAAATGGCGTATAGGGAATATGGTGTTAGTGACCATAAATTTTACAGACCTTCGGCACATGATTTTTGAGGTATATGGTCGGTATTACGTCAGTGCCGCTTTACTTTCCCAGAAAATCCGGTACCCATTAAAAGCTATTTTTGGGTAGATTTTGTCTATTAATTTTTCATAGGTAGTTGCCATTTGTATAAGGGGTAGGGTTTGATCCCAACTGACGGCTTCCGGGTTCACCCAGCCTTAAATGGGTACCAGATTTTTTTCTGGGAAAGTAAAGCAGCACGGGCGTAATACCGACCACATTACCCCAAAAATCATGTGCTGAAAGTCTGTAAAATATAGGGTCACTAACACCATATTTCCCTATACGCCACTTGGCGTGGCGGGGGTACTTTACTTCTTTTTTAGCTGCTATTTGTGGTCTCCTCTTTTCGATTTCAAAGGTTCTTTATCGTGCGTGGTGTGTACACATGACCTCATCTATTTCGCCGTTGTCCGAGAGGGCTAGGTATCCTGTCTCACTACCTAAGGACCCGTGGAGGATAAAGCTACAATTAAACCAAGGATTCGAAAATAACTATTTGCCACCTTCTGTGGCGGGATTCGAATCCAGGACACTCTTTCCCACAAGCCGACGTCTTGCTTGTATACTACAAGCCCCACTTAAACGTTAATTTTCATGGCTCACTGCAGATGGAGAGAACAATATATATGTAACAATGTAGAACTTTTGTTTCTGAACGTTATTGAGAGAACAGTATATATGTAACAATGTAGAACTTTTGTTTCTGAACGTTATTGAGAGAACAGTATATATGTATCAATGTAGAACTTTTGTTTCTGAACGTTATTGAGAGAACAGTATATATGTAACAATGTAGAACTTGTTTGTTTCTGAACGTTATTGAGATAACAGTATATATGTAAAATAAAGAACGTTTCTTTCTGATCTCAATTTTATTTAGAGAAAACTTTTATTTTTATTAAATTCAGAGTAAGCATTGTATGACGAAACTAACAATCAAAACGACAAGCAAATGTTAAACATAAATAGCTTAGTTTATATTGTCAAATAATCTGATGTGAACTACAAATGCCAAATATTGTGAGCTGAAATTATAACTTGCTAAATAAGCAGTTTTACAGTTTCTCTGAAAAATTATTTCATTCCTCCACAGACGAGATTAGTGTCTTGGCATTAATATAATCTTTATCATGATTACTGTCATCACATCCGGGTCTTCAGCGATTATAATCTGTTGTTACCCTTTTAAAACTTAAGACTCGACCGAATTTTATGTTATTTTACCATCCAATTTAATTGTAAACTAGTACTTCTTATTGATTAACGTTCCGGAAACCAGACGATGAATCTGTCGACAAAATAGTCCTTCCGAAGATCCAAAGATGCTCTCAGATATAAATATTCGTAGACGGAACAGTTCGACATAGATCACTAGAAAAAATATGCATTTCTTGATTTAATAATTTGATTAATTAAAAAAGGTAACTTTTTTTCATTTGTTAACAGAAATTCGGTTTGTTTAGAGCCTTAACAGTAATATAATACAGCGAATATGGCAAGTATTGTTACTCTTTATAAATGTTTATTGTGGGCGCAAAAATAAATTAAAAACTTCATGCAAGGCAAATAATATGTGTAGTTATTGTAAGAATTAAAAAGAAACAGTTTTTAATTAACATAATGCTCGTTTAAACAAACGAATAAAACATAGTTCTTCAAGTGAGATTATCACTAATAGATGAGATTAAGATGTCTTCGGTTGAGATGATCACTAAGAGATGAGACAAATATGTCTTCGAGTGAGATGATCACTAAGAGATGAGACTAAGATGTCTTCGGTTGAGATTATCACAAAGAGATGAGACTAAGATGTCTTCGGTTGAGATGATCACTAAGAGATGAGACTAAGATGTCTTCGGTTGAGATTATCACTAAGAGATGAGACTAAGATGTCTTCGGTTGAGATTATCACAAAGAGATGAGACTAAGATGTCTTCGGTTGAGATTATCACTAAGAGATGAGACTAAGATGTCTTCGGTTGAGATTATCACTAAGAGATGAGACTAAAATGTCTTCGGTTGAGATTATCACAAAGAGATGAGACTAAGATGTCTTCGGTTGAGATTATCACTAATAGATGAGACTAAGATGTCTTCGGTTGAGATTATCACTAAGAGATGAGACAAATATGTCTTCGAGTGAGATTATCACTAAGAGATAAAACTAAGATATCTTCAGGTGACTAAGAGATGAGACTAAGATGTCTTCGGTTGAGATTATCACTAAGAGATGAGACTAAGATGTCTTCGGTTGAGATTATCACTAAGAGATGAGACTAAAATGTCTTCGGTTGAGATTATCACTAAGAGATGAGACTAAGATGTCTTCGGTTGAGATTATCACTAAGAGATGAGACTAAGATGTCTTCGGTTGAGATTATCACTAAGAGATGAGACTAAGATTTCTTCGGTTGAGATTATCACTAATAGATGAAACTAAGATGTCTTCGGGGAGAATATCACTAAGAGATGAGACTAAGATATCTTCAGGTGAGATTATCACTAACAGGTGAGACTAAGATATCTTCAGGTGAGATTATCACTAACAGGTGAGACTAAGATATCTTCAGGTGAGATTATCACTAATAGGTGAGACTAAGATGTCTTCAGGTGAGATTATCACTAACAGGTGAGACTAAGATATCTTCAGGTGAGATTATCACTAATAGGTGAGACTAAGATATCTTCAGGTGAGATTATCACTAATAGGTGAGACTAAGATGTCTTCAGGTGAGATTATCACTAAGACATAAGACTAAAATATATTCAGGTGAGATTTTCACTAATAGGTGAGACTAAGATGTCTTCAGGTGAGATTATCACTAAGACATAAGACTAAAATATTTTCAGGTGAGATTATCACTAAGACATAAGACTAAAATATTTTCAGGTGAGATTATCACTAATAGGCGAGACTAAGATGTCTTCAGGTCTCGACACTTAAGTCATAAATTCATATTCCTTTCTTTTGTAAAAAAATAAACAACAGAAAAAGCCTACACTATCTATTTTACCGTAGTCCCCTCTGTTGCCATTCAGAGCTATAAAAAAGTAAAGTACCCCCGTCACGCCAAGTGGCGTATAGGGAAATATGGTGTTAGTGACCCTATATTTTACAGAACTTCAGCACATGATTTTTGGGGTAATGTGGTCGGTATTACGCCCGTGCTGCTTTACTTTCCCAGAAAAAAATCCGGTACCCATTTAAGGCTGGATGAACTCGGAAGCCGTCGGTTGGGATCGAACCTTACCCCTTGTCCTTTGTAGTCCAGTTCACTAACCACTGAACTATCGCGGCTCCCCATTCAGAGCTATAATAAAACGAAAAGCTCCAATCAATGTTTTATGAGTTGTCCCGTGCGTAGTCTTTATTATGATCTCTAGTGTTTCATTACTCCTTTGTTTTGTGGGACTATGGCTAGAGGTAAGAAGTAGGACTTTGGACAGAAAGGTCTAGAGTTCGAGTCCCGCCACACCAGATGCGAATTTTTCAGTTTGAATCCACGGTTTCTTCGTGGCGTTAACCTCCTTTGGTCTTTGGGTATTGAGATTCGATGTCTAAAACTGTCGGACAACGCTGAAAAACAAACAAAAGGTCCCGTGTACACTTGCGCACGTTGAAGAACTCTTGGCACTTAAAAGTCGAAAAGAGAAAGCCAATTATTGGCTTGCTTTGGTAGGGAAAGACAATATTAAATAAATCAGCCCAAGAGATGGCCAAAAATTGGCTCTGGTAGGGAAAGACAATATTAATCAGCTCAAGAGAAGGCCAACAATTGGCTCTGGTAGGGAAAGACAATATTAAATAAATCAGCCCAAGGCGAAGATGGAAGCGTCAGGCTGAAAGGCACAGATATCGCAGCTTTACCTTAAACTAGCGACAGAACGCACATTTAATGGGTGACAACTAAGAAGATAAGCTCATTTGTTTTCAAGTCCTGCCTTTTCTGCCTTTAATCGATGCTTCTGAGTGTTGACACTCTCTGGGGATTGGGAAACCATGTGTTGTCAAAGGAAAATCTGATTAATATCAGTACTTCCTCATCCACTCTTCTTAATCGTCCTTTAAAAAAAAGGACGTTAATTGGGCGTCGATGCGTTCTGTTATTGTTTACAACAAGTTGCAATGTTTTTAGCCGCTGGACCAATATATCCGTTTTCAGAAAGACATTTTTGAGCATCGTGTCGCCTTTACTTCGATTCACAACACGTTAAGCCACATATGTTTCTAGGGTTACCACGGGAGACATTAATCAGCTTTTTGGTTCAGTGGTTCGGACTCAAGTAGTCTGTTATGAGAATATACACGGAAAAGCATATAGAGCTCCGGCAAATTTTGCCTAAATACAATGAAAGACAACAATTGGCATGTTTCAGGAACAAGAGCAAGATAAGCCCAGACAAGAAACCAACGTTTCGACCGAGAAGGTTTCAATTGCAACGAAAACAAACATAAATGACGCTAGCAAACTTTAACAAATACTAAAATACAATAACAGGAACACACATGGAAAACTATTGGTGGCGACGTAACTGAAACATCGTTGTTGTTGTCTTTTACAGTATCTAATCCAGCTTTGCCGCGACCCTACATGATTCTCCACTTGTATTCTTATTATTATATTCTGCCTCTGCTTGCGCAGAAATAAAAGGGCACAATAAACACTGCTACCTCCACCATGAAGAGGACAGCACTCAATGATCTAGATTAGGGCACTGGCAGAAATTTGCGATTTTGTAGAGACGGCATTTTCTCGTTACTGGGATCTGTCGGGAGGGAGGGGATTGTGGGACCGGAGTAATAAAGGCAGTTTGTTTAGTGCCCTGCCGCGAGTTGTTCGGGTCTGAGTTTTTATTTCAAACCCCGATAAAAAATAACCTTTGACCCGTCCGAGATTCGAAACCGCGTTCTCATGGTTTGGAGTCCGAAAAGTTATCGGATCAGCCACTCACTCGCCAAAGTAGAGACAGTAGATTTGATCAAAATTGTTGTGTAGACCGGTCACCTCTTCCATTTGATGCTGAGCATGATGTGAGCTCGTCGTGATAGCTCAGTGGTTAGTGAACTGGACTACAAAGGACAAGAGGTAGGGTTAGATCCCAACCGACGGCTTCCGGTTCACCCAGCCTTTAACGGGTGCCGGATTTTTTCTGGGAAAGTAAAGCGGCACGGACGTAATACCGACCACATTACCCCCAAAATCATATGCCGATGGTCTGTAAAATTTATTGTCGCTAACACCATATTCCCTATGCGCCACTAGGCGTGACGGGGGTACTTTACTTTTTTTTTTAATGATGTGAGCTCACCGGTTCAAATGCAGCAGGAGGTCGACACTTGGAATCATGCCACCTAGAAAATTAAGAAACTAAAGAAAAGAAAAATATGCAACAAGTCTTGATGCAACTTATGATGTTCATATTGCCTTCTGTTACGAAGCCCTGTTCAGTTTCCTATCATTGTTCGCTTTAATTGTTAGTTTTTTTTGTTTTCGTCCCAGTTGAAGACCTTCTGATCAAAACATTGTTTTTTTATGTTTTTGTTTAGTTTTCTCGTATTCACAAAGTTGAAATATCCTAGTTGAAATATTCTAGTTGAAATATCCTAGTTGAAATATTCTAGTTAAAATATCCTAGTTGAACTATCCTAATTGAAATATCTTTATGAACTGTTGTGTGTCTTTGCCCCGTCCCCCCCCCCCCTCTTTTCCACAAATGTTGAAATAATTTAACGTTGTTTTGTTAAAGGAACATGTTCCCTGCACACAGAACGAATTCATAGTTGCTCCGATAACCTCCTCGAGAATTTCGAGAAAATCCGAGCAGAATCCTGACCCATGTGCACCAACTCCGTAGCAAACCTGGGATCCACTGTATGGGTAAGTTCTGCTTTTGCCCGGGTATCCGCCGTATTTGCGGCCTACTCTTTTCGATTTTAAACTGCAAATTTGTGAGTGCACACGGGGCCTCCTGTTTATTGCCGTTATCAGAGAGAGAGAGCTTGACATCTCACTTCCCAAGAGACCAGAGTAAGGTCACGTTATAAGGAACCCACGAATTAATTTGGCTGTTTTTGAAAAATCCACCCCGCTTCTGGTGGGTTTTGAATCCGGGTCCTTACTATCGTGACACTGACGTTGTATCTCTAGATTACCTAGTCCCCCCAGATAAAAAAAAAAAAGTAAAGAGCCCCCATCACGCCAAGTGGCGTATAGGGAATATGGTGTTACTGGCCATACATTTTACAGACCTTCAGCACATGATTTTTGGAACGCCCATGCCGTTTTACTTTCCCAGAAAAAAAGTCCAGTACCCATTAAAGGTTGGGTGAACCCGGGAGCCGTCGGTTGGGATCGAACCCTAACTCTTGTCCTTTGCAGTTCAGTTCACTAACCACTGAGCTATCGCGGCTCCCAGTCCGCCAGATGCTTACTTTAATTTATTGCTTACTTCTTAGTGTAATATGTTAGGTTTTGTGTTAAAGTTTTCATCATCATCATCAGCATCGAGTGCCTTCTCCACAACGAAGGTTGGCTACCATGGATCGCCATTCTACTCTGTTTCTTGCTTTGATGGTGCAGGCTGTCATAGATGTCCATCTTTTTATGTTATTCGTCCATGTTAGTCTTGGTCTGCCTCTGCCTCTTTTACCTTGTATTTCCCTTAAAGGTTTAGTGTCCTAATATTTGCGAATGCTGGAGACAAATAATAATAAATAAATATTATTAAATAGGGAAACTTCCGAGGCGATAATAGGGAATAAAAGAAGGAAAAGGTATGTGTTAGCTCTCGGAAAAAAATGACAATTAAACAACAGAAAAAAACAAAGAACAATATATGGTCCAAATGGTCCGAGTACGGGTTCGATCCTGCTTCGGACCATATATTGTTCTTTTGTTTTTTTTTATGTTGTTGTTTATGTGTCATTTTTTCCGACAGCTAACACATACCTTTTCCTTCTATTATTCCCTATTTGCGAATGTTCTTGTTATATGATATAATGTTTGCAGCGTAATCTTAACTAGAACAACTTATGTAACTGTAGGTGACGTTGCTTAGACTGTTTTAATTTGTTCTTCTGTAGTTCTTCTGTTTCTTTTTCTGCAATTCCAAAAAATGTGTTTTTCGTGTGACATGAAACATCGACTGAAGCTATCTGATACCTTTAATTTAAAAAAAAAAGAAAAATAATTATGATGCTTTAGAGATTGAAATAGATGTTTATCGAATTTTAGAAATATAAGGAGATGGCATAACAATAAAGGAATTAATTCTTTATAAATTGTTCGTTGTGTCGTTATTTGTTGTGGAAATTTTCAACTACACATCTGGTTCCGGTAAATTTATTTATTTTTGTAAATTTCAACTATAATTCTGGTCACACTTTCATTAAAAATTTTCTCCCACTTTCAAAAGTATATTTTAGTCTGTGCCTTCATGAAAGCCCATATTCCACTTTCAGCAACACTTTCTGACTCCAATCTATTGAACCTTTAACCAACTTCAACACATATACTTTGATATTCTACATCCCTGGTTACACAAAATAATCAACTCGTTAATTGTTGTCGGTACAACAAAAAGATAACCTCTGAGTGTGTTTCAAGCAAAATGTCATTACGTGTATATAAATACTTGAACAAGATGTCCATCTACTAATGCATTTTGCACCTGATAGCGAGTGACATTAAGTAGATAGCAGAGTTTAGTGCATTCACTTTGTATCGCAGTGCATTCAATTTATATCGAAGTGCATTCAATTTATATTGACTATGAAACTGCAGTCACGCTTTTCAGCTTCAACAAATGATTTCGAGAGGTTATTTTCATAAATATTTTAACTTGGCAACTAATAAAAACAAATCTGCGAGGCCTATTTGAGTTTTCATGGAAGGGAACATTTAAAACAGTTGAAGTAACAAACAGTTTCCTATGTAGTGGTGCAACACTGCAGACAGCGATGGAAAGTTTACTTGTATCTTCCACAACAAGAATAAAGTGTCTTCATTTCAAACTGCTTATTTTTTCTGCTTTCCTCTGTTCCCCAAGTCTTGTTCACCCTGTTCATTTGTTTCAACGTTAGTTACCAAAGTGTATCATTGGTCTACTTGCTTTTCGACTTTTCTTCACAATCTTCTATATGACGGTTCTTGTCACTTTTTCGAGATCTCAGGATTTAGAGAGAGAGAGAGAGAGAGAGGGAGAGAGAGAGAGAGAGGGAGAGAGAGAGGGAGAGAGAGAGAGAGGGAGAGAGAGAGATAGAGCACCATCTGTCATTCAACGTCAACGATTTTCCTTTATTACTGAGTGCATTCCCTTTTGATTACACCTCTTTAGGTAGCTGTTGGTTACGTGTTTTGTTTGGTCAAAATATTATGATTTTTTTTCTGAGGCAGGCTGTAGGAAATAGTAACAGTACATGATGCTTCCCCTTTTGCTACTCTTGAACAGAGCACCATACAGATTTATATAAAAATAGCAAGAGAAGGACCGGGTTCTCATATATTCAACGTTTGATACATAAATTGTAACGAATATATATCTACAGTTTAAATTCATTGTCAAAAATATAGTTAGCGTTATGACTGTATGTCCTTTTTTACTTTCTAATATTTTTTGTTGGTTATGATTAGGCTAATAACGCAATGCTTTTTATGCCGCGTGCATTTCATAAGTCATTCAGCTCATTTTATTCACTTTGTTATTTTCTTTGTTGTCCGACTTATCACTCAATCTATGGCAGTCGCAATGACAATATCTTCATAGCACTGCAGATTTTTTATTTAAAAGAATTGTTACTGCCGTTTATTGTATATACATTTTAATTATATAAAGAATTATATGCTACCAACTTTATCTGAAAAAAACGTAAAGTACCCCCGTCACGCTAAGTGGCGTATAGGGAATATGGTGTTAGTGACCATAAATTGAACAGACCTTCGGCGCATGATTGTTGAGGTAATGTGGTCGGTATTACGCCTTCCTTTCCCAGAAAAAAACCCGGTACCCATTAAAGGTAGGGTGAATCTGAAAGCCGTCGGTTGGGATCTAACCATACCTCTTGTCTTTTGTAGTCCAGTTCACTAACCACTGAGCTATCGCGGCTCCATCAACTTTATCTGATCGAAGAAATTTGCAGGAATTTGGAAAAGAAGTTAATAAAACCTGAGATATTTATTCCATATCTTATTTAAAAAAAGACAATTTTAACAGAAAGATTTCACAGTACAAATAAAGACAACGGTGTAGGTGATTTGCGAGACTTTAATTATTCGTTAAGGAAACAGGAATTGTTAAAGCCTCAAAAGAAGTCGATTTTAAGAAAGAATTATGTAATCAGTATGTCAACATACATACCAGCTTTAATCCCTGGATAATCGATGATTTGGCCAATAACTCAAGAGACCCTTACGCGGTCTACAATGACAAACAGATCAAATGTTTTCCTGGGGTACTCAAGTTGAAGCCCGAAGAAGGAAGTTGTTTTCTTCAGAAATGGATTAACATCATTTCTTTATAATTTTGACGTAAAGGTAATGTACGAGAATTGAATCGGCGTCTTAGCACACGAGTTTTCACACACATGTATGAGCTCGACCGCGTTTCCAGAAGTGTTCGGGACTTCTGGATAGTGTCGCTTCAAGCATTGAAACTCACGATGCGATGCGGCATTCCTCACCTTCCCAGAGTACTACCCAGGTACCCATTTCTGCCAGCGGTTGTGTCGACTAGGGGGCTATTTTTGGCTATTTGTGGCTATTGACTATTTTTGTTCCAACCACGAGCGAGTTCAACTCACACTGCTTCTAGCGGGAATCGAACACGGGTTATCCGAACGTCAGCAGGCCATTTGGGTGAACTTCCCAACTAGACCACCACGGCCCCCATAAAAAGGGCTATTAAAACGTTAATTTTGACGTTCTCATTTAAAATGTCGCAATGGCTCTTGTTGGCTCTTGTTTCCATCATATTAAAAACATTACGTCAGACTAATGCGAATAATCTTCTAAAGACAAAGAGGCAGACCAAGGAATTCTTGGAGAAGACAGAAGCAGAGATGAAGATGATGGTGAACGGCTTGGTAAGTGTTTGTTGAAGACCTATGCTCCACAGGGAGCTGAAAGGTAGAAGAGGATGAAGAATGTTAAATAATAGTTAGAGTATATCTACTGTAGGTCCAAATTTCGCGATTAACACCCACGTTTTCTGGGAAAGAAAAACGCTACTGGTGTGTTTATGTTCACATGTCAGGAATAAAAAGAATAGGTATGGCAAAAAGTAATTTTAATACCATGAAAAATATACTAACAACAAAACAAATATCAGCAGGGCTTAAACTAAGAATGGCAAAATGTTACATCATCTCAGTATTCATGTATGGTGCAGAAACATGGACATTAGACAAGAAAACAGTACAGAAAATTGAAGCCTTTGAAATGTGGATTTATAGAAGAATATGTAGAATTGGATGGAAAGAAAAGAAAACAAAGGATGAAGTTGTAAAACAACTGAAAATAAAAAGAGAACTACTAAATGCATTTAAGACAAGAAAAATGAAATTCTTGGGGCATGTTAAAAGACACAACAGCCTACTAAAAGTAATATTGGAAGGGAAAATACAAGGTAAAAGAGGCAGACCAAGACTAACATGGACGAGTAACATCAAAAGATGGACAAGTCAATCTATGACAGCCTGCACCATCAAAGCAAGAAACAGAGTAGAATGGCGATCCATGGGTCCAACCTTCGTTGCGGAGAAGGCACTCAATGATGATGATGATGACGACTGGAACATGTTCCAGTTTCAACAATAGTGAACGAAACAACTATAAACATTTTTTGTTACACGGCATGACGGATTTATATTTTTTCACCCAGAATATAACCTCAATTTGCTGTGAAGAATGTAGCCTTTTAGCACACCGTTTTTCATGTTCCATTTGACATGTACAAATTTACAATAACAAAAATCGTCTCAATTATGTATCAATTGTGCAAGTTAAATTCTAAAAAGAGTAATTTACAGAATTATCCCATTTGTCTGATCTACCGAGTGATTTACTTGGTGGACTCAAGATAAACATCGCATACCAGGTAAAGGTAAAGTACGAGACTTGAACCGGCGTCTTAGCACGCGAGTTTCCACCCATATGTGCTCGGCCGCCTATCCAGAAATGTTCGGAAATTTCTGTATAGTGTCGCCTCAAGCATCGAAACTCAGATGCGAGGCAACATTCCTCACCTTCCCAGGGTAATACTCTGGTACCCATTTCTGCCAACGGCTGGGTCGACCGTGGGGGTATATATTTTTTTTTTCCAACCACGGTACAATTCTCACTGCTCCCAGCGGGAATCGAACACGGGTTGTCCGAACATCGGTAGTCCAGTCGGGTGGTTTTCCCAACTCGACTACCGAGGCCCCCAAGGTACAGGTACAGTTATGCACAGGTTGGAGTTTTTAGTTCAAGCTCAATGTTTTAAAAAAAATCTTTGATCTTTACGGGAATCCAATCGGCAAGCAACTGGCCGGTAAATAAGTTGTTAAACCAGTTTATTGACTCGTTTCTTCTTACAAACATCCTTGTGAAATGTTTGTACTCCACCATTTAGATTTCACGGTGTTTGAGGATTGGAAAATGTTTCTTCCCCACATCCCTCTTGTACTCTAAAACACGAACAAACCAAACGTTGCTGTAGACACCACTTTTTTTAAAATGTAGATGAAATGGGGGAAAAAGAGAAACTCTCACGAATGTTGGATCACTAATCGAACACCAGCGAAGTGTCAAATTTGTGGACGCATTCAGAGAGGATAAAACTAACGGTAAAAATGAATTATTGCCACGACTCCTTACTGCTATATGTAAACTTGATGAGGCCCTAAGCTAAATGAAACCTTGAGGTTCCCCTCTCCAATTCCACTGAAAATTAGCACCAGACAATCTCACAAATTTTGAAATCCTGTACTGGTATGAAAAAAGTGTAGTCTCAAAACAAATTCTGAAAATTTGTTGAGGCCTCCAGGATTGTGTGGAGCCTAAGCTGTAGCTTATTTAATTTATAGGTAAATCCGGTCCTGCGACTCTGTCATCCAATGTCATAGGAGGGTGAAAAGATAAACTTCTCCATATTAGACCAAATAAGTAGGGCAACAATTAGCCAAAAGTGGATAAAAGGTCGTGTTCCATTCTCTGACCAATCGACTTTTATGTTCACTCAGCTTTAAATAGGTCGAATTTTTTTTTCTGAGAAGTAAGACGGTGCTGATGTAGTGCTGACCATATAGCTAACAACTTGTTAATACACTGTATTTCTTATTCGCCACATGTGAGGTGTGAAACAACTTCTTTCTTTTTTTTTCTTTCCATTTTTTGCTTTCTTTCTTTCTTTCTTTCACCTATTAGGCTACAACATTTGTAGCAAAGACACCAGCACCCTTTCTTGCTGTCCCTACCTTCCTTAACTAAATGAGCCTGGTACAGTGACCGGCAAGGTTAAGGATTAACTCCAATAATTGTATCGTACATTAAACACTCTAACTACTAGACAACACAACCTCTCCGTCCTGAAGGTGCCCTGGAAATATAAATATTGTACTAAAGCCGACAACATAATCTGCTCTAATCTTAAACATCTTGGCTGTAAATATGACGGGAAAAGACTAAACATGGACGTAAATGACAATATAGAGCTTGCCAAGAATAAGTTGTTGTTGACGGATTGCCACGAGTTGATGCGGGCAGGTTGCCCTTTGACTCATTTAATGTGGCGGGTCGTAATGGCTTTCTTGACATTCCCGGCGCTTATTGAAGAAGTTGGAGTTCGTCTATCCCAGGCTATGCTGAGAAACTACTAGTCCAGGCCAGAAGTACTGCAATACTAGGTCCTCTATATCAGTAACAGCCACCACTACAGGGAACACGGCGATCCTAGCTTATGTTAGCCAGTCTGTTTTGACACAAACTGTTACCAGGGGAGACCACGAGGAGGTAGAGCTGCTAGGTCTTGGTCAGCTGAGGGTGCGCCGGCCCTGCTATAGCGACTGCAGGTCCCAGGGGCTTCTGCTACCCGCCAAGAATAAGTCAAACTGGACGTTAGCTATAAACAAGACGATCATATATTAGTTTTCAAATGGCATTTAAGTAATTATACTAGAAATGATGTAGCTTTAGTGTGTGCTCTGAATGTACTAGATAGTCCTCTTTCTTAACACCTATACCTTCTGGGAGTGATTCTAATCTGAAATAGCTTTCAACATGTACATTTTTTCCCCTTCATTGTTTGTTTCAAATCTTCATTATTTTCGCGCGTGTTTCATTATCAGAACAATTGTCTGCATGTTATCATTGGGTGCTTATCATCTTAGTTACACATTTTGAGCAGCTCTTGGTTCCTGAATTTGTTTGGCCAAAACATTCAGAGAGTGTTCCTCAGGCAAATTGTATGAAATTATAAGGACCATTATTTATTTCCCCTTGTTCCCTCGCTTTGAGATTCATATAGAGCACTGAGGGCACAAAACTCTCAGGTAATGCTATCTTGTGTGTGCGTGTGTGTCAGTGGCGTATTCTCTATGCTACCGCAGCTACCGCCGGTAGCCTGAACATATTAACGAAATACAAAAGGAAATGATAATTTATTATATTTTTTTTTCATAATTATATTACAAATTTTCGAATATTCTATTACACATTTCGTAGGCCAATATGATTTATTTGCTTTGATTTGCATTTATTAAAGCAAGGTTTTCCTATGGCCTCTATAACGTTTGTGAATAAAACCGAAACTACTCTAAGACAGTACATGAAAAATCTAATAAGCAGAGGTACAGTTCTCTTCTCTCCGCCTTAGAATTAATGACACTGACATTCAAAAATTCCCGTCAAAATAATACGGCGAGAGCAACCTATACAAAATGCGCTTTCATGGGTTATTTTTAGCTCTAGCCAATCAGAAGCGTAACAAAGTGAAAGTGAAACTATGTCTGATTACCGTAACTTCCTAACCTATTTCTAACTACGTTATGCACATGAGCATCTATAGAAAAAAAAAAACTTTTTCTGCTCTCAAGAAAGTCAAATCTTATTGTCGCTCAACTCAGACACAAGAACGCTTATCTGGTTTGGCAATAATGTCCATTGAGAAATCATTCCCGCAGAAACTTAGAAATCAACCCAACAGTACTCTCCATGACAAAGTCATCGAGACATTTTCGTCCCAAACAAGGCGGATAGAGTTTACATATAAATAAGTAAATAATTTCAAATGTAGTGATGTCATTAGCAAATATTACTTCATGTTAGCCTACTGGATATAATGTATGTCTTTCTTTATTATGTCAGCGGTAGCCCAGACCCCAAAACCAGTATACGCCACTGGTGTGTGTTTGTGTATATTAATGGACCTTAATTCATTGTTCACATTATCAAAAATTCTTTTCTCCTTATTTATTCGTTTGTTTATGTTTTCTTTGTTGATTTCCCCGTCTGTGAGATACTAATGGAAGAATGTAGTTGCCAATGTCATGCAAAGCTGTAATGAGTGAATGATTGATGGGCGGTCTCACTTTTAATGCGAGACACGCCCTCTAGCCGGGCTAGCTCAAATAACATGTTTCTTCTTCTCCCTCCTCCCCCCCCCCCTATGTCTTGGATTGGTCAGGCATCCAAAAAGAGAGAGGTTGATCTTCTCACCCAAAAGTGTGCAAATAGATTCTAGGTCCACCCGGTCTTAAATGTTGGTTAAACATGATGTTAAAGCGGAGATTGTTTTTCTTTTCCTTTTTTTATTTATTCTTTAAAGTTAAAAAAAAAACGATTTGGTTAGGGCTGACAATTTGATTACAAAGAACGCGCCAACGACAAAAAGAATATATTTGCACAGTAACACATAATAATATGTGTAAAATAGAATGATGGGAAAGAACCAGTGAAATACCAATGGACAAAAAGATACAACAAAGATGATGGAGCTGGATATGAAACACTGCGGATGCCAAGTGAAAGTTTTACACGACAGGCCATTTTTTTGTAACCACCAGGGGAGGAGACAAAGTGAATACCAGAATATTCTTGGAGAAGACAGATGAAAGCAGAGATGAAGAGGATGGGGAAAACATTGAATGATCTCTAAAGAATTGCAAGAAACAAAACGGCTTGGAAGTATTTGTTGAAGACCTATGCTCCACGGGGAGCTGAAAGGAAGAAGAAGAAGAAACCGTATATTCTACACGCTATATTCGACAGTTATTTCTTGTTGATTCTTAGCTCATTAAAGAAATATTATTTTTTTTTGTAATATAGCCACCATAGTGTTTTAATTGGCTCATAGTAAAAGTAAAGTACCCCCGTCACGCCAAGTGGCGTATAGGGAAATATGGTGTTAGTGACCCTATATTTTACAGACTTTCAGCACATGATTTTTTGGAGTAATGTGGTTGGTATTACGCCCGTGCTGCTTTACTTTCCCAGAAAAAATCCGGTACCCATTTAAGGCTGGGTGAACCCGGAAGCCGTCGGTTGGGATCGAAACCTACTCCTTGTCCTTTGTAGTCCAGTTCACTAACCACTGAGCTATCGCGGCTCCCAATTGGCTCATACCCATACTATAATACTTGCATCAATCGGAATACAATACACATATTGATACCAACAGTTACCGTACAACCATACCCATTTCTACTATAATTACGAATTCTCTACGTTTCCCCATTAGGGCAACCAGTTTTCTAAGTTTAGTTTACTAAATGCCTAGATCAGTAGCCTTACATCATTCTGAATTGAGAGCATTTCAAGAGAACAATGGACCAATGTAAATTGTTAGAGAGTTACATTCAAATCTTAAAATATCGTGACGATCAACACAACCGTTAGGGAGTGGCATATGTAAACGTTTATGTTTAGACCTGTATGTGTGTGCACACACATACTCTAAAATCAAGTTCATTATTTACGTGTAGATCAAACAACGAACATAACTTTGGTAATAGTGGTCTGTTTAGCGTTGATTATTTCCGCGTTTCTTTTGTTTATTTATTACCTGCTTCCTTCATAAATATGTTTGTTTTAGGGCTAAAAACATTCAATAATTGTGATCGCTCTGATCTACGAGAAATAGTTTGGAAAACCCCGGGGCTAATTGCCTCGTCATTGATTGGCAGTGCATAGTGTGGACGATTTTTCCTGTAGCCATGGCACATCAACTTTCGTTTCATCTGTGCATTTGTCTACACTTAACATCGGCAACTCGGTACTGCATCATTGCCTGAGGTTATATAGAGATAATCACAACAGGCCGATCAAGTGGAAAGAACCATTCCGGGAGCTGATAACAAGAGCGACACGCAATAAGTGGTCAGTAACGTTTAAGTCATACAACTTGCCATTGTACTGTTGAACACATATTTTCGTGCATTCATTTATAAATGCAGATTTGAAAAGTCTGCAGTAATTTAAGAAGAAAAGTTCATTCTTATACCTTTAGTTCAATGTCTTTTAGCTTTCTATTCTTCTTATTCACTTCATCTTAACCCTCAGAGTTTAGAGAGAAATGAAAAAAAAAACATATTCTAGACCTCGATCTTCTGCTATACTCCACAATTGTCATGTATGTGTTGTTATAGGGTTGCTTTAATGCTGCTATGTTGTTATATGGTTGCTTTAATGCTGCTATGTTGTTATAGGGTTGCTTTAATACTGCTATGTTGTTATAGGTTTGCTTTAATGCTGCCATGTTGTTATAGGGTTGCTTTAATGCTACTATGTTGTTATAGGGTTGCTTTACTGCTGCTATGTTGTTATAGGTTTGCTTTAATGCTGCCATGTTGTTATAGGGTTGCTTTAATGCTACTATGTTGTTATAGGGTTGCTTTACTGCTGCTATGTTGTTATAGGTAGCTTTAATGCTGGTTTGTTGTTATAGGGTTTCTTTAATGCTGCTATGTTGTTATAGGGTTGCTTTAATGTTGCTATGTTGTTATAGGGTTTCTTTAATGCTACTATGTTGTTATAGGGTTGCTTTAATGCTGCTATGTTGTTATAGGGTTGCTATAATGCTCCTATGTTGTTATAGGGTTTCTTTAATGCTGCTATGTTGTTATAGGGTTGCTTTAATGCTGCTATGTTGTTATAGGTAGCTTTAATGCTGCTTTGTTGTTATAGGTAGCTTTAATGCTGCTATGTTGTTATAGGTAGCTTTAATGCTGCTATGTTGTTATATGGTTGCTTTAATGCTGCCATGTTGTTATAGGGTTGCTTTAATGCTGCTATGTTGTTATAGGGTTGCTTTAATGCTGCTATGTTGTTATAGGTAGCTTTAATGCTGCTTTGTTGTTATAGGTTGCTTTAATGCTGCTATGTTGTTATAGGGTTGCTATAATGCTGCTATGTTGTTATAGGTTGCTTTAATGCTGCTATGTTGTTATAGGGTTTCTTTAATGCTGCTATGTTGTTATAGGGTTGCTTTAATGCTGCTATGTTGTTATAGGTTGGTTTAATGCTGCTATGTTTTTAAAGGTTGCTTTACTGCTGCTATATTGTAACAGGTTTCTTTAATGCTGCTATGTTGTTATAGGGTTGCTTTAATGCTGCTATGTTGTTATAGGTTGCTTTAATGCTACTATGTTGTTATAGGTTGCTTTAATGCTACTTTGTTGTTATAGGTTGCTTTAATGCTGCAATGTTGTTATAGGTTGCTTTAATGCTGCTATGTTGTTATAGGGTTTCTTTAATGCTACTATGTTGTAATAGGGTTTCTTTAATGCTGCTATGTTGTTATAGGGTTGCTTTAATGCTGCTATGTTGTTATAGGTTGCTTTACTGCTGCTATGTTGTTAAAGGTTGCTTTACTGCTGCTATGTTGTTATAGGGTTTCTTTAATGCTGCTATGTTGTTATAGGGTCGCTTTAATGCTGCTATGTTGTTATAGGTTGCTTTAATGCTGCTATGTTGTTATAGGTTGCTTTCATGCTGCTATGTTGTTATAGGTTGCTTTCATTCTGCTATGTTGTTATAGGTTGCTTTAATGCTACTATGTTGTTATAGGGTTGATTTGATGCTACTATGTTGTTATAGGGTTGCTTTAATGCTGCTATGTTGTTATAGGTTGCTTTAATGCTGCTATATTGTTATAGGTTGCTTTAATGCTGCTATGCTGTTATAGGTTGCTTTAATGCTGCTATGTTGTTATCGATTGCTTTAATGCTGCTATGTTGTTATAGGTTGCTTTCATGCTGCTAAGTTGTTATAGGTTACTTTCATTCTGCTATGTTGTTATAGGGTTTCTTTAATGCTGCTATCTCATCCTATTGTGTATCTGCCTGAAGCTCTGGGCCCCATCCCCCCCTCTCTTTACCCCGTGTGAGGTAGAAAACCACAAATTATTTCCAAGTGACCAGGCCATTGCCATTGTTGTCTCTGAATGTAAAGACTGGCTTTGTACCGATTATTTCTATTACGATCTCATTACTGATATCGTCTCTTCAAGCAACCAACATATCATTTCTGTGTGATTAGCTTCCCTTCTGGCTCGACTGACTGCACCTGCTACATTAATAGAACCATAGGATGGACATGAAGGGTAGGGTAGTATGCCATTGATATTACATTATAGTACACATCCATATGTTAAGACTGGCGCTACACAACATTTAAGAACTTTTTTTCTTGTTTCTATTGTCAAAAATGGATTTTTTGTTGGGTCAGGTCGGGTAATTTTACCTGCTACTGTATGCAGTAAACAGTACAACCTGCGGATGCCCTGCTGCCTTGCAGGCAAGCACGTGGCAATGTAGACATATAGTGCACTTTTTACACTTAAAACTGTACTAGTACTGTACTATAACCTATCAGTTCAGTTATAACAATTAGTATGTGTTATCGACTATATCATTAAATTTCATCCGCACCTGTTCAGCCCATCGGCTTACATCCTCATGCTGCTAAGTTAAGAATTGCGCAATTTTTTTACAATTTAATTTTTTTTTTCGTACACCAGCTTTTACCTCTGACGAAGTCCCTAGAGACTAGCAACTGAATTTTACGTATTAATCCATTTTTTCCCTGGCAGCCATGTGCACAGGGGTCCCTCGCCACACGGGCAGATAACTCCGACTTCGGAGGTATTTTTTCCGTCGATGAGTAATTGACGTTTCAAGCCGGGCCTCGCTGCTAAGACCAGGGGTGGTTGCCGCAGAGAGAAACCATATATAAAAATCCCAACCGGTGGAGCCAGGATTTGGACCCACAACCTCTCTGTCTCGAGTCCGGCGTCTTGTCTCAAGACCATCCAGTCCCCCTTGTATTTGTTTAGGGTTTGTTGTCTTGTATATGACGAAAGCCTTGTTTGAAACGTCGTTGTTTGTCTTGTCTCACTAACGGTTTAACTACTTAATACTATTTTATATTTATTTTCCATGTTTTCTCATAGGTCCTCTCACGACCCTGCATGCTATTTAATCTATTATATATTTTCACTTATATCACACTGCTATTGGAACAAGAACTATACAAAGACAGAAGCGATCTATCCAGATATGCAGTTAAGAGTTTCTAAGAGTTACAGTTTTCTGTTCATATCTAGATGTAAATATTTAATTCTAAACAGTGTACGAAGGTTTTGTATTATTACATTAAGGAGTTTCTTCAGCCTTGCAATAATTCAGCTCAAGTAATCCCAGTTATCTGATACGTCACAGAACGATTCGTTAGGAGAAACTATGAACCACTTTAAAGTATTTGTATGGCATTAACACCAGTGGAAATAAATATTTCAATAATGTTAGTTTAGGGGAACGATTTTATTTTGGGGCACCTATGTTCCTAGGTCGTCGAAGAGTTAAGAGAGGAGGAGATGGTGGATGGGTGAGATAATGATGTATATATTGAGAGACTGGCTGCTAAAGAAAAGAGGAGATACGCGTGGTAAAA
The DNA here is from genome assembly GCA_032433765.1 of Megaustenia siamemsis. Lineage (NCBI taxonomy): Eukaryota > Metazoa > Mollusca > Gastropoda > Stylommatophora > Ariophantidae > Megaustenia > Megaustenia siamemsis. The sequence goes on along the minus strand of JAVIAB010000139.1, from coordinate 32,166,402 downwards.
TGAACAGAAGAGAAGTGAAATGAAGAGAAGAAGAATATAAGAGAAGAGAAGGTAAGGAAAGAGAAAGAGGAGAGGAGGGGAGAAAAGTGAAGAGAAGAGAAGTGAAGAGAAGGGAATAAAAGAGAAGTGAAGTGAAGAGAAGTGAAATGAAGAGATTAGAATGAATGTAAAAGAAGAGAAGGTAAGGATAGAGAAAGAGGAGAGGAGGGGAGAAAAGTGAAGAGAAGTGAAGAGATGGGAAGAGAAGGGAATAAAAGAGAAGTGAAGAGAAGAGAAGTGAAATGAAGGGATTAGAATGTAAAAGAAGAGAAGGTGAGGAAAGAGAAAGAGGAGAGGAGGGGAGAAAAGAGTAGTGAAGTGAAAGGAAGGTAAGAAAAGAGAAAGAGGAGAGGGAGCAGAAAAAAAGAGAGAAGACAAAAGAAGTGAATGGTAGGGAAAAGAAGAGAAAAGAAGAGCAAAAAAATATGAAATTCTGGAATATAATTTGTTGTTGTTGTTGCGGTCGCCAGACTTCAACTCTGACGAAGTCCCTAGAGACTAGCAACTGAATTTTGCGTGTTAATCCATTTTTCCCTGGCAGCCGTGTGCACAGGGGTCCCTCGCCGCACAGGCAGTATAATTTAATCAAGTTGTTCACAATTTAGACTGTAGGAGGGCGCTGTGTTTTGTTTGAAAGATTCTTGATTATTTTTCCAGGCACTCTTGTGTGGGCTACATTTAATCTGTTGCTTGGTGTGTTCTAAATGATTGCTTTAAAGATTACTTTTATTCAAACAAAAGTATTTTCTTTTTGTTCTTACTTCCTTCATTTTCTTCTGCTGTTTACTTCATCATAATCGATAACTCATTAACTTCGGAATTATTTTTCTGGTTTGAATATAAATGTCTTTGCGTCGTACATTATACAATGTCAGGAAGTTCTACAGACACGTTAATCCTAATTAAACTCATCATCATCATCAAGTACCGGGGCCTAATTAAACTCAGCAAAGTATAATTAAAATTAAAATAAAGTTAAAATTAAATTAAAATAAAATTTAAAGTAAGTGTGTTGCACAGCATGAAAATAATGTAAATATTACACAGCAGTGTTTGGACATAAAACTCGTCAATAAATAAAAGCGTGTATCTAGAGTTAACAAGTTATAAGAGCGTGAAATCTTTCTATATCACTTTCTTTCCGATAACTTTTCTCTTATTGTCGTGCTAAGTAAGTGTTACAACTCGATTTTAAAAAAAAATAATTCTTTTCTATTCTATATTATTCTATTCTATATTATTCTATTCTATATTATTCTATTCTATTCTATTCTATAATATTCTATTCTATATTATTCTATTCTATTCTATAATATTCTATTCTATATTATTCTATTCTATTCTCTTCTATTCGTGGAATCAGTTTTGTTGCCGTCGAGGCATCACATAACCGCTCTACCACCAGTCCCAGCAATACTCGAAGATCGTTGTTGTAAATACATCTGCTTTTCCCACAAAGCAGTCCGGATGTACGATACATCTTTTCCACCGTCAGTCTCTCAATATATACATCATTGTCCCACCCATCCACCATCTCCTCCTCTCTTAACTCTTCGAGGACCAAGGGACATACGTGTCCCAAAATAAAATCGTTTCCCTAAACTAACATTACTGAAATATTTATTTCAGCAAATATGTAATCCTGAATGTTTTAATAATTGTATTACTTGAAACCGGACACAAATGTCATCTGTCCAGAAAAAATATTCGCGGCAAGTCGTACATTCCAGAACATGGCATAGCCGAACTTCCCCCTAAGTGTTTTTGCGTAGAATATTGTTTGTTACATCTTTGTGGTGTCATATTTTCATTTCCTGATAAATAAATTAGAGTTTTATTTTTTTTTTAATCATCATCATCAAGTACCGGGCCTGCTGGCGCAGGTGATCATGTCTCTCTACAACGTTCGATCTCGACAGTTATTTATCATTTCTGTTGTTGTATCTTCTGCCAAGCCATTCTCTTCAGCTGTCTGGTATTTTTTCTCTTTGCTTCCTTCTATCCCTTCGTTCCTCAATTTTCCCAGTTCTTACAGTTATTCCAGTTGTTCTCTTCTCATTACCTGGCCAAAAAATGATGTTTGTTTCTTCCTAATATTGAAAATTAACTTCTTTTTGCTTTGACCTCTTTCTGAACATTTTCATTACTCTTCTTAGCTGTCCTTGGTAATCTCAACATTCTTCTGTAAAACCACATTTCTACAGACTCCAGTGATTTTCTTGTCTGTTGTCCTATTGTCCATCATTCGCATCCATATGTTAAGACTGGCTCTACATAACATTTAAGAACTATTTTTCTTGTTTCTATTGTCAAAAATTGATTTGTTTGGGGTCAGGTCGGGTAACTTTACCTGCTACTGTATGCAGTAAACAGTACAACCTGCGGCTGCCCTGCTGCCTTGCTGGTAAGCTCGGGAGAGTAAAAGTTTAAGGAAGGGTACCCCGAAGTAAAACAACCCCACTGCCTTGTGGCTGAGATTTTGTAGTCAAAGGCTAGCGGAGCCAACCGTAAACAACCCTACTGAAGGCAACATAAAACCACCGTCGTAACTTCCTTGTACAATCATTAATTTTTAAAAAATAGAATAATGATTTTCCATAGAAATGAGCAAAAACATTAAGGGACGTCAGTGTCCCTGTGGGCGTCAAGGGAATACATTTTAAAGAAAATTACAAGTTCTTGCAATCAGTTTGTGTGTTTTTTTTTAATTGTATCCACTTTTGTATTATATTTGTATTTGTATCATGACAAACATTTAACGAACATAGTTTAAGCAGTTTAATGTGAAAGATAACGACATTTTGATATGTTTAATAACAGACAACATAACTATAGACTGCAGAAAACTAAAACAAGTTGAGGAATTCAAATACTTAGGAAGATTAGTGACAAACGACAATTTACAAACAGTAGAGATAGACTCAAGATGCATCATAGCTTGTCAAATCAATGGACTGTTATCACCACTATTGTCCAACAAGGAAATAACTCGAGGCAAAACGGGCACTCTACAATACAATCTTCATCCCAACGTTGTGCTAGCAATGCACCTGGACCTTAGATGCAAAAACAATAAGAAAAATAGACTCTATTGAGATGAAATGTGTCAGACGGATGATAGGAAACGGTCTGAGAGATAAGAAATCAGAAATTAGGAACTGAGAACATAGCTAGGAATAGCCCCCGCCATTGAATATAAAAAGAAACAACAGATAAAATTATTTGGCCACGTGACAAGGCAGAGTAATAAAAACACAACACAACGAGCCCTCATTATGCGTTGCGAGAATGTCGACCACGAAAAATATGGATTGATGGAATATTAGAAACACTAGGAAACATAACAGCAGCAGGGGCAAACAGAAGAGCAGGTTGGAAAGGGTTGGAGATGAATAGAGTAGGTTTCTACCAAGATTCGAGCAAGATACAGCAGGTTTGAGCAGAATAGAGCAGGGTGGAGCAGGTTGGAAAAAGATGGAGCAGAATAGAGCAGGTTAGAGCAGAGTTGGAGCAGAGTTGCAGCAGGATAGAACAGGTTGGAAAGGATTGCAGCAGAATATAGCAGGTTGGAAAAGGTTGGAGCAAAATAGACCAGGTTGAAGCAACGCTGGAGCAAGTTGGAAAAGGTTGAAGCAAGTTGGAGCTTAATGAACAGGATGGAGCAGGTTGGAGCTGGTTGGAGCAGGATTAAGAAGGTTGCAGGAAGATGGAGCAGTTTGCAGCAGGTTGGAGCAGGTCAGAAAGGGTTAGAGCAGAATTGAGCAGCTTGGAGCATGATAGAGAATGTTGGAGCAGGATGGAGCGGGTTAGAAATGGCTGGAGCTGAATGGAGCAGGTTGGAGAAGAATGGAGCAGGTTGGAGCAGAATAGAGCAGAATGGAGCAGGTTGGAGCAGTTTGAAAAGGATTGGAGCAGAATGGAGCAGGTTGGTGCACAATATAACAGGCTGGAAAGGGTTGGAGAAAGTTGGAGCAGAATGGAGCAGAATAGAGCAGGGTTTAGTAGGTATCAAAGGTTTGGAAAGTGTTGGAGCAGGTTAAGACAGAATGGAGCAGAATAGAGCAGGGTTTAGTAGGTATCAAAGGTTTGGAAAGTGTTGGAGCATGTTAAGACAGAATGGAGCAGGATAGAGCAGGGTTTAGTAGGTATCAAAGGTTTGGAAAGTGTTGGAGCAGGTTAAGACAGAATGGAGCAGAATGGAGCAGGGTTTAGTAGGTATCAAAGGTTTGGAAAGTGTTGGAGCATGTTAAGACAGAACGGAGCAGGATAGAGCAGATTGAATCACAGTTGTGATGGTTGAAACTGGTTGGAAAGTATTAGATCAGGATGGATGACATGGGTGATAGAGACTGATAATGTAATTTTGAGCAAGTTTTGAGCAGGTTCTTAACACAGATGAGGCCGCCACCAAGCAAGTTTTTCGGCCATTTAGTATCTTGACACTCTAGGGGCGCCTTGGTCGTAACTCCCAGGCGTCAGTCTCTTGCTGCGTTTGAACCTAAAAGTTGTGTATATGTTGCGAATATGATAGAAACTCCTTCCCATACCCAGGCGCGAATTTCGTGTCACAGCCTTAACCAAGTACCGTGGACAAGAACAATAGTTACCGCTTTACAGAAATTTCCTGAGAGGCAAACAACCTGATTATTCAGCTCGATCACACTATCTATACAAACATTACTATCAGAAAATTCGGCATAAATCATGTTTGGTTCCTTTTAGTTAAACAAATAAACAGCCAGACAAGACTGACATTTTAATCAAAGATTGTTATGAACTGAACAGAGATAGGCGATTGGACTAGAACTACCAATAAGGGATCATCATCATCATCATCATCATCATCATCATCATTATCATCATCATCATCAAGTACCGTGCTTGCTGGCATAGGTGATCATGCCTCTCCTCAATTTTCGATCTCGATAGTTATTTATCATTTCTGTTGTTGACCTTCCGCCAAGTCATTCTTTTAAGCTGTCTGGTATATTTTCTCTTTACTTCCCTCTATCTCGTCGTCCCTCGATTTGTCCAGTTGTTACAATATATTCCAGCTGTTCCTTTCTCACTACATGGCCAAAAAAATTATTATTTCTTCCTAATATTGACAATTAGCTCTCTTTTTTGCTTTGGCCACTTTAAGAACATTTTCTTTGCTCTTCTAAGCTGTCCACGGTATTCTCAACATTCTTCTGTAAATCCACATTTATATAGCCTCCAGTGATTTTCTTGTCTGTTGTCCTATTGCCCACGATTTACATCCATATGCTAATACTGGCTCTGCATAACATTTAGTAACTATTTTTCGTGTTTCTAGTGTCAAAAATGGATTGCACAGTGTTTTCCTCATTTTTATGGAAAGCGGCTTTTGCCTGGGCCATTCTGCATCTCACCTCTGTTGTACATCTACCATCTGATGTTAACAATGTTTCCAAATATTTAAATTCATTTACTTGTTTTAATATTGTTCCACTTGTCTTTATTATGCACTGCAGTGATGACATTTTCTTTGTTGTTACCATTACTTCTGCATTAAGGAATAGCTAAGAGATACAAGTTTAATGTTTCCTCCATACTTTTTTTTAGTTTTATTAAGAAATGGTTTTAGTGGCCATATTTTTACATGACCAACGGATCTTTTTTGGGTGATATGGCCGGTATCACCCCATGCCGCCTAGTTACCAGAAATAATATATGGTACCAATATTTAGAGGTTTTGTAAACACAGAAGCATTGACTGCCAATTTTTTTTTAAATGTTCAAAACTGGGAATTCAATACATGCCCTTTAGATCTGTAGTCCGCTCACTAACCACTCAGCCAAAAATGATCCAATTGAAAGAGTAGCTAGCCAATAGAAAAATATGATAAACTTGTGTGTCTCAGAGATAGCAGGCAAGAATGTCATCGAGGAATATTGGGGGACTCAACAGGGAAAACGTTATCAAGAAAAACTATTAGAATCAACACGCAAAACATTATTAAGAAAAACTATTAGACTCAACACGCCAAACGTTATTTAAACAACTATTAGACTCAACAAGCAAAACGTTATTAAGAAAAAACTATTAGACTCAACACGCAAAACGTTATTAAGAAAAACTATTAGACTCAACAAGCAAAACGTTATTAAGAAAAAACTATTAGACTCAACACGCAAAACGTTATTAAGAAAAACTATTAAACTCAACACGCAAAACGTTATTAAGAAAAACTATTAGACTCAACAAGCAAAACGTTATTAAGAAAAAACTATTAGACTCAACAAGCAAAACGTTATTAAGAAAAACTATTAAACTCAACACGCCAAACGTTATTTAAACAACTATTAGACTCAACAAACAAATGTTATTAAGAAAAAACTATTAGACTCAACACGCAAAACGTTATTAAGAAAAACTATTAAACTCAACACGCCAAACGTTATTTAAACAACTATTAGACTCAACAAACAAAATGTTATTAAGAAAAACTATTAGACTCAACACGCAAAACGTTATTAAGAAAAACTATTAAACTCAACACGCAAAACGTTATTAAGAAAAACTATTAGACTCAACAAGCAAAACGTTATTAAGAAAAACTATTAGACTCAAGACGCAAAACGTTATTAAGAACAGTTTGTAAACTCAACAGGAATAGCGCCATTAAGAAAAATGGATAGACACAACAGACGAAAACGTCTTAAAAGAACAAAAATATATATGCATTATATCGAACGAGATATAATCTGAGTGTTGTACCTATGTCTCTGCGCAGTTTATGTTTGTTAGTTAATATGACGGTTTATTTCCGCACTTACAGCTATTATATAATTATTCTTTCCGGCTTGCTGCTGGAACTACCGAGTTTAATGATGTATGCAAACCGTGAGCTATGTTTTTCATCCGGATCGTGTTTCGATATTTTGATTGCTTGCGATGAATGATGATATCGTATGACGAAGGACAGTTCAGCTGCGTTCATTTTCGGTGCGGCCACGCCTTTTGTCATTTAGCGTGTGCTGTGGCTGCTACGATGGAGTCTGCAGTTGCCTTTCTTTGTTTGGATCATTCATTTAGATGAAATGTTAATTCGGACGATTCCACTGGCACAGGCTGTTGAGCAATTATGGATTTTAATTCGTTTGCAATGATATCGGGACCTTCGACTAACTACAGCTATTTGTGCATTATGACATTAACATATTTTATTGAAAGAAAGAAGCATGGAAAGAAGAGGAGGAAGCGGGATAATATATAAAATTAGAAGTCGAATAATAATCTTATCTAAACTAGTATTCACTGTCGAGAGCACATGGATATTGTGGTTATCGCGTTCTGAGCGAACTCTGTCTCAAAACAATTCTGTTTCCCGTTCTTGTGGCTTAGCTTATCATAACTGTAAGCTTGTGGTTGGCAGTAACTCTACAGTTGTTTTGTTGATCGGCAACGAGTTCCCTTGGATTCAATCAACGCACGGACACACTGCCTTTATTGTTGACATAGAGCATCCACACATAGACAATACTAAAGTCCATGTTATAAACAAATCCTCCTTTATCAACAAGAGTGATAAGTTTATCTTCATGAGTTGTTCTGTAGTGCTGGGGTTGAATTGACTGATTTGCACAAAGATATCTTTTAAAATACTGATACAAAATAGTTAGACAAATATAATCTTCTCTACTTCTCTTTTCTCTTTCTCACTGGTACCTAAAAGGTGTCGTGGTTATATCATTTGTCGTTCTTGCGCTGCTCGAACTGTCTGAATTAGTGATTTTCTTTTGTTGTTACATATCTCTGTCACATCATCTATCTATCTTCTTCTGTCTTTTTCTGGGTCTTCCACTTGGTCTTTTTCCATGCATTCTCGAGAAGAACGCCCTTGATGGTGATTGGTGCGAATTCATTCTCACCAGGTGGACAAACCATTTAAGTTGTTGTTGTTCTATATAATTCTTGGCAGGGTTTTGTTTCTACCATTTTTCTTTGGGTTTGATTTGGTATGTTGATTGTTTTCTTTTGTGTTGTTGTAGTTGTAGATTTTCCGCTTTCATTTTTATTTTCCATTCGTAAACGTATAGTACAATGGATGGAATTCTACTTCTAGCATAAACTGTCATTGTTTCCGTTCGAATTTGATCACAAATAAATCTCAAATAAATCCGTTCGAAATCACACACAAGAACACTTGAATTTCTTTTTTACTACCGGCATTGAAATTCATTTATAATTTAAATTTGACTCCCATCGCAAATTTCATCGTGTTGCCAGCAATAGTCACGCACATGAAGTCATTTATAGTGTCAAAAATATAATCACTTACTGTAAAAGTTGTGATTACTTTGTAAGTTTAATTTACCGTGAAAATTGTTACTCCTACCGTTAATACATGTAAAAATTATAAATTATGTAGACAATTATTACATGTGGAGATGTTACTGTGCGAGTAGGGGCTCCAAACTGTGTTATTATCTGTTATTTTGACATTTTAAACTTAAACTGCTACTTTTAAATTTAGATGCTTTTTTTCTAAATGAACTATTATTTCTATCTTTTACCAGAAATGTTTTAATTGCTTCAAATGTGTATTTTATTATGAAAGTAGTATGTCCATGATTGTAGGCAGTTTAAACATAATCAAATATCGTAAATTATCTACCTATTTAAAGTATTTATTTACTGGCATTTTTTTTTTACACTCGTTCTTACAATTTATCTCTTGACTCAAAAAAGCTGTCGAGAGCAAGCACATCATTGCAACTGTAGGATGCGATTAATGGCTGCTTTATATTAGAGAATGCTCCAGAAGTGCATCCCAAGGTTGCAAGCCGAAGTGAAAAATAAATTTCAATTTCCATTACATTTTTCAAGTGGGTGCAAGAAAACCACATTTCTTCTCTCATCACGCACACTGTCTCAATATTTTCTTGTTTTTCTGTCTCTCTGACTGTCTTTCAATGGCTTAACGAATTCCTTAATGAATCGTAGAAATGTGTACAGGAAGTGAGGGAGACTATGATGGATAATTATAGCTGTCGTTTATTGCATGTAAAATATTTAACCACCTCACTTAGCGTATTTGTACCCTATGCTTCGTAATAAGACAACATTAAACAACTGTTGTGACAGTAAGTTAATTCATCGATCTGTGTTCGATATATTTTCTGCTCATTTAGGCCGTGCGTTTTATAAAAAAAACAGTTAAAATAAGCTACTTTTCTAGAGTAATGAGTCACAGAGATATCATATCTGACTGTATGCATGAGATTGACGACGAATACAGATTCAAATCTTTACCCAGACTATATGTTGTTTCATATGTTTTCTCTTATTAGTGCTTTTTGTGACATTTCTCCAGCTTTGCATGTATGTTTGTCTCACGTAAACAATTTACAGCGAATGAATATTTGTTTCTTTATTATTATTGTTACATGATTGAAACAAATGCATACTGTTATTTATTTTTACTAGACACATTAAAAAAATTAAGTTATTGAGTTATTAGCGGTTCATCATCTTTACACTCTGAAAATCTCCATATGTGCTCAGATCCCCCACTCAGACGTCCCTGAGTGTCCAGCGACTGACGACTCTATTTCTGTGTTGGTTGATAAGTCTCTTTATACGCCCACTAACTTTCTCATTAAAAAAAAAAAATGTCACATACTATATCTTATATTGTTACAAATTTAGATCGATCGAAAGAGCCACCATATGGATTAATAGAAAAAAAATAGAGATTTTAATATTTAATTATGAATAGCATTTACTGTTTGTTAAATCTCTTTCCGTACGATCCGCCGCATGGTGCGCCATTTCCATTTCAGTTGCATACGTTCAGCCGCATAGTGCGCCATGCTAAATTTTATTAGTGAACGCCATCAGACCATATTCGTTTTACATGTCTTGTATCATCGTGATATTGGTGAAATCTAATACCTTGTTCAATTATCTAAACATTCATATATATAATATGTTACATGCTAGATAAATATTAATATGTAGATTGATTCTTAAAACCATGAACAATTTTGTCTCTAAAATCACTTCCGTTGCGTCGATAAAAAGCTTCTGTACGGAAAGTTAAGATCTTGAAAAACGCAGACTGACCAAAAGCCTGGAAAAGATCAGTTTACATCCCCCATTCCAAAGAGAGAAAATGTGAAGCTGTGTACCGACTTCAGAACTTTTGACTCTTATAAGCCGTCACCAGCAAAACACTTTTACAGATGAATAAGTAGAATTTAGAATGGAAGTTAGAACATGAACTTTATATAGTTCAAGCATATTTCAGGTATAGCAGTATACTGTGATAGACAACAACTGGAAACATTCAGGCTGACAAGAGACAAACTACTATTTGTGCTGTTTCGTCCTAAATGTTTGTCTGCAACGCAAGTATTCAGCCCTACCCTATCCGGGAGATTCTTGTCTTAACAGGAAAAAATACAGATACATTATGTATTTCCGAGCTGTGATCGCGGCCTTATGCTATAGTCATGAGAACACCTGTGCGAAAGACATTGCCTATGAAGCTAATTTTTTAGTCAGCTGAGTGGCAGTGTTCCCCAGCGTTTGACTTTTCGTAACAAGGCGCTGCGCCACTGAGTACGGGTTCGATCCTGCTTTTGTCCATATTTTTTTCTGTTGTTGATTATTTGTCATTTTTTCCGAGTGCTATCACCTCGGAAGTTTCCCTCTATTATAATATTCATTTATTATTATTTGTCTCAAGAGGAAAAAGAGGCCGAAACAGCGAGACACTGAGAAGAATATTGATCAGAGAGGCAGGAGCAGCAGGAATAGGCTCCGTCAATGAGATAGAGCTTGCACAGAACAGAGAGAAATGGCGAGATTTGATAAAATATCTTTAGAAGGATTGAAAACTGTTAGAATAAAATTTAGATAAGAGAAAGAGTAGGTGGGTCTATGCCCCATGGGACGGCTACGGCTCGAAAGGTCAATAGATAGAAACAACACAGCTAGACAACGGGAAACATTAAGACTGTAGTAAACAACACAGCTGGACAACGGGAAACATTAAGACTGTAGTAAACAACACAGCTGGACAACGGGAAACATTAAGACTGTAGTAAACAACACAGTTGGACAACGGGAAACATTAAGACTGTAGTAAACAACACAGTTGGACAACGCGAAATCTTCAGAAGAATGATGTTCTTATCTGGACAACCTACACGATGACGAACACAAATAAAGAAGTGTTAATGAGACTGTGGTTAGTGAGCTAGAGCAGCAATAAACTGAATGCCGGTTCAATCAAACTTTGATGTCCCCCAATCGACGCAAATTAAAACAAGAATGATTACCTGGCTGACTGAATTGTACAAATGTCATTAACTGAGGAAGGAATACTGCTGATTTCTAATCCACCAATGATCTGGCTTCTTTCGATGAATTTAACATTGGTCCCCTACATTTTCTCCTTGCAGTGAAGATTTGTTTGCCTCTTCTATAGATTTATCTTCATGATTTTTGTTCCCACAGTTGATTACATTTGGTGACCAAAATAATTTTTTGTAAAAAGTGTGTATGTCGAAACCAAAATTCAACTAATAAACTCAGATATGTTTCATTAATGTATTTATTTTTGGGCGGTTGTTTTCAGAACTGCAAGATTGCCCTTTCCAATGTTCTTTTCACCTGTCATGCGACGGTTTTTCTCTCTTTCATTGTGTCCTTCCTCCTCCACTTTCTCTCTCTATCTCATCATCATTTTCCTCCTCTTGACATCGCTGTAATACACGAACACACCCAACACAAAATTAAACACCACGTGAGAAATTACCAGATGTATAATTTCGTTAGGGACTCAACTCAAGCCGACATTCTAGATCTGGTAGAATCCTACAAAATGTGTGTAAAGTGCAGACAGAATGTATTAAACCCAACAGTCTGAAACGACGGTTCTCAAATTTAGTTTTTCCATGGCACAATGCAATCTTGATTAACCTCTTTGCCGCTCGTAGTCAGTGTCAGCATGACGAATAAAGTAGACCTGGTGGTTTAATGGACCTCGAAATAGCTTGTATAGCTAGACGTATTAGGTTCTTGCCTTAGCCCGTACTGTATTCAAGTTTTCTTAACTGTAATTTATCATTTGAACTTTGAGATGTAATATTAGATTCATCGCGTGTTTTAGAGAAAATATTAAGTAGCTGAGATTGTAGGAAAAGAAAGATTATTGTAAGAGGCAAAACATTTGTAATTGTAATATACATTTTACTTTATGAAGAAATATACTTAGTCGTCTAATATTAAATGAAAAATAATTGACCCAAATGTTTTGTTCTCTCCCCTCAATTTTGTTCTTCCATTAATGCATTGATGCGTATTCTAGTGATAACTACTGAAGATAGTTATTTAATAATTAGTATTATCCCTGGTTCTAGTAGAGATGATGTAATAATATAATATATGTTTGATAATAATCCTAATAATATAATAATCCTAAGGCAGTAAACGACGTTAACCGTCTTTCTGGCATCCCCTGCATCTTCTTTCAATTCCAAACGTATGGACTACGTCCCTCCTTCGGGAATTCTTGAAACGAAGTCTAGAGTGGGATAGTGCGACTGGGTAAAGCACTATCTCCATATTCCGTGCCCAGGCAGAGTAGGTAAAGTGAAATGAGGAAGAAACTTAGAAGTGAAAAGACTCATGAAAAAGGATGGAAAACCCTGTGGATCAGTGGGCCTGACCTGTTCATTCTGTGGCCGTGTGTGTTTGTCAAACATTGGTAGAATTAGCCACGAGAGAAGCTGTTCGACAAAACCAAAATCTAAAAAAAATACACAATAGTGTCCACTAGACCTTCTGACAAGACGAAAAGGGTCATATAGTTTTATAATAACAAAGATGATGTCACAAAATAAAGCTTACCCAAGACTGTGTTACGCGATGTAATGATATAAAATACCCATTTGACATTAACAAATAAAGAAGTTAACAAAATAATCGATCTCTGGCACTTTGAAGGATAAGTATGGCTTGAGGTAGTTAAAAAAATGGAAGAGCTCCCTTCATGCCAAGTGGCGTATAAGGAATATGGTATTAGTGACAGTACATTTTAAAGACCTTCAGCACATGATTTTTGGGGTAATATGGTATGTATTACGTCCGTGCCGCTTTACTTTCCCAGAAAAAAATCCGGTACCCATTAAAGGCTGGGTAAACCGGCAGCCGGCGGTTGGAATCGAACTCTACCTCTTGTCTTTTGTAGTCCAGTTCATTAACCACTGAGCTATCGCGGCTCCCATGGCTTGATGAAGGCCTAGGCTAAATACAACTTAGGCCTCTCAATCCTAATGGGGCCACACATTTCTTTGTATTGTAATCTATGATAGAGAACTAGTGAAGAAGAGAAAACCTCTATCTAAACAAACAGAAAATTAAGAGAATGTCCTTTGACAAACAAGAAAGCAAATCCAAAATCATCATTTATACTGAAGAATTTGAAAATGCAACAAACTATGGATCTGTAGTAACAAACAACGGAGACTGCCAGAAAGAGATCAAAAGAAGATTAGCAATAGCAATACAAAAACTAAAAGCCATGAAGAACATGTGTCACAATACCGACAAGGCAGACAAATTAAAATTACTGAGGACCTACTACTATCTTCCCGATAGCATTATACAGTTGTGAATCATGGGAAATCTAGTAAAAAACAAAGAAGAAAATTGATTAATTCGAGACCAAATGCTGCAGAAAAATCATCGAGTCATCTTGGATAATGAGAAACCGCAAATAAGCCACTAATAGATTTCAGCATGAAAAAGACTGGCTCATAAACACTATTTTAAATCATCATCATCATGTACCATACCGGTTGACGTAGGCGATCATGCCCTTCCACAATCTTCTATCTACAGTGCATCGTATAAGTTCTGTTGACTGCTTTCCATGCATTGACACCAAGCTATCCAGTATTTTCTCTCTTTGTCATCCGCGATCTCTCTTTCCTTTTATTTTGCCAGTTGTAACCAAGTATTCCAACTTTGCTCTTCTCATGATGTGCCCGAAAAATGTTGATTGTTTCTTTCTGATGTTTTTTATGAGCTCCCTTTTTGTGTTGGCCTCTTTGAGAACTTCCTCATTGGTCTTTTTAACTATCCAGGGAACTTTCAACATTCTTCTGAGAAATCCCATCTCTGTGGCCCCTAATCGTCTTTTCATTTGTTTGTCTACTTTCCATGATTCGCTTCCATAGGTCAGAATTGGTTCTATATAGCACCGATGAACTCTCTTTCTCATTTCTATTGACATAGATTTGTTGCATAAGATATGTTTCATTTTCTGAAATGCTATTTTGGCCTGAGCTATTCTACTTTTTATTTCCGTGGTGCATCCCATTCTAAATAGGAAATTAAAATATGGCTATGTCATAAGACATAGCGCGCTGGAAAGAACAATAATTTAAGGCATGGTTCCTGTGAGATACATCAAGGGCAGACCAAGAAGAATGTGATTTCAAGATATCAAGGAGACCTTGAACATGACAACAGTAGAAATGAGAGATCTGGCTCGAGACAGATTCTTTCTTACGGGCTGGGGTGAATACAACGTTCTGCAAAGGACGTGCGACCTCATGATGAAGGTGATGATGATGATATAGACCTTCTGGTGTTAATTTTTTTCTTAACAAGGGGCCTCAAAGTTGGGTTTAGATTAGGCCTTACAAAGTCTAAGTCCAATCCGGACATTAATCCATCTTCATATATATATATATATATATATATATATATATATATATATATATATATATACATATGTATATATATATTAATATATATATTTATAATCATCATCATCAAGTACCGGGCCTATTGGCGTAGGTGATCATGTTTCTCCACAACTTTCGATCTCGACAGTTATTTATCATTTCTGTTGTTGACCTTCTGCCAAGCCATTCTCTTAAGCTGTCTGGTATTTTTTCTCTTTGCCTCCCTCTGTCTCTTCGTCCCTCAATTTTTCCAGTTGTTACAATATATTCCAGTTGTTCTCTTCTCATTACATGGCCAAAAAATAATGACTGTTTCTTCCTAATATTGGAAATTAGCTCTCTTTTTGCCTTGACCTCTTTCAGAACATTTTTATTACTCTTCTTGGTTGTCCACGGTATTCTCAACATTCTTCTGTAAAACCACATTTCTACAGACTCCAGTGATTTTCTTGTTATTGGATATTGGTTATTGGTTATGGAAGGCCTCGGAATCACAGCAACCGAATTAAAATCCATAATTGCTCAACCGCCCGTGCCAGTGGAATCATCCGAATTACTAACTCATCTCCCAAACAAAGAAAGGTAACTGTAGTCCCCATCGTAGCAGTCTCAGCACACGCCAAAAGACATAAGGCGAAACCGCGCAGAAAGTGAACACAGCCAACTGTTCCCTGTCATACGATATCATCATTCATCGTAAACAAGCGGGATATCGAAGCAGGATCAAAACGGATGAGACACACAGCTCACGGTGTGCACAGAGCACTTAACTCAGTAACTCCTGCAACAAGCCGGACTTGGAATATGAGGAAACTGCAAGAAGGAACACTTTTCAGACATATCCTTCAATGGTTCCTGCCGCCTATCCACCATATACCATGGGATACCATTCACGTCCTCCCGAAAATGATGATCGTCATAGCACTTGATGATGTTAGGCCATCATTGATGACTCCAATTTCAAACATATAGACACACAGTGGTGGTAAGTTATCATTTCCAATCCAACAGAAGCCACATGACCTGTAGTTAGTAAAACCACAGAGAGAATATGATTTTGTGACCTTCACTGATTCACTCTTAGATGTGAATGTGTAGTTTACACAAGAGGAGAAGTTTTCAACTACAGTGATCCCATTTAAGGCAATTCTGGGATAGCAAGGAAAGTCTCCTTTATAGCAGCAGAACTTGATGTTCTCCGCTCCCTTCTTGTAGCTGCCGCCACATGATTCTGATGTCTCATTAAAAATAGCACATGATGCCCCCTATGATTTTCTTGTCTGTTGACCTATTGTCCATCATTCACATCCATATGTTAAGACTGGCTCGACGTAGCATTTAAGAACTCTTTTTCTTGTTTCTATTGTCAAAAATGGATTGCATAGTATCTTCCTCAATTTTTGGAAAGCTGCTTTTGCCAGAGCCATTCTGCATCTCACCTCTTTTGTTCATCTTCCGTCTCAGGTTAACAAAGTTCCCAAATATTAAAATTCATTTACCTATTTTAATATTGTTCCACTTGTCTTTATTTTGCACTGAGGTGATGTCTTTTTCTTCGTTGTTACCATTACTTCTGTCTTTTTTTGCTATTAAGGCTGAGTCCTTTATTTTTACGAAGTGCCTCATTTAACTCGTCGTAAAATTTATCAATTGTTTCCTCTAGACTGTCTGCTGTTGGTGCATAAACTTGTATAAGATTTATGTCTATTGGCTTTCCATTCAATTTCACTAAAAGGACTCTGTCAGATATTGGGTAAAAGCCTTTTACTGTTCCTGCTCTTTCTGCATCCAAGATGATACGTACTCCTCTTTGGTGTTCAGTGCCTCCAGAATAGATTATTTTATGTTTATCAGAATATATCTCCCCTGATCCGGTGTATCTCACTTCGCAAAGTCCCAGTAATTGTAAACCCATTCTTTTCATTTCTTGTATGATGTTTTCTAGTTTAGCCTTCTGCATGAGTTTTCTCACATTCCAAGTACCTATCTTTAGAGTTTATTTTATCTTTATTTTGCTTACATTAGCTTGATGACGATCGGGTATCACCTGTAGCACATGATGCCCCCTACCGAACGAGGGTTTTCTATTGAAATCCCCCTTAACGTTGTTGTCGTGAATTCTATTGTTGTGGCGATTCATGATTGTGCAAAGAAGTTACGACGGTGGTTTTCTGTTGCCTTCCGTCGGTTTGTTTACGGTTAGCTCCGCTAGCCTTTGACCAAAAAGTCTCACCCACAAGGCAGTGGGATTGTTTTACTTCGGGGTGCCCTCCCTTAGCCTTTTACTCTCCCGAGCTTACCTGCAAGGCAGCCACAGGTTGTACTGTTTACTGCATACAGTAGCAGGTAAAATTACCCGGCAGACATCAATATATATATATATATATATATATATAGATAGATCCATAATTAAATTGTCTTATAAATACATAGTCACTGTCACAAATTAAGGCAATCGTGATTAGAAGTATTAAAGCCGTCGTATATTGATTTTTTTTACAGGAAAATTAAAGAATGGATTGGGCACCAATATTTATTTTGAAATATGGGCCATAATTCTACTTTTCACACTTTTCAACATTTCAAAGACTTGATCAAATCTGTTTGCCCTACAAACGGCTACATTATTAAATCCTTTAAATACTCGTAACTTGATTAAATCAATTCTTAAGTGAATTTTCTGCCCTGTCACGGGGACAAGGCAAATCTTTTTAACTCTTTAAATCAATTTTTTAACCCCTTGAATAAATTATTGACGTTTTCTGAGAGTTTCTGCCGTTGGGAGAAATGTGTGTTCTTGTGAGAGGTTGAATTGGCACTGTCAATATTTTCAACTTTTTGTCCATTGATTGCATTGATGTCTAAGTAACAAGCTATCATGTAGAGTGCATTTGATTATTTCATTTTCAATAAGGGTCGCTGGGACTTGCATTTTGATTTTCATTTCCGTCTATTTCTGCTTCTGGTTTGTATGTCGCTGTTCTAGTCTGCAACACTTTCCAGAGGCTCTACACTATACTACCTTACTATTTTGACACTGCTTTATTTACCGGTTTGTGTGTTTTGCTCAGAAGGTTAGTAAACATTTTATTGTCTGTCATTTCATTTTGCGACGGTAGACTTTCGTGTGATATTTCCTGACAAATGCCACTATCATGCCTTGCATTTTCAGTACTGGAGGAGAAATGAAACAAATAAATATAGACACAAATGGTATGGTTAAAACTTCGCGTAACATGTGGACACCACAAATAAGAACGACGTTTCGGCGCAAATTGATTCAACAGGATCAAGCATACAACACACGTACAAATATGTATTTAAAATAAAAAAATTTATAATTAAAAAGGGAAGCTAGAAAGAGAAATGAAAAGTAAAGGAGAATAGAATCTTTCTTCTGAATAAATCTTTCTTCTGAATCTTTCTTAGAAACTAGAGTTAACACGTAGGACTTGCTCATGTTTTCAGTACAGTTGCTTCTTGTACATGTTTATTTTCACAAAATGGAATTGTTATCAAAATAAAATATTTACTCTATCAACTTCTATTTAATCACAGAATCCTTGCTTTTGTCTATGTTTTCATTGTGCTTTCTATTTTTCCTATTTCACGTTTCAATAAACAGTGAGGCAATTCAAAGCTGTACGAATTTTGTCATCATTGATCCAACACTTATGTTTGTTTAATATCTTTGATCATTCATATTAGTAGACGTGTGACATTTATAATTGCATTGCTACAGCCACGCCATCACTAATCGTATTGATGCTGTTTAGAACATGATAAACGGTAGTAATTTGTCTGTGTTTAAACTATAATCAGATAAATAGAACATTTTATTTGTAACCATTAATCGGATAAATGATACGGTTTTTATTTTTGTAACCAGTAATCGGATAAATGACACTGTTTTGTCTATAACCAGTAATCGGATAAATGACACTGTTTTGTCTGTAACCATCATCATGTGCCATACCGGTTGGCGTAGGTGATCATGTCCCTCCACAACTTCTATCTACAGTGCATCGTATCAGTTCTGTTGTTGACTGTTTTCCATGCCATGACACCAAGCTATCCAGTATTTTCTCTCTTAGTCGCCCGCGATCTCTCTTTCCTTTTATTTTGCCAGTTGTAATCATGATTATTCCAGGCAATTTAAGAAGGTAGTTTGCCATTCCTTTCCTTCTTGGCAGTGACTGTACTAGTCGGAGATCGCAGCCATTGTCTCTATACATGAGATCCTCTGCCTACCATCGCGGTGTGGGGGACCATAACCGGCACTACTTGTCGGCTGCTCCCACAACACCATCCACCACCTGCTCCAATGGCTTCACATAACCCTGATTGTTGGACTAAACGGGAGCTCCACCTTGCCCAGGGGTGTCCCGAAGACTAGCGGAGGAAAGGAGACGTCTTACTCCTCATTTGGTATGGCAGAACTCTACCCCGCTAACTGTTTCTGTAACCAGTAATCGGATAAATGACACTGTTTTGTCTGTAACCAGTAATCGGATAAATGACACTGTTTTGTCTGTAACCAGTAATCGGATAAATGACACTGTTTTGTCTGTAACCAGTAATCGGATAAATGACACTGTTTTGTCTGTAACCAGTAATCGGATAAATGACACTGTTTTGTCTGTAACCAGTAATCGGATAAATGACACTGTTTTGTCTGTAGCCAGTAATCGGATAAATGGAATACATTAACCAGTAATTGTGGGTGATTTCGGTTGATAAGGAATAACTCTCTCGACAAAACAATTGTGTTGCGCCGTGTTTTGCACCTTGTGATTCAATATATCTATCTCTATTATGCAGCTTTTTGACACAGCCGCAAGATGATTTACCATTCTTTGAATGCCATTTTAATGTAACAATAATCTTTTAGCAGACATTGTCTTGTAGAAGGAAGAAAGAGAAATGAAGCTGAAGGTCGAAGACGAAGTAAAAAAAAAAGAAACAAAAAAGAGGTAGAAGAAGAGGTGCCTATATGTTTGTCTTTATTAATTCTCTGGTAGTTTGAATTTGAGCATTCACGTTCTTTTTTCTGCTTTACTTATTTCATGTTTTTTTTTTAAAATATATATGATGTACATAGCAGTAAAATGATTTGAGTTCCCAAGCCATAAATGAAAATCGTCTCTATTCTCATTCTTCTCTTTGTTACTGACTGGGACAGAGATAAATCTGAGATTAGGTCGTTTCTGGTGAACAAAAGGAACACAAAGACTGAAGATAACATAATTATGATCTCTTATTCTTGCTCATGTTTTGATATCTCTTTACGCTGTGTCTAGATACGTTCGATTGTTTGTGATGTATTCCAACACCTTTAATTGTTTGTGATGTATTCCAACACCTTCGATTGTTTGTGATGCAATCCAACACATTCGATTGTTTGTGATGTATTTCGACACATTCGATTGTTTGTGATGTATTCCGACACCTTCCATTGTTTGCGATGTATTCCGACACCTTCCATTGTTTGTGATGTATTCCAACACCTTCCATTGTTTGTGATGTATTCCAACACCTTCGATTGTTTGCGATGTATTCCGACACTTTCCATTGTTTGTGATATATTCCGACACCTTCCATTGTTTGTGATATATTCCGACACCTTCCATTGTTTGTGATATATTTCAACACTTTTGATTGTTTGTGATGTATTCCAACACCTTCGATTGTTTGCGATGTATTCTGACATCTTCGACTGTTTTTTGTGTATTCCGACACCTTCGTTTGTTTGTGGTGTATTCCGATATCATTTGATTGTTTGTGGTGTATTTCTATACCATTTGATTGTTTGTGGTGTATTTCAATACCATTTGATTGTTTGTGGTGTATTTCTATACCATTTGATTGTTTGTGGTGTATTTCAATATCATTTGATTGTTTGTGGTGTATTTCTATACCATTTGATTGTTTGTGGTGTATTTCAATATCATTTGATTGTTTGCAGTATGTCCATAAATCATGTGGTTAAAGAAGACAACAAGCGTACAGGAATTATATGAAATCAAATTGAAATTAATTTATAAGATGACCGGAAATGATGAAACAATGTAAGCTGTTCTCTCTTGGTAATAGTATATATGTCATGAAGGTTTCATCATCATTATCAGATGCCTTGCCGGTTGGCGTAGGTGATCATCTTTCTTTACATCACTCAACCCTTCATGCATGTCATAATTTCAGTAGGTGATCTCTTATAAAGCTTCTTGGATAAGCTATTCAATATTTTTGGTTTAGTTTTCCTCTGCTCTTCTTTATATTCATTTTGTCTGATGTTATAGTATTCTCGATGTCTTCTGTTCGCATGACATGTACGGAATGTCCCTTCCTTATGATTTTGATGATATTTCTTGTTTCTCCAGTCTGTTTTATGCGTGCTTCTTTGCAATTTTCCAATACATGGAATTCGTTGCATTCCTCGGATAAACCAAATCTCAGCTGCCTCTAATGTTCTTTACGTTGTCTTACTTATCGTCCATGACTTGCTTCCATATGGTAGAACAGGTTCGATGTAGCACTTTAGAATACGTTTTCTAACATTGACAAAGATTTGTTACATAGGATATTTCTCATTCGATGTAATTCTGCCTTTGCTTGTTTTATTCTGCTTCTAATTTCTGCAGAGCATCTGCCATCTTGTGTTGTTATTGATCCCATTTATTTGAATCTATGGACTGTTTCAGTATGTTTCCATTTGGTTTTACTCTATATTCGTGTGTGTTTGTTTTCTTTGATTGCTATTATCATAGTTTTTGTCATTTTAATGTTGTGGGTCAGGTCCTTTTGTTCACTTTCTGTCACAATTTCGTCTAACAGGTTTTGTAGATCTTGTTGGTTTTCTGCACCCAATACTATATCATCTGCCTACCTGAGGTTGGTTAATTTGTATCCCCCACTCTAATGCCAGGCTTGTTCGCAATTGTTCTTAAACTATTTTTGCGGCACAAAGAAATAGATCTGTTGACAATACACATCCCTGTCGCACTCCATGTCTTAAGGTAAAGGTAAAGTACGAGACTTGGAACCGGCGTCTTAGCACGCGAATATATACCCATATGTGCTTCGCCGCCTATCCAGAAATGTTCGGATATTTCTGTATAGTGTAGCCTCAAGCATCGAAACTCAGATGCGAAGCGACATTCCTCACCTTCCCAGGGTAATACCCTGGTACCCATTTCTGCCAACGGCTGGGTCGACCGTGGGGGTATTTTTTTTTCAACCACGAGTACAGTTCACACTGCTCCCAGCGGGAATCGAACACGGGTTTGCCGAACATCGGTAGTCCAGTCGGGTGGTTTTCCCAACTAGGCTACCGTGGCCCCCAACTCCTTATCTTATCTGTTCATATTACCTATGTTTGTTTTCAATTCTAATGGCAGTTTCTTTTTTCCAATACATATGTTCAATAATTCTCAGATCGTTGCTATCCATATTTTATATTTTCTAGCATCTTGATCACCTGACATGATTGTTTATGTTCCTTTTCCTCCAAGAAATGCAAATTGTTTGTCTACTACTTCTCTTTTGATCTTTTGTCTTCTTCTTCTTCTACCTTTTAGCTCCCAGTGGAGCATAGGTCTTCAACAAACACTTTCCAAGCCGTTCTGTTTTTTGCAATTCATTTAAGATCATTCCATGTCTTCCCCATCATCTTCATCTCTGCTTCGATCTGTCTTCTCCAAGAATTCCTTAGTCTTCCTCTTTGTCTTTTCCCCTAGGGATTCCAAAAAAAGGGCCTGTTGTGTAACGATCTTTTGTCTTGTTCTTCTCATAATCATTCTTAGCATGATCTTAATGATATGACCTGATCAATGAATCGTTCTACATTCATCACATTATCTTGTTCCTTGCGTTTTATAAGATTGGCTCATAATACAATGCATTTCTTGTTTGGGAAACCATAAATAGTCCTGCAGTGAATACCATGCCAGCGACATCTCTGAAATGAAAATATGCAGGACCTGGCAAAGAAAGGAGGATACCTTTAATTTAAACAGCTTAACGTTCTCAGGGTTTCAGGAGAGTGAAGGTGCTGCACAAACAAGCCTGAAAAATGAAAAGTAGAGGAACTAGAAGGAGAACACGAAACTGACAATCTAGAAGGGGAACACGAAACTGACAATCTAGAAGGGGAACACGAAACTGACAATCTAGAAGGAGAACACTAAACTGACAATCTAGAAGGAGAAGAAGAAACTGACAATATAGAAGGAGAAGAAGAAACTGACAATCTAGAAGAACACTAAACTGACAATCTAGAAGGAGAACACTAAACTGACAATCTAGAAGGAGAACACTAAACTGACAATCTAGAAGGAGAACACTAAACTGACAATCTAGAAGGAGAACACTAAACTGACAATCTAGAAGGAGAACACGAAACTGACAATCTAGAAGGAGAATACGAAACTGACAATCTCAAAAGGCATGAGCAGACCAAGATGGTCTGCTACACTGGAGCTTCCAAACAAGCTCCCGAGCATGCACTTGAGCTCTTTCGGCAGCAAGAAAACAAAGACAGGTTGGTCTAATGAAGGCAATCTTCCCGACAAACTATAGCTAATCTAGGAAACAGGCAAATAATTGAATGCTGCAGTAAAGCTGGTAGCAATGAGCCAGTGGTGAGATGTAACGTACACTCCTACAAGGCATGTTGAAATCTTTGCTAAAAAGGAACAACAAAATAGTGACGTTTCGGCTGACATGCAGCCTTCATCAGAAAACGAGAGCAACGACAACAAACGATGAAACAGATAAATTCTACTACATCTAGGATGATCGGACACCTAAATCAAGGAAAAGTAAACAAAGGGATAAGAGTTGAAATGATTAAGGGAGAGAGAGAGAGAGAGAGAGAGAGAGAGAGAGTGATGTGCTACATGCTGGAGGATAGATAATATGTGGAAATATGAAAGTTGAAATATATATATATATATATATATATAAAACGAGACAACTTATTGGCAAGAACTGACAGCTCACAGCGAAAATTACTGTCAAATGCAAGTGGAACGGGTTGCTGTGCGTCGCGTCATTAGACCGGAGGTCAGACGAGATACCGAGAAGTGGAAATAGTTGTGAAACAGTCAAGCGTGTAACATCTAATGACTGCAGATATATGAGGAGTGTGAAAGCCAACAAACCAATCATACATTCCCAAGACACCCTAGTGATCATCATCATCATCATCATCATCATCATCATCAAGTACCATGCCTTCTGGCGCAGGTGATCATTTCTCTCTACAGCTTTCGATATCGACAGTTATTTATCATTTCTGTTGTTGATATTCTGCCAAGCCATTCTCTTAAGCTCTCTGGTATTCTTTCTCTTTGCTTCTTTCTATCTCTTCGCTCCTCAATTTGCCCCGTGTCACAATATATTCCAGCTGTCCCTTTCTCATTACATGGCCAAAAATTGATGATTGTCTCTTCCTAATATTGGAAATTAGCTCTCTTTTTGCTTTGACCTCTGCCAGAACGTTTTCATTACCCTTCTTAGCTGTCCATAGTATTCTCAATATTCTTCTGTAAAACCACATTACTACAACCTGGGGATAAGGCAGAGAGTTGCAAATGAATGCATAAAGGCAGTAAAGTTTCTCATAGTCCAGTATGGTTCGCTGACCCCACGAGGCATGAATGCATCACACTCATACACATAGTTTCCTTTTGGTTGCTCATTCCCTTTGCATTGCCTTCTCTACTGCACATATTTGGGTTCTTTGGTCTATCTACTATGCCATGCTATTTATAGTTCCCCTCATCTTGTCCCCAATGAAACACTTCGGTGTTCTCCTCTATACCTTTTTTCTGTGCTCCTTACCCCTCATTTGTTTTTATTGTACCCCACTCTCAGACATCTCACTCTTACCGCCTTTTGAGCAGCAGTTAGTCTACTGTTCTATTCTTTCTCCTTTGTGTTTGCACACTGACCCCTGTGTGAACTCCTTTGGTTCTGTGTGCATTTGCTCACATTTCTGCACATTTCTGCACATTCACGACAGCCACACTCAGGTTACCATTTCCTTTTCATTTTGACCTCGGCCTGACACACAGGATAGACATTTTTATTTTCTTTAACATATTTCGATTATTTTTGTTTTGGATGTTTCGTTATTAGTTTTACTTACATATCCGTGTGTGTGTTTTTTTTTGTTACTGCTGAAGGCCTATTGGGCCGAAACGTCGTTTAGTCTGTGTCGTCCACTAGCCGCGTAAAGCTTCTAACATACCATTTTTTTCTATTTTTTAATTTTTCCTTACTACAACCTCCAGTGATTTTCTTGTCTGTTTGTCTAATGTCCATGATTCACATCCATATGTTAAAACTGACTCTATATAACATTTAAGAACTCTTTTTCTTGTTTCCATTGTCAGAAATGGATTGCACAGTATCTTCCTTATTTTTTTTAAATCTGCCTTTTGCCTGAGGCATTCCGTATTTCACCTCTGTTGTACATTTATCATATGATGTTGACAATGTTCACAGATATTTAAATTCATTTACCTGTTTTAATAGTGTTCCACTTGTCTCTATTGAGCATTAAGGTTGTCTTTTTTTGTTGTTGTTACCATTACTTCTGCCTTTTTGCTATTAACGCCGAGTCTTTTATTTGTGCTTTGCTTCACTATAATGTCTAACATTTCATGTAACTCGTTTTCACTCTAAGCGATTAAGACTGTATCGTCAGCATACCTTAGACTTTTTAAATTATGACCTCCGATTGTTATTCCAGGCATGCCCTTTCTGGATCTTAAAATAGGCTAACTATACATATTAAACAAATCTGGTGACAGCACACAACCTTGCCTATACGCTCTGTTTTATTTGTTGAAAAATTCCCAATTGATTTCCAGTTCTTATGGCCGCTGTTTGTTGCCAGTAAATGTTCTTTATTATTCTTAGGTCTTTGCTGTCTACGTTTATGCTTTCTAAAATTTTGATTATTATGGTGCTTTACTTGTCAAATGCTTTGGTATAATCTATGAGACATAGGTATTGATCTGTTTTCATCTCTATGGCTTTTTCTACCAAATATCTTTGGATGTAAATGGCTTATATATGTATATGGATTTTCATTTGTTTGCAGTGATACCGGGGCCTTAGAATCACTATATCTATGGCATTGTTGGTTCCTTTACCTCTAACAAAACCACGCCGTTCATCACTAATTTCTGGACTGATTTTGTTTAGCACTCTTCGCGTGATGATTCTTATTATATCTTAGTCATGTGACTCATAATGCTTATTGTGCGATGATCATCAAGATGATGTCTTTTTGGTAGGGCTATGAATCTAGGTTTTAGCAGGTCGTCTGGTATAGATATCATTCAATGTTTTTGTTATTTTTTCTATTTCAAAATCACCCACAGCTTCAATCTCTTCTTTAGTTATATCATCTGGTACAGGAGCTTGTCCTGTTTTTATATAGCTCTAGGCGTCTTCCACTTCTTTTGTGTGTTTCTACACCAACGATAAATGTGAGAGATAATAGCTAAAGATATATGAGGAGTGTAAAAGCCAATCAACAACTAGACATTTCTCAGATACCCTAGCGAAAAGTGAGGCGTGAGAGAGGATTATCAGCAAAAGTGCTACAGACCCAGAAAATCGCCTGAGGGGATCACGTCAGGTGGTAAGGGGGCCAACACTAGAGCAGGGGAGGGAGAAAGGGAGAGGAGAGACGAGGTGAAAGGGAAGAGAAGGGAGTGAAAGAAGTAAATGAGGGAAAAGGGAGTAGGGGAAGAAAATAGGGGTTTCCGGTGACAAAGGGATACATTGATGCCCCGCCGGGTGAGGCAACCCATACGGACGGATTTGACGTTGGTGTTGAGAAAACAACAATCGTCAGAGAAAAACGTATTAGAGTAATCGGCTCAAGTGATGGATGGTATGACAGATAAACAGAGAGCCAAGGGACAGTTCGTGGCGAGGTGCTGGAGTTGGGACAAGAGGTATTTATGACGGGTATCAAGGTGGGGTATAAGACGCGAGTGGCTGAAGGCGAACCTTAAACAACAACACAAACATAACAACTATCTTTGTGTTGTTATTTATTGTTCCAGCTGAAGGCCTACTTGGTCGAAACGTCGTCCGACTTTTGTTTTGTTTCCCGCCTACGTAAAACTGTTGCCATAGCACTTTAAAAAAAATAAATTAACCAACAAGCCCTATGATACTTAGTGCACGCGAGGAGACGTTGAGAATGTTGTTACCGCCACAGTTCCGTCCTAAAGCCTGCTTTTTATTTGTGGTAACCTAGACAGTGTTCCCGCCACTCACAAAATGTTAGAACCCTTTACACGGTTTTGACCCTCCTACCAGCAGGGTAATTACAGTGTACGCCCGAGACTCTCTTATTCTCATTCCGGTCACGGTCCACGACACAGGGAAGAAATTTCTCTTTTCTTAAACCAGTTTCGATTATTTTGTGTTGGATGTTTTGTTACTAGTTAGCTATGTAGGATTAGTTTAATTTACTTACATATCTCTGCGTGTGTTGTTTGTTTGTTCCTGCTGAAGGCCTATTTAGCCGAAACGTCGTTCAAATTTGTGTCGTCTATCAATCACGTAAAGCTTTTACCATACCATTTTTTTATTTTTGTTTCAGTCCTGCTTCACATTTACCTTTACTGCAGCTTCGCATTTTTATGCATTCATTTGCATTTTTTTTTACCTTAACCCCAGCTTGTTTTTTTCTCATTTTCTTTCACAACTTTTCAAAGCACCATTTATGGATTACTTCCAGCTCATCTGCACTTGGCTCGCTCATCCCAGTCACTTGAATTCATGCCCAACGTCTATTGGTCACGCTTGCAGGCGTCAATGTCACAGACGATTAATTTTCTGCTGGTTTTGCTGCAAAGATAATGGGTCTTTGAAACATCACTCATTCAGCACAAGTGAAGTCACTCTGCTATCATAGATGATAATGACGTGTACGAGTGAACATTTTCGGAATTCTTGTATATACCTTATTGTGTTCATTTAACGAGCAATAGATGATGCCATTAAGAATATTCTCTATTGTCTACAGAATTGGACGCAATAAGCCGTGAAAAAAATGACGTATTGGTCGTTTCAAATCTAAATGTTCACGATTAACATGAAATATCTCCTCTTTCCCTGCACTTACAAACTTGATTTTTTGCATCTGGCCTTGTTTTTCCAAGGTCCCACCGATTTCGCAAAATTTAATGATGTAGGAAGTATGCTTCATCATGAAGCAGCACTTTCCTTTGATCTCAGTGAATTTACGGATCGTTTTGCTCCTGGAGAAAATAATTTACCGTACATTAATGGAAATCAGCTTCTCGACATAGGCGTCTCTACACAACTTGAAAGTTGGAGGCGTTTATCAACTGTTTACTTTCTATTGTTTACTTTCTTTAAAATACTATGAGAATGTCAATGTTATAGCCTTTACAGACGGTCTAAAACAAATCAGCGTATAAACAGTTCCATTAATGAAAACTATTTAAACAATATACAACAAAGAATACATTTTAAAAAATTAATTATCCGTTGCGAGCGATAACGAGCATGACATATCAAGCAAAGTTATTGTTTATGGGTACGCATGTGACTAAAGAGTCCGATGTAAGCACGGGATCCTCTTCACTGTAAAGAGCTACATTGTTCGTTTTATGTCTTTCCATGTGACTTTCATTATTTTACGTAAACAAGACATATGAAAGTGATTTAGTTTCTTTGCATGCCTGCAGTACACATATCAAGAATCTTTACATTTTCAAAACGTTATCAACTTTAGCTAAAGATTGATCATGCGGACATATAAAAACGTCCATTATTATTTCATTTATTCTGAATCAGAGGAGTCTAACATATTGATTACTAATCTGGGCTGAACGAACGATAGTCCATCTTTTTTCCAATAGTCATTTTCTTCTTTTAAGACATGATCTTCACATTTGCACCAAAAATCTTTGTCAATCTGTGATAGAGCAGCATATGTCAGTCCTTTTATATCGCATAGTTTAAAACTTGTATTCTCAGCTGCCACCTGCCCTTTAATTTTTGCCCAAACGAGTTCAATGGGGTTTAATTGTGGATGATAAGGGGGCAGTCTCAAGCACGTATGACCATGCTGTTGAATGATTTTGTCTATTTGGAATACTTTGGTCTTTTGCGATTTCTTAACAAGTGACAGTAATTCAGGTTTCAAAAATCCCTCGTTAAATGGAATTCCTTCCTTTCTTAGCCAAATCTTTATAACATCTTTTGTACTGGCAGATGTAGGAATTTTGTCTTCTTCTGCCACAGCGTTGTGGTACGACGCGTTGTCCATTACCAGACAGGATGGTCTGTCTAGAATTGGAAGAAGAGTATTTTCAATCCACTCTCTAAATATATGGCCACTCATCTCGGTGTGATAGTCCCTGTTGTCAGTATAATTAGAGGTGAATATAAGTTCTGCATTTTTCACCAACCCTTCTTTTCGGCTGCCTGCATGTGCCATTATAATACGCTGTCCTTTTCCAGTGGGTACACATCTTTTAATACTTCCATCTGATAACTGCCATTCCTTTGCACTTGTGTGGTGAGAATTTATCCAAGATTCATCTAGAAATACAATATCATAACCTTGGTTACGCATTTCCCGTACTTCACGTAAATATTTACTCCTCATAGAAACTAAGTGCGGCTTCTCGCAGATGACATTTCTACCACTATCGTACTTTCTAAACGTAAAACCGATGCTTCTAACAGTTCTCCATAATGTTGTTTTCGACACAACAATGTCATTTTCTGCTCTCAGTCGAATTTTCAGTTTTCTTAAAGTCACAGTTTCTTTGGAATCGAACATTTTACAAATTGCTCTTCTAATCACTCCCTTGTCAAAACTATCTACTACTTTCTTTCTTCCTAGCGTCCTAGTCTTGATTGAACTGGGCACTCCGTTAGCTTTAAGCACTTGTTTGAAAAAGCGTTTGCTTATACCCAATGCGTGAATAGTTCTCTTTTCTGGCTTTGAGATGCTTCGATACAGTTTTCCACGCTTAGCTTCTATGCAAAAATATTTATACACCTTTATTGCCACTGATTGCAATGTAAGGAACTTTACTTTTATACCCATTGACTAACAGATCACAAATTTAACGAAATTACCCAATAATTAGGATACGCCGTTGCACATAAATCACAACAAAACGACAGGAAATGGGATGCACCGGATATAAAATTATAACTATGACGCGTTTTATGTGTTTTTTAGTGCTTAAAACAGGGAAATTGGCGCGCATTACGTTCAAGATGACAGGTCCGTGGGTGCTCACTCATATGAAGCGGTAATTCCTCCAAATATATGGTTTGACCAAAATGCCTTAAATTTGTATACTTCAAATAAAGAATATTTAAAACTATACGTTTGTTGGTGAGGAAATGAATATACTTCTTGGGACCAAAAAATCACAAGACCATATGCAAAATTTCAGCATTATCAATCAATTGGTTGCAGAGATATGGAATTTTAAACACCTTCAAAATATTTTGAAACGACCAATAATAACATAATTGCGATCTCCCTTGAACTCTTGCAAGATGTGCACCAATTCTTTTTGATTGTTGTAGTATTTCCTTAAACTAGTTACGGTAACAGATTTTGTGTTAGTCATCCTAGTGACTCGGGCAGATGGTGCTCGTAAACCTGGGAGGGTAGACCATCTAAGGGCAGAATCCCCCTACAGAAAAGACAATCTGCTGCCTTGCAGGAAGATTGGGGACAATCAAAGGCTAAGGAAAGCAAACCTGAAAAAATGCTGGCTGAAATCGGATGCACTGGGCCACTGGCGCAGAACACAGTGCAACGTATTAACGGGTGTTCAGTCAGAGTGGATCTGGCGGACTCTAAATGTGACGTTCTGTCTGTGGGGGCGATCAACACACTTAACCTGACAGCTGACTTCATATGGGAGTCTGGAATCCTACTCTGACTGATTCCTGATCGCAGAGAGAGAGAGAGAGAGAGAGAGAGAGAGAGAGAGAGAGAGTTACGGTACGTCCCGAGATCCTTTGGGCCATTGATTTGTTTTGGTTTTCAGAAACGATGAAGCTGTTATATGGGATTCTTCTATTTATAAAAAAAACAATCATGCTAGGCATCAATTCCAACCTATAGAACACCTGTCTAAAGATCACTTTAGTTCCAAAACTGACATGCAATCACTTCATATCTTAACAAAGAGTCAAGAAGATAATTGTATAACTGCAGCTGACTCCATCCTCTATAATTTGTGTTCCTGAAAGACGATGCAAGCACGCTTGTGTTCCGATATAAGCACGCTTGTGTTCCGATATAAGCACGCTTGTGTTCCGATATAAGCACGCTTGTGTTCCGATATAAGCACGCCTGTGTTCCGATATAAGCACGCTTGTGTTCCGATATAAGCACGCTTGTGTTCCGATATAAGCACGCATGTGTTCCGATATAAGCACGCTTGTGTTCCGATATAAGCACGCTTGTGTTCCGATATAAGCACGCATGTGTTCCGATATAAGCACGCTTGTGTTCCGATATAAGCACGCTTGTGTTCTGATATAAGCACGCTTGTGTTCCAATATAAGCACGCTTGTGTTCCAATATAAGCACGCTTGTGTTCCAATATAAGCACGCTTGTGTTCCGATATAAGCACGCTTGTGTTCCGATATAAGCACGCTTGTGTTCCGATATACGCACGCTTGTGTTCCGATATAAGCACGCTTGTGTTCCGATATAAGCACGCTTGTGTTCCGATATCGTGGACACTAAAAATCTCAATAGCGCGTTCTTGACGTTCTCTTACATATTATCACAAACTTTGAAATTTGAACTTTCAAAACGTCTGCCTTATTTTATAAAAACGTTTTCTTAAAACGTTTAAACAAAGACGTTTTTTCCCCATTGTCTTCTTATTTTAAATCTTCTTGCACTCCCTTTTTTCCTCTGTCTCTTCTTCTACTTAATCTCAATATAACTTTCTTTAATAAAAATTGTCTGCTCTTTTTCCTTCTTTTTATTTTCATTTATTTGAAACCGTCACTTCCTTCTTTTTATTTTCATTTATTTGAAACCGTCACTTCCTTCTTTTTATTTTCATTTATTTGAAACCGTCACTTCCTTCTTCTTAATCTTCCTTTCTTTGCCATTTTTTAACAGATCAAGCAGCAATATGTGATCCAGTTTTAATGACCATATGAGAACCATTGATGATTCTTGTTGGAGTACCTACTAACCTATAAAGGTCAATTTTTCGGTTACAAAATCCGATTTAATTGAGTTTTCACAATAAGAGTTTTTTAAAATTTGGAGTACGGTATTCCTGTAGAAATACTTCAGTCTATTGATCGACGTGCTGAAAACGTTGGAATTAGGCAGGCCTGTGTGAGCACGACTAGAGAAACATTTAGAAAAGAAAGATAAGAATAAAAATAAGTTCTGAAGACACAAGAGTATGTGCGCATTAAAAGTAGGTAAGAGAACTACCAATTAATTACTGAAGGACTTGTTCACTCGCTTTCCTTGATTTGTAGCAAGTAACACTATAATAGTCACGTTCATTAATGATTCGCTGATAAACTCTCGAAACGTTTGTTATCTGATTATTAAGACAACTATTACCATATTTGAAATCGAGATTAGGACGCCTGTATTCGTTGCGATACAAATAAAACCATTCATTCCCCAATCGGTTTATAAAAGACATTTAATTAAAGTAATGTTCTGGAGGGGCGTGGGGGGGGGGGCGCATGATAGCTCAGTGGTTAGTGAACTGGTCTACAAAGGCAAGAGGTCGGGTTCGATCCTGATCAACGGCTTCCAGGTTCACCCAGCCTTAAATGGGTACCGGATTTTTTTCTGGGAAAGTAAAGCGGGACAGGCATAATACCGATCACAATACCGCAAAAATCATGTGGAGAAAGTTTCATAAAAAATATGGGCACTAAACACCATATTCCCTATACGCCACGTGGCGTGACGGTTTCTTACGTATATACGGTAATGTTCGGCGTCCTGCGATAATAATTTGAAGGCTGTGGAATGTGTGGAGGCGGAGTTGGCGCAACAAAAGTCATGTGATTCGTGAAAACAAATTAAGAGATATTTGATCACAGGCATTTAGAAATATCAGTCTTAGAATTCTTCATCCGTCGTAATTTGTAAAAAAAAAATAATGTTACATTGATTGTTCTTCTCTTGTTTCATATTTCTGCCTTTTTCATTGCTTACTTTTTGTTCGTTATGCTTTTGTTCTTTATTCTTGCTTCTTTCTTTTCTCCCTTCCTTTCTTTTTATTTTAATTTTCTGCTGTTGTCTTCAACATTTTTTAAATTCTTCTTCTTCCTTTTCTTTCTTAGTCTTGTTTCTCTCCTGTCTCTTTGATGCGTTTTCTGATCCTCTGCTTTTTCAATCATCATCAACATCAAGTACCAGACCTGCTGGCTAAGGTGATCATGTCTCTCCACGACTTTCGATCTCGACAGTTATTTATCATTTCTGTTGTTGACCTTCTGCCAAGCCATTCTCTTAAGCTGTCTGGTATTTTTTCTCTTTGCTTCGTTTACCTTTTCGTCCCTCAATTTTTCCAGTTGTTACAATATATTCCAGTTGTTCTCTTCTCATCACATGGCCAAAAAATGCTGATTATTTCTTCCTAATATTGAAAATTAGCTCTCTTTTTGCTTTGACCTCTTTCAGAACATTTTCATTACTCTTTTTAGCTGTCTATAGCATTCTCAACATTCTTCTGTAAAACCACATTTTTACAGACTCCAGTGATTTTCTTGTCTGTTGTCCTATTGTCCATGATTCACATTCATATGTTAGGACTGGCTCTGCATAACATTTATGAACCATTTTTCTTGTTTCTATTGTCAAAAATGGATTGTATAGTATCTTCCTCATTTCCCCCATTTGAATGGCTCAGGCAAAAGCAGCTTTCCAGCTTCTTCAATCACTTTTTAATAAATAAATCAATCGGCTTGAGATTAAATTAGCGTTCAATGTTATACGCTGGTACTTGGAACCTTAAGAAGCCTCGGTCAGGGAAAACATTTAATGATCAGTAATGATATGGACAAATATAATTTAGACATCCTGGGCATCTCTGAGTAGAGATGGGCTGGACAATGTCATTTTGAGACTCAATCAGGCAATACATTTATATATTCAGAAAAGGAAAAGAGAGGACAAGGAAGTGTAGGGTTTATCATGACAAAGAAAATATATGCATCTCTGCTTGGTTATAATCCAGTCAGTGACAGATTAATAAAAAAAAAGACCCGTTGTAAAGATGGTGGATCTAGGTCACGTTCTCTTGATCGCTGCAGAAAGAGCATTCGGGATCTGATTAATTTCGGTTCTCCATTGAACTTTTCTGCATTAAAGTAAAAATTATGATCTTCTTATTACATCTGCGCCGCTAAAGTGATGTCGTACGTCGGCAACAGCCCCTTTTTGACAAATCAAGTGTTGTGAATGTGATCTTCCACCGTCTAGACTTGATCTGCGCTTTACGTCACATTGGTGCTGTTCATGACCGTTGTTGGCATTCCTCGACGCAAGTTTTTCCATGTTACTTATTAATGTAAACTACTTCGTCAGCCGCAGTTTTATCTCTTTAGGAATTTGCACCGTGTTTTGTTCGTCGTAGGCTGCTTTCAACTAGAGTAATCAGGAATCTAAAGGGAGCGAAATTGTTGTGAGTACAACATTTTTGTGTCCTATGTCATCGTAATGGCTCATTGTACATCCCTATACCGGCCATATGCTAATCTTACGGTCTGTTGTTTGATGTGCGACGGGGATAATCTGACGATGAACTGTGTGTCTATATGTTCGGAATTGGAGTCAACAACGATGGCCTAACATCATCAAGCGCTATGCATTTTTAAAAAAATACGACGATCATCATTTTCTAGACGTGAACTTCCATGGTATATGGTGGATCGGCGGGGGGAACAATTGAAGGCTATGCATGAAAAGTGTTCCTTGCTGCAGTTTCCTCATATTCCAAGTCCGGCTTTTTGCAGGAGCTACTGAGTTAAGTGCTCTGTGCACTCCGTGAGCTGCGTGTCTCATCCGTTTTGATCATGTTTCGATATTCCAATTGTTTACGATGAGAGATGATATCGTATGACAGGGAACAGTTGGCTGTGTTCCCTTTCTGCGCGGTTTCGCCTAATGTCTTTTGGCATGTGCTGAGACTGCTACGATGGGGACTACAGTTACCTTTCTTTGTTTGGGAGATGAGATATTAATTCGGATGATTATGCTGGCACTGGCGGTTGAGCAATTATGGATTTTAATTCTTTTGCAGTGATACCGGGGCCTTCCATAACCAAATCACCAAGACTAAGAAGGAAAAAGCGAAACAGCACAGTCTTACGGGTATAAGCACCCACAACATCAACAAATGATGAAAAAAAAATGAAGATTTGTACAATTCAGTACATGATACCATAGAATGAGTACATAAAAGAGTTAGTTTAATCATCACGGGAGACTTCACCGCAAACTTTGGAACGGAAAGAACAAAAGAAAGTTCAGGGGCCATTTAGCATGGACATAACAGAAACAGGAGAAAAACGTATAGAATTTAGCCATGAGAATAACCTCGCTATTGCCAACACTTTCTACAACATCCAAGAGGATTATATTCTTGGACCTCCCCAGATGGCAACACAAAAAAACAAATAGACATAATCATGGTCCAGCAAAAAAGGATAGTTGGAGTAATATCATCGAAAACAGCTCAGTGGTTAGTGAACTGGTCTACAAAGGACAAGGGGTAGGGTTCGATCCCAACCGACGTCTTCGGGGTTCACCCAGCCTTAAATGGGTACCTGATTTTTTCTTGGAAAGTAAAGCGGCACGGGCGTAATACCGACCACATTACCCCAAAAATCATGTGCCGAAGGTCTGTAAAATTTATGGTCACTAACACCATATTCCCTATACGCCGCCACTTGGCTTGACAGGGGTACTTTACTACTTTTTGTTTTTACATCATCGAAAACACTACCATGAGCCGACTGCAACTCAGATCATGAACTATTAATAGTAGATTTCAAAATAAAGCTTTAAAAATGTGGTGACAGTTGCAAGACCGATACGTTTTAATACAGATGCTATGCCATCAAAATTATACATAGAAGTTAAAAACAAATTGATTTGTTGATGGCAAGAAACAAAGCAAGATATATTCTCATCTTAAGCTGAAGACAGCATAAAACATCATACCCAAAAAGGAGTATGAAGATACAAAACTGTCATCAAGAGAGAGAAGCATACATTCTCAGAGAAATTAGAATGACATCAGGCTATGTTAGACAATAAGTTCAAGTAATTAATCACCACAATGCCACTAACACAACAAAAGGATATATTGTAACGATGGGGGGATTACTGCACAGGAATGTATGAAGATACTTTGAAAAACAAAATAATAATTTTTTACTGTCTGTGTTTGTGTTTACCGCGCTGTGTATATGAAGATCTGGAAAAATGCAAACTGACGAAAAGCCTGGAAAAGATCAGTGTACATGCCCATTCTAAAGAAAGGAAATCTGAAGCTCTACTACATCTACAGAACTATTGCCACAATAAACCACGACAGGAGAAAATACTCCTGCGGATCATCATGAACAGAATAGCAAGAAAGTTAGAACAAGAGCTTCATATAGTTCAAGTAGGCTTCAGACATAGTAGAGGCACCAGGAACTACATCTTTAACATGAGAAACATCCTTGAGAAGTGTTAGGAATACAGCATAGAAAACTGCATACATTCGTCATTGATCAGAACAAGTCCTTTGTCTGCCTACAACATCAGGAACTGTGGAGCATCATGACAAATATGGGCTTTCCAACACACCTAATACAACTTATCGAATCAGTATATCACGAACAGCTAGCAGCTATAAGAATAGCGGACAAAGCATCCAAATCGTTTAAGTACAACAATTCGTGAGGCCGCGATGCATCCTTTCTCAATAAATGTTCAGCATCAATGCTGAGAACATCATGTGAAATGACAGAAACGAAGATGAGAAATTTCAGAAACGATGATGAGAAATGTCAGAAACGATGAGAAATGTCAGAAACGATGTTGAGAAATATCAGAAACGATGATGAGAAATGTCAGAAACGATGAGAAATGTCAGAAACGAAGTCGAGAAATGTCAGAAACGATGATGAGAAATATCAGAAACGATGATGAGAAATGTCAGAAACGAAGTCGAGAAATGTCAGAAACGATGATGAGAAATGTCACAAACGATGATGAGAAATGTCAGAAACGATGATGAGAAATTTCAGAAACGATGATGAGAAATTTCAGAAACGATGATGAGAAATTTCAGAAACGATGATGAGAAATGTCAGAAACTATGATGATAAATGTCAGAAACTATGATGAGAAATGTCAGAAACGATGTTGAGAAATTTCAGAAACGATATGAGATATGTCAGAAACGATGATGAAAAATGTCAGAAACGATGATGAGAAATGTTACAAACGACGTTGAGAAATTTCAGAAACGATGTTGAGAAATTTCAGAAACGATGATGAGAAATTTCAGAAACGATGACGAGAAATGTCAGAAACGATGATGAGAAATGTCAGAAACTATGATGAGAAATGTCAGAAACTATGATGAGAAATGTCAGAAACGATGTTGAGAAATTTCAGAAACGATGACGAGAAATGTCAGAAACTATGATGAGAAATGTCAGAATCTATGATGAGAAATGTCAGAAACTATGATGAGAAATGTCAGAAACGATGTTGAGAAATTTCAGAAACGATGACGAGAAATGTCAGAAACTATGATGAGAAATGTCAGAAACTATGATGAGAAATGTCAGAAACTATGATGAGAAATGTCAGAAACTATGATGAGAAATGTCAGAAACTATGATGAGAAATGTCAGAAACGATGAGAAATGTCAGAAACTATGATGAGAAATGTCAGAAACTATGATGAGAAATGTCAGAAACTATGATGAGAAATGTCAGAAACTATGATGAGAAATGTCAGAAACTATGATGAGAAATGTCCGAAACGGTGACAGATTTATGCAGTTCGGCACTCACACATTAAATTGGAACACAGTTTCAGAAGTCGGATACCTTGATGACACAGTCCTCCTACCAAACAGTGGAGACGGATTAAAAGAGACAATGGGGTGTGTTAATAAACTCAGTAATGAGCAAAGTTTCAATCTAAACAAACAGAAAACTAAGATAATATCTGTTGACAAAACAAAAAACCAACCCAAAATCATCAACAGTGAAGAACTTAAAATTGTAACAAGCTATGAAACTCTGGGATCTGTAGTAGCTAACAATGGAGACTGTCAGAAAGAGGTCAAAAGAAGATTAGCAATAGCAACACACAAATTAAACGTGAGAAAGAAAATGTGGCAAAAAAGCAGCAAGGCAGTAAAGTTAAAATTACTGAAGACATGTATCTTCCCAATAGCAACGTGCGTTTGTGAATCATATACAATCTCGCAATTAGCATAGAAGAAAAAATCGATTAATTCGAAACAAAATGCTACAGAAAATGTATTTAAGATACATTGGATAATGAAAAAGAGCAATAAAAGCATGGTAAAATATTGAAACATTAAAAATAACTAAACACCATAATAGAGAGGAAATTATATACTATATGACCACGTCATAAGACACAGCGGGCTGGAAATAACAATAATGTGTGGCATATTTCCTGGGATATGTATCAAGGACAGACCAAGATGATGGTTTAAACACATCAAGGGGAACTCGAATTTGACAACAGTAGAAGTGGGAGATCTGGCTACAGATGGAGATTCTTTTAGATTGTCTGTAGTGAATGCAACGTTTTCAATGAACACGCGACCTGATGATGATTACACATTTCACATATTGATAACATTTATAATTTCTTTTCATATGATTCTAATGAAACTGATGAATAGTTTTGAAAGAAGCATCTAATTGAAAGCAATAGCCAGAGAAACTAGCAATCCAATTCCCCCAGTGTCTATGAAACTGGAAATTACAAGGGCAAGCAGGAAAGTAATTGATTTTTATGTTGATCTAGCGAGAGAAGAGGAGGCGTGGGGTTAAATGGGGATCATGGACCGGAAGTGACAATTGAGATACTCCAGAGATTATAGAAAATGATCGAGCATGACTGCGCATGACATGACCATGTTTTGTGATCACGATACAGTAACAATTCATGCGGTAGGGAAAAAAAATTCTTGAAATATGAAATGTAAGTGAAACAGATAGACTAACACTAGACTACTAAATTGAAAACCTTCTGACCTTGAGTGTTGGATCGCTAGTTGTTTTAAGGTTCTTCCATGAAAGGTATGGTAAGATAAGTGGGCGATGGTGTACAGATAATTATTTGATAATATATTAATGAGCATTCTCTTAGAAGACCTTTTGATTACAACGTAGTTTCGTGCATCCTAATCGTAAAGTTGCAGCATAAATAATTTACTTTGTTTCCTTATAGTCGCACACAAACATGCACACACTTTCAGTGCTATTTTCTTCCTGCAAATGAAGGTTTCCGTTCCCTAAAGGCCTGGTGTAATTACATTTGTATTGTTGTTATCAACGATTTTACCATGGGCACGTTAGTAGGTAGTCAAGCACATGGTTCGACAAAAAAAATGGCGCCGCCGGGTATGATCAACCCGTATATAAAAAAAGTCTGTGTCGGTGGAAGGGGCGGATGAATCGAAAATGATCAACGGCCCAGAAGGCGAAAACAGCAAAGTGTGTGGTACACATGAGGCATATTCAGAACACGAAAGACGAATATGGCAGACCACCGTGAAAGAGATTGGAGCCTCATCACGTAACACTCCAAAGAAAGCCATGAAGAGAATTTCTAACAACAGCCTGCTAAAAGTAATATTGGAAGGAAAAATACAAGGTAAAAGAGGCAGAGGCAGACCAAGACTAACATGGACGAGTAACATCAAAAGATGGACAAGTCAATCTATGACAGCCTGCACCATCAAAGCAAGAGACAGAGTAGAAAGGCGATCCATGGTAGCCAACCTTCGTTGCGAAGAAGGCACTCGATGATGATGATGATGATGTTAGTCGGTAATTATAGTTTTCATTCACTTATAAAAGATAGTAGATCACTTCGTATATCTCAGAAGTTGCAAAGATTAAAGGAAACTCGAAGAAAGAAATTAGCATCAAAACAGCTAATAGTAAAGAAAGAGATGACCTATAAAAACTTGTATCAAATGTGGAAATATAAATTACTAAGCAAAAATAATTAATTAATTAAAAGATAAACACGGTGGGGTGTTAAAATCAAATGTATTATCCGCCCTTGCTTATGTGTGCTGGAAAGAACAAGAATAGAATGGAAG
Organism: Megaustenia siamemsis; assembly: GCA_032433765.1. Taxonomy (NCBI): domain Eukaryota; kingdom Metazoa; phylum Mollusca; class Gastropoda; order Stylommatophora; family Ariophantidae; genus Megaustenia; species Megaustenia siamemsis. The sequence continues at coordinate 32,126,219 of JAVIAB010000139.1, read as the reverse complement.
GCATTATTCCTAGGCGACGCATCAGGAGCAGACCAAGAAGAAAGTAAATTCAAGACATCAAGGGGATCTTAAACATGACAACAGAAGTGGGATATCTGGCTAGAAACAGACTGTTTCAGACAAGCTGTGGTGAATGCAACGTTCTGCAATGGACATGTGACCTAGTGATGATCACTTATACGCGCTAAAGCTGTAAAACAACTGACGAAAAAGAACATATATCAGATGCGCTTGAAATAAAATGCCTCCGGGAAATATTTCGGAACCATGAAATGAATTCAAAACGAGTGCAGAAATAAGAGAGTCATTCGTGCATCCAACAATATAATTTATAATTTTAAAAATATATTTTTGTGGGGCGCAGTTCGGCCCTCTCGCATTAAATTGCAACACAGTTTCTACACACACACACACACACAAAATAAAAAAAATAAAATAAAATGAGCATAATTCGACCGTGTGATGATAAGAGATAACAAGAGAATTTCTAAGCAAAAACATTCAAATGGAAAACAGTGGGCAAAAGTAAAACAGGACAACTTAAAGAAACTTAAATGCTTAAAGAAACACTAAAAATAACATTTATACGAGAAGCAAAAATAGTTGGATCCGCATTCATGTCCAGGTCGATAGGTTCGCAATGAAGCAAGCGTACGTGTAGCAAGAGACAATGCTGGTCCCTTGCAAAGTCTGACGTGTATGTGAATATATATACATTATTATATATATAGAGTGGAGCTACTAGTCGAAACATCATCTGGCAGTTAATGACAGACATTGAAGGAGATGCCTTCTTCCCATCTCCTGTAAAACAGTAAATGATCACATATATATATATAATATTAATTGAATATATATTTTATTTTGTGGCAATTTCACTGATTTAATAACTTTATCTGTATGTTTAACAAATACTTACAATATTTTTTTTTTCTAACGATAAATTATTGTAAGCAGGGAAGAATGCTCCTCCATAAAACTGAAAGGAATGTTCTACAAAACTGCTCAGTAATTTTGTGGTTAAGAAATAAACAAATATGACAATCATCACAGTTTTCTTCTGTTGAATGGTATTCAAATATTTAAGTAATTGTATTTGTTCGTTCGTTCGTTCGCTTTCGTCAGCTTTGACCTCTGACGAAGTCCCACCCACTAAATTTTGTGGGACTGAATTTTGCGTGTAAAGTTTGTTTTATCCCATTACAGGATGCCCCTCGCCATGCAGGCAGATTTACTCCGACTTCAGAGGTACTAATTTTTAGGGAATTAGTAAAACCCAGGTGTCCTCGCCAGGGTACGAACCCGTGTTGCCGTGGTAAGCCAACCGCCTATCGATTGCGCTAACCGGACACCCGTAATTGTATTTGAACGTTTGTAATATTCATAATTCTCTAGAATCTAATAAATTAGCTATATAAATAACAGCAAGACTAAAATACTTCAGAGAGATGGGGGGGGGGGGGGGAGAGTGAGAGAGAGAACTAAAAAGCTAGAGAGAGAGAGAGAGAGTGAGAGATGTACATTCTACTTTTAAAACAAATATATAAGCAGGAAATGAATGCACTAAAAAAATGTACATGAAATAATACAATGGGAAAATTACTTTAAATCACTGCTGAAAAAAAATGTTTAAATTAAGCAGATTGAATCGTGACATTACCAAAAAGCAAAACACACACACATAAAGAATCTAAATTAAATTTCTCGCCAATTTCGCCTCCAACAAGAATGTTGACATTATTAAATATCTAAAATTGTAGCAAATCTCTGTCTTTTATTGTGACAAGAACAATTTGTGTGCAATGATGACTTGATGTTGCTTATTCATCTATATCGTCATCATTCTCTCACTCACTTTATTTCTTCTTTATTGGTGTTTTCAGCTTAGTATATTGAAATCTATACATGGTCAAAACACTGTTTTGTCAATTTGTTACTTTAATAATGTATATATATATATATATATATATATATATATATATATATATATATATATACATATATATATATATATATATATATATATATATATATATATATATATATATAATGAAAAGTTTAATTCCAACAGGTGACAAAATATACATGGAAAACAAACCAGTAGAAGAGCTCGATCACTTTATCTATCTTGGAAGTCACATTGATCGAGAAGGGGATACGAGCAAAGAAATTAGAATCAGAATAGCTAAAGCAGCAATGTCTTTCAGAAGCCTTGAAAAGTTGTGGAAATCAAAACTCATCAGCACAAACGCAAAACTTAGACTATTCAAATCAAATGTACTATTAACCCTTACGTATGCGTGTGAAAGCTGGAAAACAACAAGAGATATAGAAACAAAGTTGAACGCATTCGAAAATAAATGTCTAAGGAAAATACTTGGTATAGCATGGAACGAATTCAAAACTAACGAGGAAATTAGAGAAATCGCCAATCAATCACTAATATCTTCAGTAAAAAAGAAAAGACGATGGTCATACGTTGGACATGTGATGAGAAGAGATAATAACCGAATAGCAAAGTAAGCCCTCATATGGGAAACAACAGGTAAAAGAAAAAGAGGAAGACCCAGGGAGACACTGAGAAGAACATTGATGAGAGAGGCAAGAGCAGCAGGAATCGGCTCCCTCAACGAGATAGAACTGCTTGCACAGAACAGAGACAGATGGCGAGATTTGATAGAATATCTTTAAAAGAAAACTGCTAGAACAAAAAATTCATATAGAAGGTGTATCTTGGTCTACGCCCTATGGGCCGGTTACGGCTCGAAAGGTCAATAGATATATATATATATATATATATATATATATATAAATATATATATAGATATATATAGATATATATATATATACACATATTTTGGAAGAACTTTCTAATTTATTATTTTAATTTATTATGTTTTGTTTCACGTTAAATGTTTTTAGTCAGTGTTTTAATACCTACTAACTTTGATTCCAGACATTGAATATTCTAAGTCCGCCTGTGTCCCACAGAATAAGACAAAAATATTTTTTGATTGAACTTTGCACTAATTTATAGTAATTTGTAGTAAAAATAACAGTAATTTGCTTCTTTATAAGTTATATACAGTGCAATATTTACGAATACATTGTAACTACGAAGACACGGCAGTTCAGTGTTTCGTGAGCTGGACTACTTAGGACAAGATGTCTTATGATACAAGATGTCTAATGAATTCAGTCAATACAAGTAAGCGAGTTGAATTTATAATACTAACAACGTGTTATCAAATGTTGATTAAAGAAAAAAAATGTAAAAATAAATTCCTTATTGGTATCGATTTCAAAGCATTTCAGCCTTCTCATTGATTATTTTATCTTACTCTAAACATGGGAGCCGCGATAGCTCAGTGGTTAGTGAACTGGACTACAAAGGACAAGAGGTCGGGTTTGATCTTGATCGACGGCTTCCGGGTTCACCCAGCCTTTAATGGGTACCAAATTATATTCTGGGGAAAGTAAAGCGGCACGGGCGTAATACCGACCTCAGTATCCCAAAAAATCATGTTTCGAAGGTCTTTAAAAATTATGGTCACTAACACCATATTCCCTATACGCCACTTGGCGTGACGGGGGTACTTTACTTAAATTTCTGTAAACATCTGTGTCAACCACAACTAACTCAGTCTGTACACTTAGCTTTACTTCTAAACTAGACTTTACGTAAAACTGTCACTTCTACTGGGCCCTATAATATACTATTTTCGTAATTTATTTCTTCGACTTATCCGACCGAAAAGTCCTAACCATTTCGTCCCAGCAGCGTTACTGTCATTAAAAACACACATCGTGTTAGAGTTTATTTATCTCTTTATTGAGTTATTGGCGGGTCATCCTCATTGCACTCCGAACATGTCCTTAGGTGCTCAGATCCCCTCCTCAGCAAGTCTCGAAGTGTCCAGCGACTGACGACTCCAGTTATGTGTTGAATCTCTTTATGTTTTTAAGGACTGTAAATATTTATTTTTTGGCTGGAGGAACTATTCCTTTATCACACCAAGAAATATCTTATGCGGAATATATTCATTCCCATGTTATGCTACCTACGCCAAACAATGTCACTTAGACTAAAGAAAGTTTGACACCATGGCGATTTGATGTCTGAGAAAAGCGCTTGGAGTGACCAAAATAGACATAATCAGAAATGATATTATAAGAGAAAGAGTAGATATTGACAATCCTAACAACAGAGAGAATTATAATCCTTAGTAGACAAGCGGCCACTGGCAGTGGCCGGTGGCCTCGAACAGTTAAAACAATCGGCCCCAAGTAGTGGGCGGCGTGATTGTTCACTATTACAAATAGCCATTGTTTCGATTTAAATAAATCCGTATTTTTAAATTCAATAGATGGTGTAAGGTTTTCTATTCAAGGAGATCAGTAAAGTACTTTTAAATTCTAACCATCTACAAATGTATAGTTAGACCGTAAAATATCGCATGTAACACCTAGCGATCTAGCACGTGGGGAAACGTCTCCGGGCTAACCCAACGTGTGTTTTTTTTTACGTTAGGCCCTCAACTTAGAACTGAATCAGCAGTTCAGTAAGGAATAAATGTTTTATGCTAAAAAAATCACAGAAAAATGGAGATAGAACCCAAATATAAAGTAGCAGCCATCAATGTATGCGGAATACAAAACAAAGAAGTTGAACTTATAGAAGAAATGATTAGAAGAAAATTAAAATACTAGGATTAGCGGGCACCAGAGTAAAAGAAAAGCAGATGAAGAAAACACACATGAACTACACTATAATATTCTCAGGAGTCGACAACACAGAAAGAGCAACACACAGAGTAGGCTTCATGGTCGACCCAGAACACGCAAAGAATATTCTAGGAACAAAATACTACTTATAAAATCAGCGTCAGACTACTAAAAGATGACCAAAAAACAACTTACATACAGATGTATGTACCATGTAATATCAATGCAAAAGACCGCGAAGAATTCATTACACACTAAGAGAATTTGTAAACAAGACTGATGAAAGCGACGACATGTCAGTGACTGGATATTTTAATGAAAGGCATAGGAATCGCTGCAGTGAGAACAAAGATATCATGGACCCTTTGGCGATAAGACAGCAGAAATAAATTAAAATTGGAACAGACTGCTGGGATTATGTAATCAAAATGATTTATTTATCACCAACATATTTTTCGAATACAAGGAGTCGCAATTATACACCTGGTACAAGTGGAAATACACAACATACAGAAGCCAGATAGATTTTATACTAACGAGAAAATAGAACAAGAAAAGAGTAACCGACAGCAGAGCTATCCCTAATATCATAGACTTCATAGACGATACGGGCAACAAAATGGTTTATAATTACACTCAGACAGCCAAAAACAAAGAGAAGATACGCAAACAAACAAAAGAAGCAAAAAGAACTGACAATAAAAATAAAACAATTAAAAGATAAAGAATAAAAAAAACCTAGAAGAAAAACTAACAGAGTAATTCAAGAAACTCCCTAACAAGTAAGCACAGTAGAGGTAAAGTGGAAACAGTTTAAGAAAACAGTAATCAACATCTCAAAAACAGTATGTGGAAAGGAACTAGGACAAAAGAAAGGAAGAAGATCACCCATGGAGGAACGAATCAATCAGTGAAACAATTAAAGAAAAGAAGAAACTGTTGGAGGGAGAATAAGAGCCAAGAAGATTATGAAAAATATGACAGTTCGAAAAAAGTTAAAATTTTGAACAAAGAAGCTAAGCAAAACAAATGGACAGAATTCATACGAAATATGAGCAGGGACTACAAGACATTTCTACAAAGATGCAAAAATAACATAAGCGAAAAAATAAAATCACGATCCTACTGATCTCATAAATGACACGGACGAACAGCCAATATCAAATAACCAACATATGCAAAAGAGATGGAAAGAATATTTTGAAGACTTATTAAACATGACACCAACTACCAATAATATAACAACAACAACCGCGCATGAATGCTCAGACACTGAACCAACATTATGAGAAAGGAAATCGAAGAAGTAATCAAATATGCACCAAGAAATAAAGCACCGGTATAGATAACATAACAGTAGATATAACAGCAGCAGCAGAAGAAAGAGGAGTTACATGGCTGCACAGAATATTCAATGTAGCATGGCACCAACAAAAAAGCCCCAGAAGACTAGAAACATTCAATCATATGGAAAAATTAAGCTAGCAAGAGAGACTGCAATCAATATAGAGGTGTATCTCTTCGCAACCATGTAGGAAAGTTATACATCAACATTGTGGATAAAAGGCTGAGACCAATAATAGAACTACAGTTAATGATTCCAAAATGGAGTTCCGAAAATAAAAAAAACAGAACATGCACTGACGTTCTATTCGCCTTAAAACAGCTAGAAGAAAAATACGACATAACACAATCAAAATGTGTATACAGCTTTCATTAACCAGGAAAAAGCATTCAACCGAGTAGACCGAGTAAATAGAGAACAACTGTGGAAGATACTAACAACATACGGCGTAAGTCAACATCTAACTATCCTAACAGTTTCTACATCAAGAGCAGCTGCACAGTCAGAACATGAAGCAGGTTACTCAGACCACTTCGAAGTTAGATCAGGTGTAAGTCAGGGATGCGTACTATCGCCAATACTGATTATTACCTGCAGGGACTATATATGCAAGGTAGCCAACCCATCAGGGACAGAGGAGATCAATGAGCTTTTATTTGCAGAAGACCAGGTACTAATACATGGAAAAAAGACTTACAAAAAAACTTAAATAGACTCAACAGCACAGGCATAAAATACAACACGATGATTAACACCAACAAAACAGAAGTCATAAATTTCGCAACAGTGAAACAGAATATCAAAATAACTATAGACAATAGACAACTAAAACAAACAGATGGATTTAAATATCTAGGGAGTCTAGTGAAACGACAATTCATAAACAGCAGAAATAGACCCAAGATGCGACAAAGCTTGTCAAACCATTGCACCACTATTCAATCACTATCACCTGTGTGTTCAACGAAGAAATAACTAAGTCAAAACGGGCACTCGGCAATACAATCTTCATCTCAACGTTGTGCTACCAATGCCAGACCTGGACCTAGATGCAAGAACAATAAGACAAAATACCTCTACGGAAATGAAATGTGTTAAACGAATGATAGGAAACAGCCTGAGAGATAAAGTCAGAAATGAAGAACTGAGAAAAAAGCTAGGAATAACCTCCGCCATAGAATATAAATATAAAGAAACAACATATAAAATGGTTTGGCCACGTGATAAGGTAGAAATGTTAAAATCTAACACAATGAGCCTTCAATGAAACATTGCGATAAACCAGACTCAAGAGCCGACCACGAAAAACATGAATTGGCGGATTATTAGAAACATTTGGGAACAAAACAATATCAGAGGTGAACAGAAGAGCAGAAGACAGCAAACTATATCTCCCGGGGGAAAACTGAAAAAAATAGAACAAATGGTATGGTAAAAGCTTTACGTGGTTAGTAGACGACACAGATTTGAACGACGTTTCGGCTCAATAGGTCTTCAGCAGGAACAAACAAGCAACACACACACAGATATGTAAGTAAAGAAAACTAATCCTACATAGCTAACTAGTAATGAAACATCCAAAACAAAATAATCGAAATGTGTTAAAGAAAAGAAAATTGACTTCCCTGTGTCGTGGACCGTGGGCATAAACTATATCTCTCCTCGACCCAGAAAGGCAAATGAGGAAGGAAAGAAGGAAAAGAAGACAAGATGGTCATTTCCGTTTGCTAATCCTAGAAAATGCTTTCAAGTTGGCGTCCGTATGCGGGCAGTGTTTTCCATTACAGCCTGTGTTGCTTTGAATTACGCTGGTTACACGCGGTGTGCTTCTTGGATTTAATGTTCTGTTCATGCCTGTTGTGGTTGTTTAACTTCTGACATGCTGGTGGACGATTCCTGTTGATAAGTGGATATTTATCGTCTTTTCATTCGAGATAGATCTATCGGTGATAGGTCATTGTTTTTCACTGTCGCTCTGGGCAGACGGGAATGTCCATCCCGAATTTTACAGTCTGTGACGGTGGATGGGCGGGAAGAGTCATCAATGATCAACGGCCCAGAAAGCGAAAACAACAAAGTGTCTGGTACACAAGAGACATATTCAGGACTCGAAAGACGAATTTGGCTGACCGCCGAGAAAGAAATTGTAGCCTCATCACGTGCATATCTTAGGCATATTAGAGAGAAGATGGAAAGAATGTGGGTACCTTGAGGACGAAAAATATACGTGTATATATTCAGGCAACACAATAGAACGTCAAAGAGGGTAGGAATACTAATCAAAAGTGAGCTAGACAAATATATAAGTACCCACTTGACATACAATGATAGGATTATATTATTCCAAATTAAAGCAAAACCATTCGACATAGCAATAATACAGACATACGCACCTACCCAAGACTATACAGATGAATAAATAGAGGTATACTACGAGGATCTAAACGACACATGGATATCAAAATCGAAGGAATACACTTGGAAACAGTTCAGAACTACAGCTACATTGGACATACTATAACCAGTGACGAAAAATGTAAAACTGAAATAAACAAATTAATAGGAATGTCAAAAGTCAATTTTAATGTCATGAAAAATGTATTAACATCAAATTAAATAACACCAGGTCTAAAACTAAGAATAGCAAAATATTATTCCTTCTCAACATTCCTGTATGGTGCAGAAACATGGACATTAGACAAGAAAACAGAACAGAAATTTGAAGCCTTTGAAATGTGGATGTATAAAGAAAAATAGCCACAATTGGATGGAAAGAAAAGGGAGCAAACGATGAACTCTTAAAACAAATAAAAATGAAAAGAGAACTACTAAACACAATTCAAACAAGACAAATGAGACTTTTGGGGCATGTTAAAAGAAACATAGCTGTTAACAACAGCCTACTAAAAGTAATCTTAGAAGGGAAAATACAAGGTAAAAGAGGCAGAAGCAACATACCATGACTAACATGGAGGGGTAACATCAAAAGATGGACATGTAACCCTATGACAACCTGCACCATCAAAGCAAGAGACAGAGCGGAATGGCGCTCCATGGTAGTCAACCTTCGATGCGGAGACGGCTCTCGATGTTGAATAATGATAATGAATTCTAGAAAGTATAGTGTAGTGTTCTGTCACTTTTTACAATTTCGTTGCGAAAATGTAACAAACTGGCCGATATTTGAACGTTTTGTATCGATCTGTATACATCTTATTTGGTTTATTTCCAAATCCCATAGTGTAAGATTTGTAATGTTTTAGATTTGTTATTTGTGCTTGAAATTGATGAAATCATGTGAATTCACTTTGTCCTTGGTTATAGTTTCTTAATGAAAGTCGATTTTCAATTTGATGATCGAAGGATTTATTTAGTTATAGCGATTGGTGAAACAATTTTCTGAATTTATTTATTTTTAATTGTTAACACCATATCACTGTGAATGATAATAAATATGTTGTTTGTGCCTTTAAATGATTAAAATTGATATAAAAATATGTTTATTGCGCAAACTATGATAAATAAGTAGATTTTGATCTTACTTTTGATATTAAATATTTTAGAGGGAATTTAGTTTGCATTTTGTGGGTTTTATTTTTTTTGCTTACTTATTATAACAAATTCTAAATGTGATTTTCTTAAAACAAACAGATCATAGTATTATAAATGAATAGAGAAGCTATTCCTGAACATGTTGATTTATTCTAATTGACCAAACAATGGCAAAAAGCAGAAAAATCGCTACATTTCTAGAAACTGTTATGTGTAATAATTAAAATAGTGTACAAAAAATAGATGTCAAAAGAGCGTCGCACTTTTACCCCTTGTTTACTAAGGGTCTATACTACATACAGAAACAATAAATAAGCTGATTTGCCTATCTAGAAAAAATGTCATGCGATTCTATACCATTTAAAACATATATTAAATGAGGAGAAGACAGAAGAGCAAGAGGCAGACCCAGAGAAAGATGGACAGACAGCATCAACGAAGTGCTACAATAACATCAATTGGCAGTGATTGAAACCGCCAAAAAGACGAGAACCAGATCATTCTGTCGACACCAAAACCGGTACAAAAGGCAGTGAAGAAATAAATAAGGAATGCTCTTAACATAAATGATGAAAAATTTGAAAATCTGAGAATTTCATGAATTACAGTATTCCATTTTTAGGCACGCAATTAAAAAATAAATAAATAAGAATATCGCTTCTTCTAATCACATCGAATGTATCATATTAGAGACACGTGTATCTTATCTTCCTGGAAAGAGAGAAATGAACAAAAGCAAGTCCAATAAAATGTCAGTGACAAACAAATTTGACTCGCATACTCGCTCAGACTAACCCCTACATGAGTATGATCAAACATTCCCTACATGAGTTTGATCAAACATTCCCTACATGAGTATGATCAAATATCCCCTACATGAGCATGATCAAACATTCCCTACATGAGTATGATCAAACATCCCCTACATGAATATGATCAAACGTCCCCTACACGAGTATGATCAAACATTCCCTGCACGAGTATGATCAAACATTCCCTACATGAATATGATCAAACATCCCATACACGAGTATGATCAAACATCCCCTACACGAGTATGATCAAACATCCCCTACACGAGTATGATCAAACATCCCCTTCATGAGTATGATCGAATATTCCCTACATGAGTATGATCAAATATTCCCTACATGAGTATGATCAAACATCCTCTACATGAGTATGATCAAATATTCCCTACATGAGAATGATCAAACATCCCCTACATGAGTATGATCAAATATTCCCTACATGAGTATGATCAAACATCCCCTACATGAGTATGATCAAACATCCCCTACATGAGTATGATCAAACATCCCCTACATGAGTATGATCAAATATTCGCTACATGAGTATGATCAAACATCCCCTACACGAGTATGATCAAACATTCACTACATGAGTATGATCAAACATCCCCTGCACGAGTATGATCAAACATTCCCTACACGAGTATGATCAAACATTCCCTACACGAGTATGATCAAACATTCCCTACATGAGTATGATCAAACATCCCCTACATGAGTATGATCAAACGTTCCCTACACTAGTATGATCAAACATTCCATACACGAGTAAGATCAAACATCCCCTGCACGAGTATGATCAAACATTCCCTACACGAGTATGATCAAACATTCCCTACATGAGAATGATCAAACATTCCCTACACGAGTATGATCAAACATTCCCTACACGAGTATGATCAAACATCCCCTACATAAGTATGATCAAACATTCCCTACACGAGTATGATCAAACATTCCCTACACGAGTATGATCAGACATCCCCTACATGAGTATGATCAAACATTCCCTACACGAGTATGATCAAACATCCCCTACATGAATATGATAAAACATTCCCTACACGAGTATGATCAAACATTCCCTACACGAGTATGATCAAACATCCCCTACATGAGTATGACCAAATATTCCCTACACGAGTATGATCAAACATCCCCTACATGAGTGTGATCATACATTCCCTACATGAGTATGATCAAACATTCCCTACATGAGTATGATCAAATATTCCCTACACGAGTATGATCAAACATCCCTTACATCAGTATGATCAAACATTCCCTACACGAGTATGATCAAACATCCCCTACATGAGTATGATCAAACATTCCCTACACGAGTATGATCAAACATTCCCTACACGAGTATGATCAAACATCCCCTACATGAGTATGATCAAACATTCCCTACACGAGTATGATAAAACATTCCCTACACGAGTTTGATCAAACATCCCCTACATGAGTATGACCAAATATTCCCTACACGAGTATGATCAAACATTCCCTACATGAGTATGATCAAACATCCCCTACATGAGTATGATCAAACATTCCCTACATGAGTATGACCAAATATTCCCAACACGAGTATGATCAAACATCACCTACTCGAGTATGATCAAACATCACCTACTCGAGTATGATCAAACATCCCCTGCGTGATGACAACGTGCACATCAATATTTCAAGACGAATGTGAGAGATGTCATAAATGACACATGTGGAGAAGACATTGTGCAAGTTACTGCAAGTAGTTTTCTTGTCTGGCAAATTAGCAAGAGAAATTAAAAGGAGAATATATTGGAACAAAGTTGAAGAATAAACAGTCATTCTCAAGAAGAAAAGGAAAAAAATATAAAAAATAAAAAAATGGTATGTAAGAAGCTTTACGTGACAAGTGGACGACACAGACAGAACAACGTTTCGGCTCAATAGGCCTTCATCAGGAACAAAAAAAAAAAAAAAAACACACACAAAACTGATAACGAAACAACCAAAACAAAAACAATCGAAATGTGTTAAAGAAAACAAAATAAATAAAACTATCCTGTAAAATCCAAAATAAAATCGCAACCAAGTGCGGCTGTCGTGAACGTCGAAAATCGTGCAAAAAAGTGCGTAAATGTACACAGAACCAGATGAGTTAACACAGGGGTCAGTGTGCAAACACAAAGGAGAAAGAATCGAATAGTAGACCGACAGGTGTAAAAAGATGCTAAGAGTGAGATGTCTGAGGGTGGGTACAATAAAAATAAATGAGGGGTAAGGAGCACAGAAAAAAAAGTTATAGAGGAGAAAACCGAAGTGTCTTATAAGTATTCTTAAGAAGGCAGTACAACCATATCTTTATTACTTGCGGTTCAGCCTGCGATATGCTTTTGTGTGTGTGCTTTTATCCTTTTCATCATTTCCATCACAATATATGGTCATTTTTTTCTTCTTTACTTCCTGCATGACGGACTGTTTCTTGATTTATTTTAGTTTTGCTAGAGTCGATATTATTTCAGATACACCCATGTATCTTCCTTACAACAGAGGAGATATTTAATTGACATAGATGGAATAGCATGCGTAGGCAGCAGGATACAAATATTTCTTTCAATGTTTTTATATTTCCAGGTAGCAACATACCAATAGTTCTTTCAATGTTTTTATATTTCCAGGTAGCAACATACAAATAGTTCCTTCATATTTGTAAACTCATAACATGTTCTTTCAAGTGCACACTTTGAAGACAGAACCTCTTTTTATTCACCTTTTGAACGAAACTCGCGATGACATCCGTAAAGAGGTTTCTTTCTTTCTTTCTTTCTTTCTTTCTTTCTCTCTCTCTTTCTTTCTCTGTTTCTTCCTTTCTTTCTTTTTTTCTTTCTTTCTTTCTTTCCTTCCTCTTTTACCGATTCGGGTGTCAAGGGAGATACAAAGTTCTGATTTTCGACCTTCATGCGGCTTTAACCATTGACGTTGTAGTGTTTCTTTGATGTTGTTTATCCACCATACTCTGAGTCGGCCTTTTGCTCTTCTCCCTTTCTCTCTTTCGACACATGCTTTGTTTGGTAGAGAATCGCGCAGCATTTTTTTATTAGACCGGAAAACCAGTTTATTTGTTGTTTTTTTCTTTCTGTACGTAATTTAGTATTAGTTCAATGCCCACTGTATCTCATATAAAGTCATAGGGAGCTTGAAGAAAAACAATCAATCCACCCTGGAATTAAGTCAATGATCTTATGGCACGAAACGGCCAACATTCGAACTCAGTAACACAGAACGATCTGCTGCAGTATTTGATTAAAAGTTTGAACACGCATGTACCGAAAACCAATAACAATTAGAACAGTGAAAGAAATATATCACTAGTGTATGTGTGTATATATATTTATATATCAAAACTGTCACTGCAACATTATTCAGCTTTCTTGATAGCCATGAAGAGAATTTGTTTGTAATTCTGTACAAAATACATTCTCAGCAATTTCAATTCTCCTACAACCTTGTGTGATAAAGTGTATTTTTTTAAACACGTTACTGTATTTGTTGTCTCTCATTTTATCAATACATAATACATGCCGAGCTGGATTGTCTGCCCTTGCATATTTTAATTACAAAATTAAACAAACAATTTTTAAAATCCCTGCATTACTTTCTCGGCCTTCATGATGTACAATACAGGTTTCATTCATTAGAGAATTGATACTATTTATTTTTCATCAAATTCCAATCACGCTGGTTATACATAGTTAGAATCTCTTATTTCACTGTCAGTGTGGTTGGTATGCCTGTTGTAATCATATTGTGTAGATGAAGTTGTAGTGTCTGGACTGGTGTACTCCCGTCATGTTTGGTAATTCACGGTTTCTAATCGCCTGTGTGGCTATCTGGTTTTACGTTGACGTTGATTTCAAGGGGATGAGATCAAGTCCTTAATCATCTATAAAATTGGAATAAAACGTACGTCCCATATCCAAATTGAGCACGCAAATGAATATGTTTGTAGTTTAGAGTCGTCACACAGCATTTTGTAAGTAACTGCTACAGCTAATTTGGGTATTTTATGAGTAAAGTTTCTAGTGTCTTTGAGAGGAAATTAACCAACGTTGAGAAGCCGTCGGTGATGCTCGAGAGCTCATGCATTGTGCCGTGTCTCTCCTTGGTGATAAACAAACAAACTGGTGGAGCAATTGTTGAGTGATGGTGGTCCAATGTCACGACAGTCTGTTCTAGTAAAATTAAAACATTTATAGTGCAGTAACATTAGCAGAGAGTAAATGTGTGTGTATGTGGTGGGGGGGGGGGGGTAGTAATTTTAATGCTATTACGAAGCGTCATATGATGCACTAACGTTGTTACGATTGTTAATCATAGTTACCAAGAGTCGCTAATAACGCCAACAATTCAGAAAGAGAAGATGTAGTTACATAAAAAGTAAAGTAAAGAGAGCCCGTCACGCCAAGTGGCGTATATAGAATATGGTATTAGTGGCTATAAATTTTACAGACCTTCGGCAAATGATTTTTAGGGTAATGTGGCCGGTTTTACGCCCGTGCCGCTTTACTTTTCCAGAAAAAATCCGGTACTAATTTAAGGCTGGGTGAACCCGGAAGCCGTTGGTTGGGATCGAACCCTACCCCTTGTCCTTTGTAGTCCAGTTCACTAACCAGTGAGCTATCGCGGCTCCCATGTTATTACATAGTTAATGATTTTTAACACCAAATCCAAACATTGTTCGATCTTGTAACAAATTATACACAGTCACTTGTTTTTTGTTTTTATAAATCGGTTACCGGTACTCTATCATCATCATCAAGTGCCGGGCCTGCTGGCGTAGGTGATCATGTCTCTCCGCTACTTTCGATCTCGACAGTTATTTATCATTTCTGTTGTTGACCTTCTGCCAAGCCATTCTCTTAAGCTGTCTGCTATTTTTGTCTCTTTGTTTCCCTTTATCTCTTCGTCACTCAATTTTTCCAGTTGTTACAATATATTCCAGTTGTTCCTTCTCATTACATGGCCAAAAAATGATGATTGTTTCTTCCTAATATTGGAAATTTACTCTCTTTTTGTTTTGGTCTCTTTAAGAACATTTTCATTACTCTTCTTAGCTGTCCATTGTATTTTCAACATTCTTCTGTAAAACCACATTTCTACAGACTCCTGTGATTTTCTTTTCTGTTGTCCTATTGTCCATAATTCACATCCATAAAGACTGGCTCTACATAACATTTAAGAACTCTTTTTCTTGTTTCTATTGTCAAAAATGGATTATATAGTATCTTCCTCATTTTTTTTTAAAGCTGCCTTTTCCTGGGCCATTCTGCATCTCACCTCTTTTGTACATCTTCCTTCTGAGGTTAACAAAGTTCCCAAATACACTGTATTTAAATTCATTTACCTGTTTTAATATTGTTCCACTTGTCTTTATTTTGCACTGATGTGATGTCTTTTTCTTTGTTGTTACCATTTCTTCTGTATTTTTGCTATGAGTCTTTTTTTTGCTTTCTTTCACTATAATGTCCAACATTTCTTGTAACTCATTTTCACTCTTAGTAATTAATACTGTATCATAAGCATACCTTAGATTGAAAGCCATCAAACTATTAAAAAATGGTAAAGCCACAGGACCAGATGAAATTCCTTCGGAAGTCATCAAAGCAGATATTAACACCTCTTCCAAATGTTACATTATCTATTAGATAAAATTTAGGAGAGAGAAGAAATACATAAAGACTGGAAAGAAGGTCAAATGATCAAACTACCAAAGAAGGGAAGTTTACAAGAGTGCAAAAATTATAGGGGAATTACGCTATAGCTCGTTTCAAATCACTTGCCCAACTTCAAAACGCTATTGCTCAGAAACCGTTTGTTAAATACTGTTGAAATTTTCCAAATGTTATTAGAATGGAAAAGACCCTTTAAATGTATATTTATCAAATATCTTGCAGCTGCAGTTTTCTTAAAGCGGCGAATTTCTTTGATGTTTGTCAAAATTGTAAATTGTGAACCCCTAAATAATAGAAATTACCGTAGTTGCTGGTCTATGATTAATTTTCACTAGGTAAAGGCGTGGCCGTAATGGGGAAATAACCTAATAAGACAAAACACCAGGAGAATTATTGTCTTCTCAGTTCGAGGACGGACGACTAATATCAAGGTATACCTTAGGGTTGCCAGATTTAAAAAAAAAAAAAGGAGTACTTTTACGCTGAATTTTTTTTTCTTCAATTTTAATTACATATTTACGAACACATGATTTTGTATATTGTTACCGGTAGTGACAATGAATTCGCCTTTATATTCAAACAAATTTATGAAAAATTATATACAGAAACTAGAAATAAAACAATGCTCATATTCTGCAAAGACAATTTTCTTATTTAAATAAAAAAAAACTCTCACCTAGTGTTTCTAGAGGCATTTTAATTGTATTTGCTTGAGGATTTGCCAGCTTTCAATAATCTTGCATCAGTTTTGACAAATTTAAAAAAATCAGCACATGAATTGTCAAAATTAACCATGACTCTGAGCTCTGCTTCAATCAGTTCTTGGCTACACCTATTTCTTGTGTCATTCCATTTGTTTTTCATTAAGGAGAGTATCCTCTCAACAAAGGCATTTGATCCTGGTATGCTAAATAAAAATCCAACAATCTTTGAAATGTTTAGCACTTTATGTTCTGGCCCAACAGAAAAAAAATGTAACCAGTTTGTGATATCACTGTTATCTTTGTTAATACTTTCACATAGAACACTCTGAAAGTCACAGAACTCTTCATACATGGCATCAACACATATGTTATCTTTCAATTTCAGAATACACACTGCAGTTTCCAAATCTTCAAAATGAATTTCTTTATCCAAAGCAAAAGCTGCCAATGATGAATATGGATTATTGGCAGTAACATCAAACCTTTTGTCAAGATACTGAAGCATATAATTGTAAAATTTGTTAAAATCACTTGATATTTTTTTTTGCAGTGTTACAGACAAATCATTAATAAGTTCATTTGCATTGCTGCCATAAAAACTGTATTTTATTCTCTGTTTAAGCTTTTCGTTCAAAATGTACATTTGTTTGAATGTCCCCAAGACACTCAATTCACAACTTTCTAGTGTTTTGTTAACAGCATCCAACAAGTTTCCAACATTGTTTGCAAAGTGAAAATAAATCTCTGGCAAAATGGCTTGCTCAGGGTCATCAATAAGAAAAACAGATTTCAATAATTTTGGACAGTCATCAATACTCTGGAAGTAACTTTTGATTGCACCCCAATTTAGGAGAAGCCTATTTACAGCTGGAGTCAAAGACAGCCACCTCGTTGGAACATGTCTCAATATTTCAGACCATTCTAATTCTACAAAATTAAAAAATTATTTCAGTTCCTCTCTTCTTTTTGCTGAAACTGAGAAATGATTGTAAATTTTGAGGACTATGCTCTCTACATCAATATCCAATTTGTCTGTAGCATACTTGATTGCATTATGAAGTATGTGATTTGTACAATTGGCCTTCAATATATTTTCATTCTTTTTCAAAAGTAATTGAAATACAGAATGTCTAATTCCAAAATTGACACTTGCATTGTCTGCACTATATGATGAAATGTGATTTATATCAAGATTATGTCTTTCTAAACTCTGCAGCACTAGCTGACTAACTCCACAAGCAGTTTCATCAGCATTTTCAATAAAATCCAGAAGTTTATTCTGCACTCCTTTCACTGAGTCAAAGTAGCGAAGGCAAACTGGAAACATCTTCCTGTTTCCCTTATTCGATGCATCTGTTGCCAATGAAAAAATTCTCACACCTTGTTCCGAACACTTTAAAATATCTAAAAAATCATTGACACTTCTGGGTGCTAAAACATTCTTGACAAGCATTTCAGCTTTAGTGCGCCCACATGATACTTTTTAAGCAGTCACAGAATCTTTAAAAATGTGTTTCACAAGCTTATTTCCACAGTCCAAGCTAGAATAACTTTGATTATGTTTGACTGCTTAATAAACCAAAACCAGTTCACTCGCGACAACATTATCGTGTTCTGATGTATTGTTTACATTTACAAAATAATGTGAAAGTTTGTTTACACTAACATTATCAGATTTTTCTTTTAGTTTATGCGTTTTAGATTCTGAATGTTGTTTTAAGTCACTTTGTCCACCATGAGAAATACTAAAATCTGTTCTGCATAACACACAGAAAGCTCGATGTTCGTTAGGTCCTGGTTTAGCCCATGAAAACAATTCTTCCCACATTTTACGGTAACTTTGATTGTGTTGTAGTTGTAATTTTAATTTTTTCTTTGGAGGAGACTTCTTTAAATCCATATCACTAATTATAAAATAATGTTAACAAACTTTAAAATAAACTTACTAATCATATGTTGATGCAAGGATTGAATTGGATGGAGCGGTGAAACTGTGTTTACACATCGACGATCGGAAATAAATTGATTCTTGTCGTGAGCTAGAACGGAAATTAAATCGCTTAAATATTTTAGCGCGGAACTACAATTTGCGCACCTAAAAGTATGATCCAGAAACAATAATACTAAACAAACCGCCGAATGGTTTAATTAATATTATTTACTACGAATTTATATATTATTTAATCGATATTTAAAAAAAAAATTTAAGTGAGCGTTAAAATACGGTGTTTTAGCGACTCCGGGCAAAGATAAAACGGAGTCATCGAATTACGTGAAAAAAAAACGGAGAAATCCGAAAAAACGGTGTATCTGGCAACCCTAGTATACCTGTATGTCCAATTTTCATAGTTGTGTGGTCCTGATAAGGACCGTTTGTTGAACTAATTTAAGGTAATATAGGGGCCAACATTGTGGGGGCTATATACTTTCATTCTGAATCAGACAAGTCTAAAAGATTAATAACTGTTTGGGGTTGAACATTCCACAAACCATCATTTTTCCAATATTCCTCTTCCTGTTTTAAGACGTGGTCTTCACATTTAGCCCAATAATCTTTGTCTATATTTAACAAAGCGAGGTTAGCAAGAGTCTTTACATCGCATATTTTGAATGTTGTATTTTCATCTGCCACTTGTCCTTTTAATTTTTCCCAGATTAGTTCTATTGGATTTAAATGAGCATGGTAAGGTGGCAGCCTCAAACTTATATGACCGTGCTCTTGGATAATCTTATCTATTTGAAAAATCTTTGTCCTCTGTTTTTGCTTTACTAGAGATAGTAATTCAGGTTTTAAGTACATGTTATTAAATTGTATGTGCTCCTTTGTGAGCCATATCTTAATAGCATCTTTTGTACTGGATGACGTCGGGACTTTATCTAAAAGTGCAACAATGTTGTGGTACGCTGCATTGTCCATTATTAGGCAAGATGGTCGATCTAGTGATGGGAGAACAGAATTTTCAATCCAATGTCTAAATATGTGACCATTCATCTCCGAGTGATAATCCCGATTGTCTATGGATTTTGAAAGAAAAATTAGCTCTGCATTCTGTATTAGTCCATGTTGTCGACTACCTGCATGAGCAATTATCAAGCGCTGTCCTTTGCTGTTAGGTATTAATCTCTTAATCTTTCCATCTGATGACTGCCATTCCCTTTGGTTAGTGTGGTGAGCATTGATCCATGTTTCATCCAAGTACACAATATCATAACCTTGCTTGCGCACCTCTTTTACTTCACGTAAGTACTTGCTTCTCATGACTACTATGTGTGGCTTCTCACAGATGATGTTTCGTCCATTGGAATACTTTCTGAATGTAAAGCCTGCAGCTCTCACATTCCTCCATAATGTAGACTTTGATATTTCAATACTGTTGTTCTTTTTCAGCTTTTTTTTAATTTTCTTATTGTAAGTTTCATTCATACCCAACATTTTGCGAATTTCACTTCTAATAAGTTCACTGTCGAAATTATCCAACATTTTTGCTCTTCCTTGTGATTTGGTATATTTTGAACATTGACGGTCACGTGCTTGAATCCAGCGATTAAATGACCGTTTAGATAAATCCAAAATGTGTCTTGTCCTATTCTCAGGGTTTTCTAAAGAATGAAATAATCTTCCTCGTTTAGCCTCTTTGCAAAAATAGCCATACATTTTTATTGCGATGCTTTGTAAACTGCAGAATTTCATTTTAAGACTAGGAGATAAATGTTATTGTTCCACGTCTACACCTATGAATGAACGGAAATGGAACACACCATTTCTCAAGTGTCTAATTGTGTCAAAAAAACCACGGGGAATGCGTGCAGATACGTCAATTCTACCGTGTATGGATTTGTACTCGCTATTTTTAGTTTTAAAATACTGTAAACATTAAGTTTTGACTACATCAATGGGTCGTTATAAATTTATATAAATCAAATAAGCAACAATAATAACCAAATGTTTTTTTAAAATGAAATTATAGCTCGTTTCAAATCATGTGCCCAAATTCAAAACGCTATTACTCTCTAACCGTTCGTTAAAAACTTTTGAAATTTTCCAAATGTTATTAGAATGCAAAAGACCCTTTAAATGTATATTTAACAAATATCTTGCAGCTGCAGTTTTCTTAAAGCGGCGATATTTCTTTGATGATTGTCAAAATTGTAAATTGTGAAGCCCTAAAGAATAGAAATTACCGTAGTTGCTGGTCTATGATTAATTTTCACTAGGTAAAGGCGTGGCCGTAATGGGGAAATAACTGGATAAAACAAAACACCAGGAGAATTATTGTCTTCTCAGTTCGAGGACGGACGATAATATCAAGGTATACCTGTACGTCCAATTTTCATAGTTGTGTGGTCCTGAAAAGGACCGTTTGTTGAACTAATTTAAGGTAATATAGGGGCCAACATTGTGGGGGCTATATACTTTCATTCTGAATCAGACAAGTCTAAAAGATTAATAACTGTTTGGGGTTGAACATTCCACAAACCATCATTTTTCCAATATTCCTCTTCCTGTTTTAAGACGTGGTCTTCACATTTAGCCCAATAATCTTTGTCTATATTTAACAAAGCGAGGTTAGCAAGAGTCTTTACATCGCATATTTTGAATGTTGTATTTTCATCTGCCACTTGTCCTTTTAATTTTTCCCAGATTAGTTCTATTGGATTTAAATGAGCATGGTAAGGTGGCAGCCTCAAACTTATATGACCGTGCTCTTGGATAATCTTATCTATTTGAAAAATCTTTGTCCTCTGTTTTTGCTTTACTAGAGATAGTAATTCAGGTTTTAAGTACATGTTATTAAATTGTATGTGCTCCTTTGTGAGCCATATCTTAATAGCATCTTTTGTACTGGATGACGTCGGGACTTTATCTAAAAGTGCAACAATGTTGTGGTACGCTGCATTGTCCATTATTAGGCAAGATGGTCGATCTAGTGATGGGAGAACAGAATTTTCAATCCAATGTCTAAATATGTGACCATTCATCTCCGAGTGATAATCCCGATTGTCTATGGATTTTGAAAGAAAAATGAGCTCTGCATTCTGTATTAGTCCATGTTGTCGACTACCTGCATGAGCAATTATCAAGCGCTGTCCTTTGCTGTTAGGTATTAATCTCTTAATCTTTCCATCTGATGACTGCCATTCCCTTTGGTTAGTGTGGTGAGCATTGATCCATGTTTCATCCAAGTACACAATATCATAACCTTGCTTGCGCACCTCTTTTACTTCACGTAAGTACTTGCTTCTCATGACTACTATGTGTGGCTTCTCACAGATGATGTTTCGTCCATTGGAATACTTTCTGAATGTAAAGCCTGCAGCTCTCACATTCCTCCATAATGTAGACTTTGATATTTCAATACTGTTGTTCTTTTTCAGCTTTTTTTTTTAATTTTCTTATTATAGTTTCATTCATACCCAACATTTTGCGAATTTCACTTCTAATAAGTTCACTGTCGAAATTATCCAACATTTTTGCTCTTCCTTGTGATTTTGTATATTTTGAACATTGACGGTCACGTGCTTGAATCCAGCGATTAAATGACCGTTTAGATAAATCCAAAATGTGTCTTGTCCTATTCTCAGGGTTTTCTAAAGAATGAAATAATCTTCCTCGTTTAGCCTCTTTGCAAAAATAGTCATACATTTTTATTGCGATGTTTTGTAAACTGCAGAATTTCATTTTAAGACTCATGATAAATGTTATTGTTCCACGTCCTCACATATGAATGAACGGAAATGGAACACACACTGCCTCGTGTTTTCTACAAGTGTATAATTGTGTCAGAAAGCCCACGTGGAAAGCGTTCAAAAACGTCAATTGTACCGTTTATGGATTTTTAATCGCTATTTTTAACTTAAAATACAGTAAACATTAAGTTTTGACTACATCAATGGGTCGTTATAAATTTATATAAATCAAATAAGCAACAATAATAACCAAATGTTTTTTTTAATGAAATTAATTCCCTGTTGGGTTCTAATCATTATAACTTTACATGCAAATTTTGAAAAAATTACAAAAAGAGATTAAAAAGATATCGATTTTAAAAGTTGGGCACATGATTTGAAACGAGCTATAATAGTCATCACTGTATTATATAGTTAAATATATTAGTTTTTTTCTTAACACAGTTTCATGTGCATATATAAACTAGTCCAAAACTGCGACTTTTAACTGTGGTACACGGATCAAATAACTTAATTAGAAAGTAAAGTAAGTGAAATTTAAAACTGAACTGATTAATAATTAATTCTTTATCATCCATACCCTCATCATCATCATCGAGTGCCATCTCCGCAACGAAGGTTGGCTACCATGAAGCGCCATTTCACTCTGTCTCTTGCTTTGATGATGCATGTCGTCATAGGCTGATTTGTCCATCTATTGATGTTACTCGCCCATGTTAGTCTTGTTCTGCATCTGTCTCTTTTACCTTGTATTTTCCCCTCCACGATTATTCTTAGTAGTCTGCTGTGTCTTTTAACATGGCCCAAAAACCTCATTTATCTTATTTGAATTGTGTCTAGTAGTTCTTTTTTCATTTTTTAGTTGTTTGAAGATGACGACTTCATCGTTTGTTTTCTTTTCTTTCCATCAAATTCTACCTATTCTTCTATATATCCACATTATCATACCCTATGTTAATTTTTTTTAAAAAATGGTCTCAGTCTGAATAGTAAGAAAACAGAAGTAATGGTCATATCAAAGAAACAAAGCATCACCATCATACAGCATACAAATAAACAGGACAAATCTGAAACAAGTGCAACGCGTGAAATACTTAGGCACAATAATAACATCGGATGGAAGATGCACCACAGAAATAAAATGTAGAATAGCTCAGGCCAAAATAACATTTCAGAAAAAGAAAAATATCTTATGCAACAAATCTATGTCAATATAAGTGAAAAAGAGAGTTCATCAGTGCTATATAGAAAAATTCTGACCTATGGAAGCGAATTATGGACAGCAGACAAACAAATGAAAAGACGATTACAGTCCACAGAGATGGGATTTCTCAGAAGAATGTTGAAAGTTACATGGACAGCTAAAATGACCAATGAAGAAATACTCAAAGAGGTAAACACAAAAAGGGACTCCTAAAAAACATCAAAAAGAAATAATCAACATTTTTTGGGCACATAATGAGAAGAGGAAAGTTGGAATACTTCGTTACAACTGGCAAATAAAAGGAAAGAGAGATCGTGGACGACAAAGAGAGAAAATACTGGATAGCTTGGTGTCATGGCATAGCAAACAGACAACAACAGAATTGATACAATGTACTGTAGATAGAAGATTGTGGAGGGACATGATCGCCTACGCCAACTGGTATGGTCCATGATGATGATGATGTTACTTTAAACATGATTGCTCACAAATTGAAATGAGATGTAAAACAACACAGAAAAGAGATAAAGTTATAAAATAAACTATTAATATAGAGACAATCTTGAATTGGATATCATCATCATCATCATTGCGTGCCGTCTCCACATCCAAGGATGGCTACCATGGAGCGTCATTCCACTCTGTCTATTGCTTTGATGGTGCAGATTTTCATCGGTTGACTTGTCCATCTTTTGATGTTACTCCTCCATGTTAGTCTTGGTCTGCCTTTGTCTCTTTTACCTTGTATTTTTCCTTCCAATATTACTTGTATAAGGCTGTTGTGTCTTTTAATATGCCCCACAAATTGCATGTGTCTTGTTCTAATTGTGTTTAGTAGTTCTCTTTTCATTTTTAGTTGTTTTAAAACTTCATAGTTTGTTTTCTTTTCTTTCTATCCAATTCTACCTATTCTTCTGTAAATCCACATTTCAAAGGCTTCAATTTTCTGTTCTGTTTTCTTGTCTAATGTCCATGTTTCTGCTCCATACAGGAATATTGAGAAGATGTAACATTTTGCTATTCTTACTTTTATCCCTGTTGTTCTTTGTTTTGATATTTGTATATTTTTCATGACATTAAAATTACCTTTTGCCATACCAATTCTTTTGTTTTTTTCAGTTGTACATTTTCCATCACAGGTTATAGTATGTCCCAGGTAGTTCTAGCTCTGAACTATCTCCAGATGTATTCCTTCAACTTTGATATTTAATTGTAGGTTTTGAGAATTTACTTTGTTTATGATTATAGTTTTCGTCTTTTTGAAATTCGTATCTAGTTAATATATTTTGCTTGTCATGTTTATTACATTAAGTAATTGTTATACATTTGGATATGGAGGCGACAAATAAAGTTCATTACCCGAAAGTGAAGGATGTCTTGTAAATCATGGCTTATAATTATATAGGAATAGTGGTACAGTACTCAAGCTAGATACAGAGGAAGCCTTTGGAGTGGCATGAAAGAATTCCTGCAATATCACGCGACAATGCTTTAAGTTATAGAAGAACATTGAGAGCTATCACATTAACTCGGCTACCAAATGAGTGTGGGAGGAAGTAAAGAGGAAGTAGAAGTGTAGTGATTCGATTAAATGCCAGTGAAACACACTTGAACATTGTTTTCTAAATAGAATCCTGGTGGCATTTATTAACGATTAATTATTCAAGCAATGTTTATTTTTAACTTAACTTTATTTGATACTTTATTGGAGTATATGATTATACTGTTGGAGCTGTATGACAATATCGCTGGAGCTTATTATATTATTAGATTATATTATTGGAGCTGTATGATTATATTATTGGAGCTGTATGATTATATTATTGGAGCTGTATGATTATATTATTGGAGCTGTATGATTATATTATTGGAACTTCATGAATATATTATAGGAACTTCATGATTATATTATTGGAGCTTCATGATTATATTATTAGAGCTTTATGATTATATTTTTCAATTGTTGTTGTAAAACAGTTTCTAGTAACAAATGAGTGTGTAGTTGAAGCGGATTTTACTATTTTAACTTCCTGTTATCCACTCATTCAATTATGAAAGTGTCTTTAGCTGAGTGGGTAGCGAGCTTTCATATCAATAAAGCGAATGTGAGCTCAATCTCAAACTGACGCTTTCAACTTGACTCAGGTGACGAGTGAATGGGTACCCGAATGATTTTGTTGATGAAGATAACAATAGCTGGGTTGAGCGCTGAGCAATTCATCTCCTAAATCCGTGACGTCTTGCGGTGACACATAACTTATTATTATAAAAAATAAAATAAAAAAGTAAAGAGCCCCCCGTCACGCCAAGTAGCGTATAGGGAATATGGTGTTAGTGACCATAAATTTTACAGACCTTCAGCACATGATTTTTGGGGTAATGTTGTCGGTATTACGCCCGTGCCGCTTTACTTTCCCAGAAAAAAAATCCGTTACCCATTTAAGGCTGGGTGAAACCGTCGGTTTGGATCGAACCCTACCTCTTGTTCTTTGTAGTCCAGTTCACTAACCACTGAGCTATCGCGGCTCCAATAACTTTATAGACCCAGAATTGTGATGTGTTGTAGGGATCATCTTCACTGTACACCGAGTGAATCCATATGTGTTCTGATATTCTCCTCGAGAAAATCCGAGGAAAATCCTGACCCATATGCACGAACTCCTTAACGGGGTCTGAGATCCATGGTGAGGTAGGCTTTTGTTACTGAAAATTGTGCTCTTGCAGCGGCCACATTATATCACTTACTCTTTCTGAATGTAACTGTCAAGGGTCTTTTAAGTTGCGTGAGGGGCCCCTGTGCACACGGGTGCCGGTGAAAAACGGATTAACGTGCACAATTCAGGTTCAATGATATAAGGACTTTGCCAGAGGTGAAAGTTGGCGAGCGAAAAAATTGTAATCACAAGTTAGATTCCGAAATTCAGGAATTAAGAATTGTACCCATAGACCTAACCACCACATCTATTTTTACGAATTACTTTACTTTACATTAAAAATACAATATTTCCTTCATGGAATTATTTTTTTTTTCGTTCGCCAGCTTTTACCTCTGATGAAGTTCCTAGAGACTAGGAACTGAATTTTGCGTGTTAATCCATTTCCCCCGGCAGCTGTGTGCACAGGGGGTCCCTCTCCGCACAGGCAGATAACTCTGACTTCGGAGGTACTCATATTTTTTTCCTTCGATGAGTAATTGATGTTTCAAGCTGTTGAGACCAGGGGCAGTTGCCGCAAAGAGAAATCATAAGTAAAAATCCCATATGGTGCAGCCGAGGTTTGAATCCACAACCTCTCTGTCTCAAGGCCGGCGTCTTGCCTTGAGACCAACCAGTCCTCTTTCATTGAATTATGTTGGTACATTAATTGTTTGTGAATGTGAATACCTGCTTCAATCTACTTCAGTTATGTAAAATGTTGTAGATGAGAGAACGTCTGAAACGTTGGAACATGCATGACTTTGTAAACACTTAATCACCAACAACAAATTAGCTATATACACATGTTTAATTCGTTGACAAGCATAATGATGTTTATGGAAATTTACTGTGTCTCGTACTCCGTTGAAGATATAAAGATGTGTTATTAAACCTATATAGAATTTCTATATATAGAAAGTGGTATTTCTGCATCATTACAAGCCTGGGCTCATGTCTTCTAGGCATGTGTCTGTGTCTGGTCATTGACAAACTCTGTACACACAAGTGAGCTCCAGGTTGGCAGGCTCTTTATATCTTTTCTTACATGTTCGACACTAATATCATGGATTCAAATAAAGTATCATCTTCCTGTGTGCAATATTCTCTGGCTCCACTGCTCGTTTCTCGATAACTCCGTAGAGTTGAACTTTGATCTATCTCTGGCTTGATTTAACGGCATTAGCCACATTATTCACTCGCTTCTCTTTCAAAACTGGCAAAGTCAAATTGTATATCTTCATCTCTTGCACGTCACACACACGCTGCTAATACAACACGCATGCACACATCTAATCTTGTTTACATTTCGTACAATTTCCTAAACTTAATATACCACTTTGCAAACGTATTACGAAAATAAAAATTACAATTACCTTGGGATCAGAAGAAAATTACCACAACATAATAACGTTTGTTCATGTACAAATCTCCGTTGAGTTGTATCTCCCTGTTAATTTACTTGTATATTGCTAGTCGTTGGTATTTTTAAAAATTACTCCAAAAATAGCAAGCACTTAATTTACAATTAAGTAAATGTGTAGATGCTGATGGCACAATTACTGTTAATAATTTGCAAAGTTGCCTGACAGAGCTGACGAGATTACCCCATTATCAAAATGATTTATCAGATCTCTCGCAGTGATCGACCAAGGTCGTCTATAGATTTCCAAAGACTCGTGGGCTGAAAATAAAATAGGAAAAATGCCCAACTAACGTGACGTTTCAGGAGTTATAGACGGCTGACGTCACTCTACATTCAACATCCCTTACTCACAAACCTGTAAACGTCACACTAGTTGAAGGTTCTCCAGGGAATTCATGTCAGCCTATAGGCCTTTGGAAATCTACGGATTGCTTTGGTTCGGCTGTAGCCAACTATAGTCTTAGTAAATCTATAGATGGCATTGGTCCGACAAAGCTTAACTTGTTTTCTAAATGTTATAGCACAACTTTCGCAAATATTGATTTCCTGTACTTTAATACCTGCACTTTACTTAAATTGATACAACTACTGATTAACGTTTGGGAGTGCAAAATTGAAGAATTATTTTACAGCGGAACTAACTGTCGAAACTATTCAGTAAAACCGATGCATTCCTTCTGATTGCAAGATCAATACAATTTTTTTTTTCTAATTTCAACAAGCATCGATCTATTTAGGTTTTTTTTCTTCCCTGACCGCCCTGATGCATTTTGGGAATAGTCCACCATTTTCATCTATGATGAAGCTCATAATACCGTTAGATATTAATCTTTGATTATAAGCAATGAAAATCGTATTTGGTTTCTACTAATCTTTCTAGCTAATTAAAAGTGAATTAAGATAAAATGTACTGAAGTGTCAGATATTAAACATCAAGTGGAAAATCTACAATACGGGAATCTAATTGAACGATATTTCCCGCTTGATTCTGAATACACTCGTTGCGTTTAGTGCTCTCATCTGCAAGTTATAAAAAACCTCATCCCTCTATCCACGTTAACGTTTTCCTAAATGCGTTTAAATAAAGGGCTTAACATAACATTAAACATTCATCATCGATGTTGGTTTAATTAATTCGAAACATTTTGAAAGTATAAATAAGGCACAATCACATTTTTGTCCATACTAATTTGTTTTGACTGAGCCATCTTGTAAACGCTATTCTGCAACATTATATATATATATATATATATATATATATATATATATATATATATATATATATATATATATAGAGAGAGAGAGAGAGAGAGAGTTTTAAGTGATTGACTGAATGAAATGAAGAAGGAAAATTGAAAGAAGTCGTTAAATCATTTTTTTTCATTCTTGTTATCATATTTTGCTGCTCACATCAGAGAAGCACGCATATATATCAAACTATGAGGAACTAGAGAAAGCCTGAATCGCGCGGTCTTCTTCATTACCCTAACTGTTCCTGTATAGTAAGTGTTGTTCGTCGAAGATAAAGCAGAGGAAGAGAATGAAAAAGAAGGCGAAAAAATGTACAAGAAACGGCTAGATAATTGTTTACGATAAAATTAACTGTTGTATATAATTTGTCTTTGACCCCAAACAATTTTGGTTACAATCTTTATATTGTGGCCAATGCATTCTTCTTAGTCAATCTTGCAGTATATATTCCGTATTTTGATGATTTAGCCAAGTTATTAACCCTTTTTTGATGATAATCAGGTATATGTTCCATATTTGTTAAGCCAACTTTTACACAGTCGTGTATCAAACAACCAAACAACACGCATCTTATTGCTAAACTACTTATGATTTTCATCTCTTAAATACCCAAATGGGAATCTATTTTTTTGTCGCTGTCAACGTGAATTAGTTTAAAGGTATCCTATAATTTCTCTGAAAATAAAAAAAAAGGAAATTTGCATCAAGATATTTCTATGGTGTTTGTATGTATAGATAATTACCTTTACCTGTAACAATCGTTTCACAATTTACAAGCAATAACAAAAAAGGGGGATAAACGTTCATTTCTGCACTTGTGGATGTTTATATATAAATATAACGGTTTATAGAAGTGTTTCCTACACTAGATACAGTAGACATTTTCTGAGACAAAAGAAATGTCTTCTTCTTAACGTTCACCTGTTACATCTGACATGGATGCATTGTAAAGCCGAGATAATTGCGCCTTCAGACTCGACACATCTGCTTCCGACATGATTTAATTTAACAATTTGTTGCGTGGTCTGTGGTCAATTTGGGTCTTCACTTTTCTACTTTTAATTGTCAAGGGTTATTTAACTTGCTAGAAAGTGTTATTTGTCAAGGATTCCTTAAATGTGAGAGTGCGTTAATTGTCAAGGATTATTTAACGTGGGAGGGTGCGTTAATTGTCAAGGGTTCTTTAACTTACGAGAGTGCGTTAATTTTCAAGGGTTCTTTAACGTGCGAGAGTGCGTTAATTGTCAATAATTCTTTAATGTGCGAGAGCGCGTTAATTGTCAATAATTCTTTAATGTGCGAGAGTGCGTTAATTGTCAATAATTCTTTAATGTGCGAGAGAGCGTTAATTGTCAAGGGTTCTTTAACTTGCGAGAGTGCGTTAATTGTCAAGAATTCTTTAACGTGCGAGAGTGTGTTAACTGTCAATAAATCTTTAATGTGCGAGAGTACGTTAATTGTCAAGGGTTATTTAACTTGCGAGAGTGTGTTAATTGTCAAGGATTCTTTAATGTGCGAGAGTGCGTTAATTATCAATGGTTATTTAACTTGCGAGAGTGTTATTTGTCAAGGATTCTTTAATGTATGAGATTGCGTTAATTGTCACGGATTCTTTAAGGTGCGAGAGTGCGTCAATTGTAAATGATTCTTTAACGTGCGAGAGTGTGTTAATTGTCACGGATTCTTTAATGTGCGAGAGTGCGTTAATTGTCAAGGATTCTTCAACGTGCGAGAGTGTGTTAATTGTCAATATTCTTTAACGAGCGAGAGTGCCTTAATTGTCAAGGATTCCTTAATGAGCGAGAGTGCGTTAATTGTCATGGATTCTTTAACGTGCGAGAGTATGTTAATTGTTAAGGATTCTTTAATATGCCAGAGTGTGTTAATTGTCAAGGATTCTTTAATGTGTGAGAGTGCGTTAAATGTAATGGATTCTTTAACGTGCGAGAGTATGTTAATTGTTAAGGATTCTTTAATGTGTGAGAGTGCGATAATTGTCAAGGATTCTGTAATGTGTGAGAGTGCGTTAATCGTCAATTATTCTTTAACGTGTGAGATTGCGTTCATTGTCATAGATTCTTTAATGTGCGAGAGTGCGTTAATTGTCATAGATTCTTTAATGTGCGAGAGTGCGGTAATTTAATTGTCATAGATTCTTTAATGTGCGAGAGTGCGTTAATTGACATAGATTCCTTAATGTGCGAGAGTGCGATAATTGTCATAGATTCTTTAATGTGCGAGAGTGCGATAATTTAATTGTCATAGATTCTTTAATGTGCGAGAGTGCGTTAATTGACATAGATTCTTTAATGTGCGAGAGTGCGTTAATTGTCATAGATTCTTTAATGTGCGAGAGTGCGTTAATTGTCATAGATTCTTTAATGTACGAGAGTGCGTTAATTGTCATAGATTCTTTAATGTGCGAGAGTGCGTTAATTGTCATAGATTCTTTAATGTGCGAGAGTGCGTTAATTGTCATAGATTCTTTAATGTGCGAAAGTGCGTTAATTGTCATAGATTTTTTAATGTGCGAGAGTGCGTTAATTGTCAAGTATTCTTTAACGTGCGAGAGTGTTTTGATTGTCAAGGATTCTTTAATGTGAGAGAGTGTATTAATTGTCAAGGATACTTTAACGTGTGAGAATGCGTTAATTGTCAAGGGTCCTTTAATTTGCGAGAGTGCGTTAATTGCCAAGGATTCTTTAACGCGCGAGAGTGCGTTAATTGTCATAGATTCTTTAATGTGCGAGAGTGCGTTAATTGTCATAGATTCTTTAATGTACGAGAGTGCGTTAATTGTCATAGATTCTTTAATGTGCGAGAGTGCGTTAATTGTCATAGATTCTTTAATGTGCGAGAGTGCGTTAATTGTCATAGATTCTTTAATGTGCGAAAGTGCGTTAATTGTCATAGATTTTTTAATGTGCGAGAGTGCGTTAATTGTCAAGTATTCTTTAACGTGCGAGAGTGTTTTGATTGTCAAGGATTCTTTAATGTGAGAGAGTGTATTAATTGTCAAGGATACTTTAACGTGTGAGAATGCGTTAATTGTCAAGGGTCCTTTAATTTGCGAGAGTGCGTTAATTGCCAAGGATTCTTTAACGCGCGAGAGTGCGTCATTTGTCAAGGATTCTTTAATGTGCGAGAGTTTGTTAATTGTCAAGGATTCTTTAATGTGCTAAAGTGTGTTAATTGTCAAGGATTCTTTAATGTGTTAGATTGCGTTAATTGTCAATGGATCTTTAACGTACGAAAGTGCGTTAATTATCAATAATTCTTTAATGTGCGAGAGTGCGTTATTTGTCATAGATTCTTTAATGTTCGAGAGTGCGTTAATTGTAAAGGATTCTTTAATGTGTTAGATTGCGTTAATTGTCAATGGATCTTTAACGTACGAAAGTGCGTTAATTATCAATAATTCTTTAATGTGCGAGAGTCCGTTAATTGTCAATGATTCTTTAATGTTCGAGAGTGCGTTAATTGTAAAGGATTCTTTAACGTGCGAGAGTGCGTTAATTGTCAAGGTTTCTTTAACGTGCGAGAGTGCGTTAATTGTCAATGATTCTTAAATGTGCGAGGGTGTGTTAATTGTCCAGGATTCCTTAATGTGCGAGAGTGTGTTAATTGTCAATAATTCTTTTATATGCGAGAGTGCGTTAACAGCCAATGATGCTTTAATGTGCGAGAATGTGTTAATTGTCTATGATTCTTTAATTTGCGAGAGTGAGTTGATTGTTAATGCTTCTTTAATGTGAGAGAGTGTGTTAATTGTCAAGGATTCTTTTATGTGCGAGAGTGTGTTAATTTTCAAGGGTTCTTTAACGTCCGAGAGTGAGTTTATTGTCAAGGGTTCTTTAACGTGCGCGTATGCGCTCGGGTGGGATATCCCGCTTTTCTACGATTTTTTCGAGAGAGCTTGACTATGATCAGAGACCAGGGGAGGATAAAACCACAAGGAAACCACCAATTTGCAGTGATAAATTCCCACAGCCTATGGTGGGATTCGTCCTACTTGTAGGCCACCCAGCCTCCAGAAAGAAATTCTGATGTTCAGGAAATTGTTGCCAAATCCCAGGACAACTGAAAAGAGCAAACAGCAATAACGTTCTAAAAGATGTCTAAGTGAGAAATAAAAGGCTATTGAGTCACAACCAAAATATACTAATAATTTTTGCTAATATAATGAGAACACCTGAGGTACATTTTGAAAGCTGGAAAAATCAAGAGGCGAAGAAATAGACAGGAAACAGACAAAAAGAAAACACAGTTTCAGCTAGTTTTAAAAGAGTGTCTTGCTGAAAAGCCAATGAAAGTAATAATCAACAATTATAGAGACATCTATCTATCTATCTATCTATTGTCCTTTCGAGCCGAAGACCGCACATAGGGCAGATCCACAATCTCAAAAACAGAAACCTTGCGTGCCAAAATGGCACATATTGTAGAGATCACTGCTCTAAAATATATGGCTCTGTTTCCATAACAACACTTTTTACAATGACAGCTTGTCAAACCATCGATAAACCTCCTTAGTCGCCTCTTACGACATGCCTGGAAGGTCACAGTGTCACTATTCTTTACTTCCCTCATAATGAGGCCCCGGTAACACACTAGAGACATACAGTTGTGAAAATACACGATCTCCTTCGTCATTAGGGGAGCCGCGATAGCTCAGTGGTTAGTGAACTAGACTACTAAGGACAAGAGGTTGGATTCGATCCTGATTGACGGCTTCCAGGTTCACCCAGCCTTAATGGATACCGGCTTTTTTTCTGGGAAAGTAAAGCGGCACGGCCGTAATACCGACCACATTACCCCAAAAATCATGTGCCAAAGGTCTTTAAAAATTATGGCCACTAACACCATATTCCCTATACGCCTCTTGGCGTGACGGGGGCTCTTTACTTTTTTTACCTTCTTCATTAGGCATTATACTTCCTGACGATGTTATTTACAATCCTGTGTTTATGAGCAAACATTTATAACACACACACACAAATTAAGTCCTACATAAAATGATAATGCTACAATGACGACATGAACAAAAGAAAAGAAAAAAACAAGATTAATAGCTCCCGGGACTCCTTGTCCGTTCTAACAATATTATTTCACCTATTTGAAAACCACTTCCCCATCAAGCATTCTTGTGGAAAACATCTGGTAAAAGAAAAGAGCAAAAGATTCACTAAGCAGAATTAACTAGGGAATGCTTAACCAATGGGACTAATAAATAAAACCAAGACCTACAAGAACTAGCAAAAAAATCGTAAATCGTGGAGAACTGTGCCTTCCTCCCTGCCTTCGGCAAGACAGAAAAATGAATGATAAGCTACTTTAACTTGGAAACAATTGTACAGAGTGCACTTTTGATAAAACACTGCAAACATAGTAATAGTGTAATTACATTAGTTTCTTCAATTTCAGCTCATCTATTTTTATAAATATAATTTGTGTCGATTTTTTGTTTCAGATATACTGTCTTCATGTTCCAGAGACAATTGAGGTCATGTTTTAATAATCTGACGTTACATTTAAAACAAACATCTGGCACATAGATTGCGGTGTGTGCTACGTCAATCACATTTTAATCAACGACATTTCACGTGATTCAAACCGTGCACTTGTATACACTGAACAAATGAGAGAAACTACTAAAGTAACAAGCTGGTAAAACATTCACTTTCGATTGTTCAACGTGATCTGCTTTAGTCGACACAGAATAATTCTCTCCAATCACAATGTACAGATACGAATATTTTCAGTTTGTAAACATTAATTTTATATATCGTCTAGCCTGCTATGGTTGTATAGACTGTATCAGTAACATAGCGAATAAAAGTGTCCTAGTTTGCAGAGGACATTCTCGTGTGTTGCCGGGGCCTCATTATAAGTAAAGAATAGTGACACTGTGTCCTTCCAAGCATGTCGTAAGAGGCGACTAAGGAGATTGATCGATGGCTTGAAAAGCTGTCATTGTAAAAAGTATTGTTATGGAAACAGAACCATAGATTTAAGAAAGCAGTGATCTTTGAATCATCTTAGAAGGAAGGTTTCTGTTTTTGAGATTGTGGTTCTGCCCTATGTTCCATCTTCGGCTCGAAATGACGATAGATAGATAAAGATAGATAGTTTGCAGTGGACATTGCTAAAACAGATTATATTGTTAATCCCTGCTAGTTCTATTTATTTCATTATAAGCATAGTGTTGATTACATCACCAGCAATTGTGGTCATAAAAGAAGCATTGGCATTAACAACATATTTCCTGTACATTAATTACATTGGCATTAATTACATATTTCCTGTACATTAATTACATTGGCATTAATTACATATTTCCTGTACATTAATTACATATTTCCTGTACATTAATTACATTGGCATTAACAACATAATTCCTGTACATTAATTACATTGGCATTAACAACATATTTCCTGTACATTAATTACATTGGCATTAACAACACATTTCCTGTACATTAATTACATTGGCATTAATTACATATTTCCTGTACATTAATTACATTGGCATTAATTACATATTTCCTGTACATTAATTACATATTTCCTGTACATTAATTACATTGGCATTAACAACATATTTCCTGTACATTAATTACATTGGCATTAATTACATATTTCCTGTACATTAATTACATTGGCATTAATTACATATTTCCCACAAATTAATTCATCATCATCATCAAGTACTAAGCCTGCTGGCGTAGGTGATCATGTCTCTCCATAACTTTAGATCACGACAGTTATTTATCATTTCTGTTGTTAACCTTCTGCCAAGCCATTCTCTTAAGCTGTCTGGTATATTTTCCACACTCCATATTCCCTAAACATTAATTACATTGACATTAATACCATATTCCCCATACATTAATTGCATTGGCATAAATCCCATATTCCCTATACATTAATTATATTGACATTAATTCCAAATTCCCCATACATTAATTATATTGACATTAACACCATATTCTCCATACGTTAATTCCATTAGCATAAATTCCATATTCCCTATACATTAATTACATTGCCATTAATTCCATATTCCCCATACATTAATTACATTGACATTAATACCATATTCCCCATACATTATTTCCATTGGCATAAATCCCATATTCCCTATACATTAATTATATTTACATTAATTCCATATTCCCCATACATTAATTACATTGCATTAATTCCATTTTCCCAATACATTAATTACATTGACAATAGTACCATATTCCCTATACATTAATTACATCGACATTAATTCCATACTCCCTATACACTAATTACATTGGCATTAATGTCATATTCCCTATACATTAATTACATTGACATTAATTCCATACTCCCTATACACTAATTACATTGGCATTAATGCCATATTCCCTATACATTAATTACATTGACATTAATTCCATACTCCCTATACACTAATTACATTGGCATTAATCAAATATCCTCCATACATTAATTCCATTGGCATTCATGCTGTTTCCCATACACCAACGATGCCAAATAAATCAGTTTTCTTCTTTTTCCTGTTTTAGGTTATATCTATGACGTGATAATGATAGCGATTCATTCCAAGCTTGAATCATTCCAAACAACTCAACTAAAAAAATTAGAATTGATTCTCTTGTATGTGGTGACGATACAAACATCGAAGTGAGATGCAGAATGGCTCAGACAAAAGCAGCTTTACAAAAAATGAGGAAGATACTCTGCAATCCATTTTTGACAATAGAAACAAGAAAAAGAGTTCTTAAATGTTATGTACCAGTCTTAACATATGGATGTGAATCATGGACAATAGGACAACAGACAAGAAAATCACCGGAGTCTGTTGGAATGTGGTTTTACAGAAGAATGTTGAGAATACTATGGACAGCTAAGAAGAGTAATGAAAATGTTCTCAAAGAGGTCAAAGCAAAAAGTGAGCTAATTTCCAATATTAAGAAGAAACAATCATCATTTTTTGGCCATGTAATGAGATGAGAACGACTGGAATACATTGTAACAACTGGAAAAATTGAGGGACAAAGAGATAGAGAGAAGCAAAGAGAAAAATTACCAGACACCTTAAGAGAATGGCTTTGGCAGAAGGTCAACAACAGAAATGATAAATAACTGTCGAGATAGAAATTTGTGGAGAGACATGATCACCTACACCAGCAGGCCCGGTACTTGATGATGATGATGACTAACATCGAGAAGAACATGACCCTTCTATAACCAATTGATGTTGTCTAGTATGACAAAGTTTAAAACATCATTCCTCATCAATAGTGTATGCTGAGGGAGCATAAACGTCCATTTTTAAATACGATTCTACCACACTATTTATGTTATCGTGTCAAAGCTTAACATCTGTGTTACGTTCATCAATGTAAATAATATTTGAGAGCAGAGTTTGATTGGGAAAAGAAGAAAACTTTTATTAACTCTACATCGTCCCTCACGTGTTGCCCTCTATCTCTTCCTCCTTTGATTTTTCCAGCTGTCGTATTATAATTCAGGCGTTCTCATTATATTACCAAAACGATTAGCTCTTCCCCGTGGTGATGTGATATAATATTTTCCTACGTAGACATCTT
Organism: Megaustenia siamemsis; assembly: GCA_032433765.1. Classification (NCBI taxonomy): domain Eukaryota; kingdom Metazoa; phylum Mollusca; class Gastropoda; order Stylommatophora; family Ariophantidae; genus Megaustenia; species Megaustenia siamemsis. Next base: position 32,088,490 of record JAVIAB010000139.1, on the reverse strand, counting down.
TTAGAAAGTTATAACTCTTTTGAAGAATTAGTCTAGAATATTTTCTTACGTAGACATCTTTTAGAAAGTTATAACTCTTTAGAGGAAATAGTCTAGAATATTTTCTTACGTAGATATCTTTTAGAAAGTTATAACTCTTTAGAAGAATTAGTCTAGAATACTTTCTTAATAAAGCTGTTCTTCACAAATATAGTTTCTCGGTCGCTGTGGACTCAACATAATCTAGTTTAAACCACTCAAGACTATTACATTAAAAACAATAAGACCACATCAAAAATGACAATTAACTACACTGTGAAAAGCGGCAACAACAATGACATTCAGCCCTTTGTAAGCTTGGATTTTAACATCTACACCGACATCATGAACGACTTTAACGATTCAAAGATGTCGTCATATTATTACAAGGAAGATATTGAACAGCTGAAAAAGCCGTGGGTTCGCGAACCTCACTTCATCCCAATAGCAATAGTTTATGGATTTGTGTTTATCACAGGTAAGTTTTTTTTTCCTTTCTTCACCACTAACTTTATTGTATTTATATTTTAGATATGTTGTTTGTCATTATATTAAATATTCTACTTCTTTCTTTCTTCATTTGCCTTTCATTTACTCGACTGGGCTATCGACGTTTGGAGTACATGTGTTCGATTCCTGCTGAAAGCAGTGTGAGTTGTACTCGTGGTCGGAACAAAAATACCCCTGCGGTCGGCCCAGCCGCTGGCAGAAATGGGTACCAGAGTAGTACTCTGGGAAGGTGACGAACGCAGCCTCGCATCGTGAGTTTCGATGCTTGAAGCTACACTATCCAGAAGTCTCCGAACACTTCCGGATAGGCGGCCGAGCACATATGGATGAAAACTCGCGTGCTAAGACGCCGATTCAAGGCTCGTACTTTACCTTTTAATTTGCCTTTCAGCGTCGAAGGGATATATAATTTGCCATTTTTTGCTCGTCTGTTGCACATTAAACATTAACCTAATTAAATTATAAATTATTGATCTCACATTTCCCATTCAGATAGAATTCTTATATTTGTATTGGCCAATTCCTTCTTCCCCTCATGATTACCTCTTTCTCTTCGTTGCTCTATCTCTCATATTATTTTCTCATAAATGAAAGTGTTTTAATTGTAAACGTGTACCGCCAACCCGACTACACTTAAACAGACGTACAACAGAACGAGAAACCACATGTTCAACAAACTCAAAATAGGTACAACCAGCCTATGCCACTGTACACTGGACAACATGACAACAAAACATGTTCTACAGGATTGCCCCCAGTACACAGACCTGAGAAGGACAATATGGTCCACACCCACCTCCCTGGAAGAGAAACTATACGGGGCAACCGAATCACTTAAACAGACAGCTGCCTTCATAAGAGAGTCTAGAAACCTACTCTGAATGAGCCATGATCACAGAAGAAGAAGAAACGGACGTTATTTCTTTCATTTTGTGATTGTTTTTATTTTTATTTTAGTAAACTTATAAACCCTTATTATAAATTGTATTTTTACAAAATCCCAGGCATCTTTACATTTTGTAAATCATTTTATTTAACATTTTGTACAAGTACTAGTTTTCTTTTACGTACAAAGCGTGCTCGTAAATCTGTAGTTAGATGCGTGCCCCTAGCCTTAATATCGATTATAAACGAGTGTCCTTCTTACATCATTGTAGAAAATATGTGCAGATATAGGGCATCATCGTATGAGTAGTATACAAGGGTCCAATTGGACAGAATGGTGGCGTAAATTAACACAGATATATAAGAGGCGCCTTTAGCGCCTAATGTACACGAGAGACAAGGGGAGTTAACCATGACTGCTCGTGTCGGGATGTTGACCTCTAGTCCCGGTGACCCCGGAAGTGACCTGTTTATGTCTGCTTTGTGCTGACTTTGGCGTGCTTCATGTACTTGCTCGATAGTGATAGGTTAGTAGATTATACAACATCAATGAAAAAACGATCAATATAAAACAGAAGACGAAGATATATTTTATTCTGTTATTATCTCAATAGGTGTATAACATACAGTGAATATTATATATCATTACAAAAATATTTAGAACACTGTGTAAATATATAGTACAAGGATAACATTTATTTATAGCTATGTAGTTGGGTGTCTGCTTAGTTCTATGTCATAAATGAATCATAAGGGGTGAAACTGTTAGAGATTGCTGGGTAGTCTAAACTGGTAGTGTAAAGAGTTAAATATCTAAAGGCGTAGTCGAGACGTTATCATCAGCTACATTTCTTTATATATAGAAATAGGACAGAGCATTATTTGTTTGACTGTAGGAAAATATGGAATTATTTAAGACTTTGAAACCTACATTTTTCCCACCCTTAGCCTTTTGCGTAGCGAGAACCTCTAAAAACATATCTTTAGCTAATTTGTTGTGTTGCTTACTTAACCCTTTACTACTGATTTTATCGTAATCACCACTACAATGGTACGTCTTACTACATAAGCTAACAAGAGCTGTCCCTTCATACTCTAGTTTAAAAAGACCGGGCGTTCGCTTGGTGTATGCTTTAACACCCTTACAGTTTATACACTCTGTCTTGCTAGTATGTTCATCGCAAAACTCGGCAGGAAACCAGTCTTTATATATACTATTAAACTCATCCCGCAGACCTGGCTTAACTATATCCTTCAACTTAGGTGCACTTAAATCAAAGTATAAACTATCAGTATCTGTTTCACATAACTGAAAGACGGATCTATCTGAAGTCTCACATCCGACTAGTTTAAATATAATCTGGTAAATAAAAGTTAGGAGGCAAGGTCAGAAACCTAGGAGGCAAGGGCAGAAACCAAAAACGCAAGGGCAGAAACCTAGGAGGCAAGGTCAGAACCTAAGAGGCAAGGGCAGAAACCTAAGAGGCAAAGACAGAAACCTAGGAGGTAAGGTCAGAAACCTAGGAGGCAAGGGCAGAAACCTAGGAGGCAAGGGCAGAAACCTAGGAGGCAAGGACAGAAACCTAGGAGGCAAGGGCAGAAACCTAAGAGGCAAGGACAGAAAACTAGGAAGCAAAGGCTGAAAACAAGGAGGGAAGGTCAGAAATCTATGAAGCTGTGTTAGAAAACAAGGAGGGAAGGTCAGAAATGACATGGTCACCTATCGGAACTTTTATCTCTCATATGCTATTTCAAAAGTTGTCTTCGTCAATTTAGGGAAGGTCAGAAACCTAGGAGGCAAGGTCAGAAACCAAAAAGGCAAGGGCAGAAACCTAGGAGGCAAGGGCAGAAACCTAAGAGGCAAGGGCAGAAACCTAAGAGGCAAAGACATAAACCTAGGAGGCAAGGTCATAAACCAAAGAGGGAAGGTCAGAAACCTAAGAGGCAAGGGCAGAAACCTAGGATGCAAGGTCAGAAACCTACAAGGCAAGGTCAGAAACCTAGGAGGCAAGGGCAGAAACCAAAGAGGCAAGGGCAGAAACCTAGGAGGCAAGGGCAGAAACCTAGGAGGCAAGGGCAGAAACCTAGGAGGCAAGGTCAGAAACCTAGGAGGCAAGGGCAGAAACCTAGAAGGCAAGGGCAGAAACCAAAGAGGCAAGGGCAGAAACCTAGGAGGCAAGGGCAGAAACCTAGGAGGTAAGGGTAGAAACCTAGGAGGCAAGGGCAGAAACCTAGGAGGCAAGGTCAGAAACCTAGGAGGCAAGGGCAGAAACCTAGAAGGCACCTCGATGGACAGCTGGACAACGGAAGAAGCAGAGATTATCCATTGTAAACTTTAGAATGGGAATCGATTTGAAGGGTATTAACACCTTGACTTGATGCAATGTAGTGTGGGATATCTAGCAGACACCCTATAGGATAATCTTGAAGTTTATAAACATAAACACTCGTACTGACTAAGGCTTCCAATGTGTATTTGGTTGTCTCCCTATTTTTGTCTGTATAACCTAATATATCACTTTCATTTAATCTATCAACAAACGTTTCAAAGTCATTTCTGTTGTTAACTAACAAGGGTTTGTCTAACCTTGTCGCGTTATTCGAGCTGGCGTGAAAGTAACGCAGCCCCTGTGTCTCTCTATGTCTTAAGACTAGATGATGACTATAATTCACCTTGAAACGCTTTTTCTGGGCTAGAAAAATTGGGTTTACAAGGGTCTCCCAATCTATAGGAGTATCAGGCTGTTGAAATATAGTGTACGTATCCATGTATTTGTTCCTACGTTCATGTGTTCTAATAGCTAACCAGTTGATCTTATATATCTTCTTAATATCTTCGGGTAACTTATTTAAAGAGTCTATTTCATTAATAAGTCTTGGTCTCTTTGAGGGCTCTTGAGTCGAACTCTTTACTGCCCGCTTGCGTGAGGGTGTCGATACTTGTGGACGTGCTGGTGATGCAGGAACTACTGATGCAAGAGATGCAGAATGCTCTGTCTTAATATGTCTTGCAAGGCTGTCTACTCTTGTATATACTCGTTCACAAACTTCAAATTTGTATTCCTGACACCCATGTACACTATCAACATGTCGCTTTATGTCCCGGCGCCGGGTGAAAGTTTTGGAGCAGAGATGACAAGTGTTAGACATCTGTAGAAAAGAAATTGAAACGTTACAACTAAAGAATAAAGAACAGTAAACTACAAGAGAAGAAAATAATAAAAGTAAACAATGAGATTCACAAACTAGCGAAATTAGGTTACTAAAATAACACGTGGATACTAAACAACCAACTTATCGAAAATAGGTTACTAAAGTAACATACTATAATATGAAAGAACTAAGATAACACTTACTTTTACGTGTCTGAAGGCGCGAGCCACAACCGCCCGCAACAACTGTAATCGTATATCTGATTACAAGCTTCTCAGATATATACACTTGAAACCCCAGAGGTGTTACTAAAAATAGAACTGACCTCTGAGGCAATACCGGATGTGTTACCAAAAATAGTTTTTGACTGTTGACGCAATGCCCGCTTTATTTTAGACATCCCTATTGCAAAAATTTACATTAAAAACCACTTTTAGGATTTTACCCCCTTATCATTTTTGAGGGTTACGCCCCTGAAATCGATAAAAAATTGAAATATAACCTCAAGGCATACCCCAAACATAATATTTGACACCCCTACATATCAAACTCCATAAAAAAAAATCAACAAAAACTTGTAGTGGTATGTGGTTTTTGAGCCGTTCATACTACGCAGATGTACGGTGCAGCACGTGCAATCGATAAAAATATTGAAATATAACATCAAGGCATACCCCAAACATAATGTTTGACACCCCTACATATCAAATTCCAACAAAAAAATTAGTAGTGGTAAATGGTTTTTGAGCCGTGCATACTACGCAGATGTTCGGTGCAGCACGTGCAATCGATAAAAAAAATGAAATATAACCTCAAGGTATACCCCAAACATAATTTTTGACACCCCTACATATCAAATTCCAACAAAAAAACAACAAAAACTAATAGTGTTATAGTGGTTTTTGAGCCGTTCATACTACGCAGATGTACGGTGCAGCACGTGCAATCGATAAAAAAATTGAAATATAACCTCAAGGCATACCCCAAACATAATTTTTGACACCCCTACATATCAAATTCCAACAAAAAAACAACAAAAAACTAGTAGTAAGGAAGGGAGTTTCGAGCAAGGATTTTAACAATTTGCATGGTGCTTTTAGCACCATACATCTGCGTAGTATGCACGGCTCAAAAACACCATTCCTTACTACTAGCTTGTTTTTTTGTTGGAATTTGATATGTAGGGGTGTCAAAAATTATGTTTGGGGTATGCCTTGAGGTTATATTTCAATTTTTTTATCGATTGCACGTGCTGCACCGTACATCTGCGTAGTATGAACGGCTCAAAAACCACTATACCACTACTAGTTTTTGTTGTTTTTTTGTTGGAATTTGATATGTAGGGGTGTCAAAAATTATGTTTGGGGTATACCTTGAGGTTATATTTCATTTTTTTTTATCGATTGCACGTGCTGCACCGTACATCTGCGTAGTATGCACGGCTCAAAAACCCTTTACCACTTCTAGTTTTTTTGTTGGAATTTGATATGTAGGGGTGTCAAATATTATGTTTGGGGTATGCCTTGATGTTATATTTCAATTTTTTTATCGATTGCACGTGCTGCACCGTACATCTGCGTAGTATGAACGGCTCAAAAACCACTATACCACTACAAGTTTTTGTTGATTTTTTTTAAATGAAGTTTGATATGTAGGGTGTCAAATATTATGTTTGGGGTATGCCTTGAGGTTATATTTCAATTTTTTTATCGATTGCACGTGCTGCACCGTACATCTGCGTAGTATGAACGGCTCAAAAACCACTATACCACTACTAGTTTTTGTTGTTTTTTTGTTGGAATTTGATATGTAGGGGTGTCAAAATTTATGTTTGGGGTATACCTTGAGGTTATATTTCATTTTTTTTATCGATTGCACGTGCTGCACCGTACATCTGCGTAGTATGCACGGCTCAAAAACCCTTTACCACTACTAGTTTTTTTGTTGGAATTTGATATGTAGGGGTGTCAAATATTATGTTTGGGGTATGCCTTGATGTTATATTTCAATTTTTTTATCGATTGCACGTGCTGCACCGTACATCTGCGTAGTATGAACGGCTCAAAAACCACTATACCACTACAAGTTTTTGTTGATTTTTTTTAAATGGAGTTTGATATGTAGGGGTGTCAAATAATATGTTTGGGGTATGCCTTGAGGTTATTTTTCAATTTTTTTATCGATTGCACGTGCTGCACCGTACATCTGCGTAGTATGAACGGCTCAAAAACCACTATACCACTACTAGTTTTTGTTGTTTTTTTGTTGGAATTTGATATGTAGGGGTGTCAAAATTTATGTTTGGGGTATACCTTGAGGTTATATTTCATTTTTTTTATCGATTGCACGTGCTGCACCGCACATCTGCGTAGTATGCACGGCTCAAAAACCCTTTACCACTACTAGTTTTTTTGTTGGAATTTGATATGTAGGGGTGTCAAATATTATGTTTGGGGTATGCCTTGATGTTATATTTCAATTTTTTTATCGATTGCACGTGCTGCACCGTACATCTGCGTAGTATGAACGGCTCAAAAACCACTATACCACTACAAGTTTTTGTTGATTTTTTTTAAATGGAGTTTGATATGTAGGGGTGTCAAATATTATGTTTGGGGTATGCCTTGAGGTTATTTTTCAATTTTTTATCGATTTCAGGGGCGTAACCCTAAAAATGATAAGGGGGTAAAATCCTAAAAGTGGTTTTAATGTAAATTTTTGCAATAGGGATGTCTAAAATAAAGCGGGCATTGCGTCAACAGTCAAAAACTATTTTTAGTAACACATCCGGTATAGCCTCAGAGATCAGTTCTATTTTTAGTAACACCTCTGGGGTTTCAAGTGTATATATGTGAGAAGCTTGTAATCAGATATAAGATTACAGTTCTTGCGGGCGGTTGTGGCTCGCGCCTTCAGACACGTAAAAGTAAGTGTTATCTTAATTCTTTCATATTATAGTATGTTACTTTAGTAACCTATTTTCGATAAGTTGGTTGTTTAGTATCCACGTGTTATTTTAGTAACCTAATTTCGCTAGTTTGTGAATCTCATTGTTTACTTTTATTATTTTCTTCTCTTGTAGTTTACTGTTCTTTATTCTTTAGTTGTAATGTTTCAATTTCTTTTCTACAGATGTCTAACACTTGTCATCTCTGCTCCAAAACTTTCACCCGGCGCCGGGACATAAAGCGACATGTTGATAGTGTACATGGGTGTCTGGAATACAAATTTGAAGTTTGTGAACGAGTATATACAAGAGTAGACAGCCTTGCCAGACATATTAAGACAGAGCATTCTGCATCTCTTGCATCAGTAGTTCCTGCATCACCAGCACGTCCACAAGTATCGACACCCTCACGCAAGCGGGCAGTAAAGAGTTCGACTCAAGAGCCCTCAAAGAGACCAAGACTTATTAATGAAATAGGCTCTTTAAATAAGTTACCCGAAGATATTAAGAAGATATATAAGATCAACTGGTTAGCTATTAGAACACATGAACGTAGGAACAAATACATGGATACGTACACTATATTTCATCAGCCTGATACTCCTATAGATTGGGAGACCCTTGTAAACCCAATTTTTCTAGCCCAGAAAAAGCGTTTCAAGGTGAATTATAGTCATCATCTAGTCTTAAGACATAGAGAGACACAGGGGCTGCGTTACTTTCACGCCAGCTCGAATAACGCGACAGGGTTAGACAAACCCTTGTTAGTTAACAACAGAAATGACTTTGAAACGTTTGTTGATAGATTAATTGAAAGTGATATATTAGGTTATACAGACAAAAATAGGGAGACAACCAAATACACATTGGAAGCCTTAGTCAGTACGAGTGTTTATGTTTATAAACTTCAAGATTATCCTATAGGGTGTCTGCTAGATATCCCACACTACATTGCATCAAGTCAAGGTGTTAATACCCTTCAAATCGATTCCCATTCTAAAGTTTACAATGGATAATCTCTGCTTCTTCCGTTGTCTAGCTGTCCATCGAGGTGCCTTCTAGGTTTCTGCCCTTGCCTCCTAGGTTTCTGACCTTGCCTCCTAGGTTTCTGCCCTTGCCTCCTAGGTTTCTACCCTTACCTCCTAGGTTTCTGCCCTTGCCTCCTAGGTTTCTGCCCTTGCCTCTTTGGTTTCTGCCCTTGCCTTCTAGGTTTCTGCCCTTGCCTCCTAGGTTTCTGACCTTGCCTCCTAGGTTTCTGCCCTTGCCTCCTAGGTTTCTGCCCTTGCCTCCTAGGTTTCTGCCCTTGCCTCTTTGGTTTCTGCCCTTGCCTCCTAGGTTTCTGACCTTGCCTTGTAGGTTTCTGACCTTGCATCCTAGGTTTCTGACCTTCCCTCTTTGGTTTCTGACCTTCCCTCTTTGGTTTATGACCTTGCCTCCTAGGTTTATGTCTTTGCCTCTTAGGTTTCTGCCCTTGCCTCTTAGGTTTCTGCCCTTGCCTCCTAGGTTTCTGCCCTTGCCTTTTTGGTTTCTGACCTTGCCTCCTAGGTTTCTGACCTTCCCTGAATTGACGAAGACAACTTTTGAAATAGCATATGAGGGATAAAAGTTCCGATAGGTGACCATGTCCTTTCTGACCTTCCCTCCTTGTTTTCTAACACAGCTTCATAGATTTCTGACCTTCCCTCCTTGTTTTCAGCCTTTGCTTCCTAGTTTTCTGTCCTTGCCTCTTAGGTTTCTGCCCTTGCCTCCTAGGTTTCTGTCCTTGCCTCCTAGGTTTCTGCCCTTGCCTCCTAGGTTTCTGCCCTTGCCTCCTAGGTTTCTGACCTTACCTCCTAGGTTTCTGTCTTTGCCTCTTAGGTTTCTGCCCTTGCCTCTTAGGTTTCTGACCTTGCCTCCTAGGTTTCTGACCTTGCCTCCTAACTTTTATTTACCAGATTATATTTAAACTAGTCGGATGTGAGACTTCAGATAGATCCGACTTTCAGTTATGTGAAACAGATACTGATAGTTTATACTTGGATTTAAGTGCACCTAAGTTGAAGGATATAGTTAAGTCAGGTCTGCGGGATGAGTTTAATAGTATATATGAAGGCTGGTTTCCTGTCGAGTTTTGCGATGAACATACTAGCAAGACAGAGTGTATAAACTGTAAGGGTGTTAAAGCATACACCAAGCGAACGCCCGGTCTTTTTAAACTAGAGTATGAAGGGACAGCTCTTGTTAGCTTATGTAGTAAGACGTACCATTGTAGTGGTGATTACGATAAAATCAGTAGTAAAGGGTTAAGTAAGCAACACAACAAATTAGCTAAAGATATGTTTTTAGAGGTTCTCGCTACGCAAAAGGCTAAGGGTGGGAAAAATGTAGGTTTCAAAGTCTTAAATAATTCCATATTTTCCTACAGTCAAACAAATAATGCTCTGTCCTATTTCTATATATAAAAAGAAATGTAGCTGATGATAACGTCTCGACTACGCCTTTAGATATTTAACTCTTTACACTACCAGTTTAGACTACCCAGCAATCTCTAACAGTTTCACCCCTTATGATTCATTTATGACATAGAACTAAGCAGACACCCAACTACATAGCTATAAATAAATGTTATCCTTGTACTATATATTTACTCAGTGTACTAAATATTTTTGTAATGATATATAATATTCACTGTATGTTATACACCTATTGAGATAATAACAGAATAAAATATATCTTCGTCTTCTGTTTTATATTGATCGTTTTTTCATTGATGTTGTATAATCTACTAACCTATCACTATCGAGCAAGTACATGAAGAACGCCAAAGTCAGCACAAAGCAGACATAAACAGGTCACTTCCGGGGTCACCGGGACTAGAGGTCAACATCCCGACACGAGCAGTCATGGTTAACTCCCCTTGTCTCTCGTGTACATTAGGCGCTAAAGGCGCCTCTTATATGTCTTTGTTAATTTACGCCACAATTCGGTCCCAATGGACCCTTGTATACTACTCGTATGTACGGAATTCATCAAATATTTATTGAACAACCTGAAAAAGAATTCGTTTAAGAGCAATGGATTCCAAAATTGTGCTTTACGTCACATTGACACAATGAAAAGTCAAAAAGGTTTGGCTAGTTAAAGCATGTGTCTATGACACTGATTCTCCACGACAGTTAACTCATTATTTGTTATTTGTTCAGTGTTGCATGTGAGGTAAACACAACAAATTATTTGATATACCAAACTATCATCTGTGTCATTTTACATATTTTTTTTTACACGAACGTAAATAATAATTTTTACCAAAACCAAAATGTTATAAATTATTTATTTTAAGGGTGTAAAATGTAAAAAATAAGGGCACGCCTTAATGTCATCATCATCATGTGCCATACCGGTTGGCGTAGGCGATCATGTCCCTCCACAATCTTCTATCCACAGTGCATCGTATCAGTTATGTTGTTGACTGTTTTCCATGCCATGACACCAAGCTATCCAGTATTTTCTCTCTTTGTCGTCCGCGATCTCTCTTTCCTTTTATTTTGCCAGTTGTAACCAAGTATTCCAACTTTCCTCTTCTCATGATGTGCCCGAAAAATGTTGATTGCTTCTTTCTGATGTTTTTTTAAGAGCTCCCTTTTTGTGTTGGCCTCTTTGAGAACTTCCTCATTGGTCTCTTTAGCTCTCCAGGGAACTTTCAACATTCTTCTGAGAAATCCCATCTCTATGGTCTCTAATCGTCTTTTCATTTGTTTGTCTACTGTCCATGATTCGCTTCCATAGGTCAGAATTGGTTCTATATAGTACCGATGAACTCTCTTTCTCGCTTCTATCGACATAGATTTGTTGCATAAGATATTTTTCATTTTCTGAAATGCAATTTTCGCCTGAGCTATTCTGCTTTTTATTTCTGTGGTGCATCTCCCATCTTATGTTATTATTGTGCCCAAGTATTTGAAACGTTGCACCTGTTTCAGATTTGTCTCGTTTATTTGTATGCTGCATGATGGGATTGATTGTTTCTTCGATATGACCATTACTTCTGTTTTCTTACTATTCAGACTGAAACCTTTCTTGTTGCTTTCTTTTACTATTATGTCTATCAGTTCTTGTAGTTCATTCGCTGTCTTCGCCTTAATGTAAAGTCTCCAAATTATTGCTAAAAATGCATTGCTTCTCAAGGTACGACACAAAATAAAAAAAATAAACAATAATTTTTGTAAAAGTGAATATATATTTTAAAAAGTAAAATTACTGAATTAAAGTAATGGATTAGCAGGAATAAAGCCACAAGCAAACGCTGATTGTTTAAAATCAAACAAAAGAGAATTAGTGAAAAAAACAAGGAAATGGTGGACAAAATTCATCAAGGAATAGCATGAAGGATGAACAACCAGAAGTAAACATTTAAGATACTGGGAAGGGACAGAAAATACTCACAGAAGTGGAGGATGCATGTCGCAACACATAAACACAAACAAAAACAAAAATAGCCAAGATAAGATAATATAACTAAAGAGAAGATAATACCCAAGGGACAATTTGGAACAGAAATAACAAATGTGTTGAATGACATTCACTGCCAAAGAAACTTGATGTTGTGAAATGTAACGATCATTGTATGATAAGTTCTATGAGTCACCACGTGATTAAATGTAGTGGAACGTCTAGATCATCATATAAGTTCTATGAGTCACCACGTGATTAAATGTAGTGGAACGTCTAGATCATCATATAAGTTCTATGAGTCACCACGTGATTAAATGTAGTGGAATGTCTAGATCATCATATAAGTTCTATGAGTCACCACGTGATTAAATGTAGTGGAACGTCTAGATCATCATATAAGTTCTATGAGTCACGTGATTAAATGTAGTTGAATGTCATGATCATCGTATAATAAGTTCTATGAGTCACGTGATTAAATGTAGTTGAATGTCATGATCATCGTATAATAAGTTAATGGGTCACGTGACTAAATGTAATGGTATGTCAAGATCATCGTATAATAAGTTCTATGTGTCACGTGATTAAATGTAGTGGAATGTCAAGATCATCGTATAAGTTCCATGAGTCACGTGTTTAAATAATTAGTTTGCAGAATGTCCTTTCAGGTTTGCATAATTCCCTTTCGGGTTTGCAGAATTTCATTTAGATTTTGCCGAATTTTCTTTAAGGTTTGCACAAATTCCCTTTTAGGGCAAACTCAAGGGTGCTTTACCCACATAATAAAAGCTAATTTTCTTAATTTATTTTTTATGATTTCAATTGCTGCTGCGCTTGTGTCAATTTTTCGGTTTCCCTGTTTTTATTTTCGATTTTTCCCCATTTTGCTGCTGTATAAAAGCTGAACGTGAAAAACGTTCATTCATCATTTGTCGCTCTTACCATACTTCTTCATCCTTTCGGCTCCTTGTGGAGCATAGGTCTTCAACAAACACTTTCCAAGCTGTTCTGTTTCTTGCCATTCTTTAAAAATCGTTGCATATCTTCCCCATCCCCTTTATCTCTGCTTCCACCTGTCTTCCCCATCCCCTTTATCTCTGCTTCTACCTGTCTTCCCCATCCCCTTTATCTCTGCTTCCACCTGTCTTCCCCATCCCCTTTATCTCTGCTTCCACCTGTCTTCCCCATCCCTTTATCTCTGCTTCCACCTGTCTTCTCCAAGTATGTTTTAGTCTTCCTCTATTTCTCCTCCCCTGGGAATTCCATAAAACCACTTCTTGTGTAATACTCTCATTTCGCTTGTATCTGTTTGTATCTGTATCAAGCCCATCGTCTTCGTCATATTTCTTTGTCCACTGATATTTGACTGGTACTTTCCCATATTTCAATGTCAGTGATTTTTGTCCTGCCGTTTCCATCATTTTATACTGCGCAAACATTAATTGAGGGTCTGTATTTTCGTGATTGACATTTTTGTTCTCCATGTTTCACAGTCATATAATAGGATTGATTTAATATTGAAGTTAAACATTTTTATTTTCGTTTTTAACCAGATTTCTTTCCTCCTAACATAACAAAATAACGTTGTTTACTGTCCCCGTTTCTTCCCCAGTTAAACAATGTTCTCATTCTTTAGAGGTATATATCCAAACTTACCACTGGAGCAAGACTTCACTTCACTCTTCTGCTATTCTTTAACTCTCTCCGTACGTTTCGCCGCACAATGCGTCGCTCTCAATTTGATTAGTGTGAACCGTCATCAAACCATATTCTTTTTACATGTCATGTATCATCTTGGTATTGGTGAAATCTAATTCCTTGTTCAATTGTCTAAAAATTCATATACAATATGTTATATGTTAGATAAATATAAATACGTAGATTGATTCTTAAAACCATGAGAAATTTTGTCTCTGAGATTTCTTCCGTTGCATTGATGAAAAAGATTCCGTACGGAAAGAGTTTTAGTCAACTTCTTCAAAATTCTAGAATTTTGAGATTGAAAATTCATCACTCGGAGTGTCCTCTTCGAAATGCGCATATTGATCGATTTAAATATACCGACTCCTTCAGAATTAACTGCATTAACATGGTTGACAAGAATATGGCAGTGTAAATCAATCAATCTAAAACACACAAAAAATGATTGCCGCTAGCACGGGTAATAACGATATTCTTATGTTAGCAGGAAATGTGAACCCCAATTATAGAAACAGAAGGGCTCAGAATCTCTGACACCCAAAAGCTGAAAGTATTCAGCAACTCAAAGCTGACAGATCTTGTCAGGATTGGTGAAATAGAACTCATTGATGTCCTTTTCTACTTCCCCGCGCACGCTTGAAATAAATAAAAGACGGAAATTGGAATGGTTCAAATTTGTGAACTAGAGAAAGCTACTTTGTGGAGAAGACAAAACTACTCGCAAACAAGAAAAATGTTTCTCTGCAACAAGATACAAGTACTTTACAAAAAAGACAAAGCTTCTTTGTGAAGAAGAGAAAGCTACTCTGTGGAGAAGACAAAACTACTCGCAAACAAGAGAAAAGCTTCTCTGCAACAAGATACAAGTACTTTACAAATAAGACAAAGCTTCTTTGTAAACAAGAGTAAGCTACTTTGCAGAGAAGACAATTAGTCGAAAACAAGAGAAAAGCTTCACTGCAAAAAAACACAAGTAGTTTACGAACAAAACAAAGAGTGTTTGTGAACAAGATAAAACTATTTTGTGAAGAAGATAAACATATTCTGTGGATAAAGCAAGCTACTTTTGTGGACAAAACAAAACTACACTGAAAAAAGATTAAACTACATTGCGAACAACGCATAACCAAACAAAGAATTAACTTTTCGACTAAAAGCTCTTCAACCGGGAAAAAAGCAAACAAAGCAGAAAACAAATCTTTAAAATTGTGAAGAAATTTAAACCGTGGCCACAGGCATCTGACGTCATCATGCGAAGAAACACAAAATGCCCTCGACGTCATATAGAAGGGGGAAAAAGATGAAACAAGAGCAGTTATAAAAATGTGTAAAGAAAATATTCCTGAAAAAGTGTAAACAAAATATAAAGAATGAATCATGAAGTATAATTAAATCATCATCACCATCAAGTGCCATGCCTGCTGGCGTAGGTGGTCATGTCTCTCCACAACTTTCGATCTTGACAGTTTATACTTAAATAAAAGAATGAAATCAGTTCATCCCACTTGGAATTACATAACCAAAACAAACTTGAAGGTTGTTCTACTGAGCGAACCGACGGCGTTTTTCCGAGGAGCATACTGTGCGGTAATAAAGATGTACATTTTAAGGAAATCCTTAATCGCCAAATACCAAGGCGTTTAATAGATTTGGAAGCCAACACTTCAGCCTCACAGCTAGATAGATATACATTTAGATGGCGTCACCATGAATGTAGTAATAGTGACGGCTGTAAGGCTCAAGCTAACAACAAGGTTGCTGGTGAAGATAACATAATATTATAGATGCTACAAGTGATGGATAGTCTAACTTAAAACACCTGCAGACAATTTTAACGCAATATGGAAAGAAGAAAAGGTACCCACAAAGGGAAAAAGAGGTACTATTGTCACAATTCCCCAAAAGAGGCAATCTCAAGGATTGCTATAACTGGTGAGGCGTGACTCATCTACCAGTTGCCTCTAAAGTATTCTGTAAGATCGTCATGAACAGAATCATAGATGTTGTAGACACTGCTATCTGTGAAGAACAAGCAGGATTTAGAAAAGGAAAATGTCATGATCATATTTCCACCCTAAGTATTATACTACAAGAACACAGCAAAAAAAGGAGACCTCTCCCTCTAAATTCCATTGATTTGAAAAAGGCTTTCTACAGCATAAATATAGACTCATTGTGGAACATACTCAGACAATGTGGAATACTACCAACATGTTTACATCATCAAATCTATGTGATGGCTTGTGTTCGGAGTGCAATGATGATGACTCGCTAATAACTCAATAACTCAATAACTCACTCATTAACAATATGAGGACTTCTCTTCATTTATCTTATTTCTTCATTTCCGCTGGTCTCTGGGTAGTGAGATCCGATGTCTAGCCCTCTCTGAGTAGTGAGATCCGATGTATAGCCCTCTCTGGGTAGTGAGATCCGATGTCTAGCCCTCTCTGGGTAGTGAGATCCGATGTATAGCCCTCTCTGGGTAGTGAGATCCGATATCTAGCCCTCTCTTGGTAGTGAGATCCGATGTCCAGCCCTCTCTGGGTAGTGAGATCCGATGTCTAGCCTTCTCTGGGTAGTGAGATTCGATGTCTAGCTCTCTCTGGGTAGTGAGATCCGATATCTAGCCCTCTCTTGGTAGTGAGATCCGATGTCTAGCCCTCTCTGGGTAGTGAGATCCGTTGTCTAGCCCTATCCTGGTAGTGAGATCCGATGTCTAGCCCTCTCTGGGTAGTGAGATCCGATATCTAGGCCTCTCTTGGTAGTGAGATCCGATGTCTAGCCCTCTCTGGGTAGTGAGATCCGATGTCTAGCCCTCTCTTGGTAGTGAGATTCGATGTCTAGCCCTCTCTGGGTAGTGAGATCCGATGTCTAGCCCTCTCTGGGTAGTGAAATTCGATGTCTAGCCCTTTCTGGGTAGTGAGATCCGATGTCTAGCCCTCTCTGGGTAGTGAGATCCGATATCTAGCCCTCTCTTGGTTGTGAGATCCGATGTCTAGCCCTCTCTGGGTAGTGAGATCCGATGTCTAGCCCTCTCTTGGTAGTGAGATCCGATGTCTAGCCCTCTCTGGGTAGAAAGATCCGATGTTTAGCCCTCTTTGGGTAGTAAGATTAGATGTCTAGCCCTCTCTGGGTAGTGAGATCCGATGTCTAGCCCTCTCTGGGTAGTGAGATCCGATGTCTAGCCCTCTCAGGGTAGTTAGATACGATGTCGAGCCCGCTCGAATAACTGGGTGAAGCAGGAGGGTCCGGTCCGTGTGCATTATGCACACGTGAAAGAATCCTTGGCAGTTCGAGGTTGAAAAAAGTATGGCCGCTGCTCGTGCAAAATAAATGGGGAAAAATATATCCAAAGCGTTAAAATTCTCAACAATAAAAATGAGAGTACCTCTGATGGCTGAGAATATCTGCCTGTATGGCAGGGGACACCTGAGCACACGGCTGCTGGCATGAAAATAAGAGAAATTTTAATTCACACAAAATTCAGTCCCTCATGTCTTCGCTAGAAATATAAAACTGACGAATGCAAGCAATAAAGAACAACATATGTTGATCCATTTACGTGCTAGACGGTTCAACCTCAGCCAAGTATACTATGTTTTACAAAGGCCTGCTGGCTGAGAGGATTTTTTTTTTCTAAATCACCTAAATGGTGTGACGTTCCAGTAAGCGGGCCTTATATCCAAGTATCCATCTTCCCATGACTTGTTCAAAGAGGGAAGGATGCAGCAGTTTTTTTCCAAAAAGCTTCAAAGGTTTTATTTGTACACTGGCCTCATTGAGGGAGTCGCGATAGCTCAGTGGATAGTGAACTGGACAACAAAGGACAAGGGGTAGGGTTCGATCCCAAACGACGGCACGGGCGTAATACCGACCACATTACCCCGAAAATCATGTGCTGAAGGTCTGTAAAATTTATGGTCACTAACACCATATTCCCTATACGCCACTTGGCGTGACGGGGCTCTCTACTTTTTTTTTTTTTTAACTGGCCTCATTGAAAGCAGATTCATTAATCTTTTCAGACGTCTCTGGTATTCTTCTACATAACCATTTCTGTTACTTCAAATCATCTTGCTTGTTCATTTTTGTATTCCATTTTTTTTTGTCCATGTACTCTTCCATGTACCCTAGACACAAGAACAATAAGAAAAATAGCCTCTACAGAGATGAAATGTGTCAGACGAATGACAGGAAACAGTCTGAGAGATAAGATTAGAAATGAAGAACTGTGGAAAAAGCTAGGAATAGCCCCCGCCATAGAATATAAAAGGAAACAACAGATAAAATGGTTTGGCCACGTGACAAGGCAGAAAAATCAAAACACAACACAACGAGCCTTCAACAAACGTTGTGAGAACACCAGACCCAAGGGTCGATCACGAAAAAGATAGATCGATGAAATATTAGAAGCAATAGGAAACATAACAGTAGCAGAGGCGAACAGAAGAGCAAAAGACCGCAAATTATATCTCCCCTCGACGCTCAAAGGCAGATGAGGAAGGAAAGAAGATGAAGAAGATGTCCTTTTCTATACGACAGGATAAGAACTCTTTCTCTTTTTTTTTTAGCAGATACTTATTCCTAGAAATAATTTTCAATTTTGCGGAATCCTACCTTTCTCTAGGTTATTCTGTATTTTATTTCACACCTGCATCTTCCTTGTTTAGAATAGCATATTAAAGTGCTGTCAAATATACGCCCATAGCAAACAACAACGGAGCAAAACAATTACGGAAACTGAAGATGTGTATTAGAAAAGAACACTCAATCAATAACATGAAACAAAATATAACATCGCATTCGGAAGTCATAACGTTTGAAACAATAACCGTCATCCTTTCTAAATAATGTAATATATGACTCTTCTGGTTGCCATAATACATTGTTGCAGTTATCTATGAATAACAGCAGTGTGTCTTTTCGATTATTTAATTAATAGCCAATAATATTTATGGTAATACGTTTGAGAATGTCTTATTTTAGTATCATCTTTCGTCACACAGGGATAACCGGTAACATATTGGTGATTACAGTGCTATGTATGGGCAGAGCTGGCCGTTGTGTCACATTCCCGTGTCTGGTTAGCATGGCGTGGGCGGATGTTCTCTTCCTGCTGGTAAGATCTTTGTGAAATATGTCTTTGTTGCCGCTGCTGTTGCTGCTGTAAGTGGTGTTGTTTATATATGTCGATGTTTTCATTACTGTTACTATTATTATTGTTTTGGGCCTACTTTTCATTGTTGCTACTAATTTAATTGTTTTCGTCCTAATTTTCCCTGTTGCTTCAGTGACGTTAATTTTTTTTTATTGTTTTGGTCATAGTTATTGTTTTTATTATTGTTACTAATTTTAATGTTTTTATCTTAATTTTATTTACTTTTTGTTGCTGCAAGTTGTTTTCACTGCTGTTTTCGCGCTTGTCCTCCTTATTGTTGCTATTGTTATTATTGTTGTTGTTAACTCTAAAGCTAGTGTTGTTGCTGTTTTTTTGTTTTTTGTTTCTGTTGTCGGCTTTTTGAGCGGTTTTGTTATTATATCTGATGTTATTGCTGTTGCTGTGTTTGCATTTATGTTATCAAAGTTGTTTCTGTGTTATTATATCTATTGTCAATTCTGTTTTGTTTGTAGTTCCGATGTCAATGCTATTCCTGCATTTGTATTTATGCTGTTATCCTTGTTGCTGTATTTGTATTTCTGATGTTATCCTTGTTGCTGTATTTGTATTTCTGATGTCATCCTTGTTGCTGTATTTGTATTTATGCTGTCATCCTTGTTGCTGTATTTGTATTTATGCTGTCATCCTTGTTGCTGTATTTGTGTTTCTGTTGTCATCCCTATTGCTGTATTTGTATTTATGCTGTCATCCCTTTTGCTGTATTTGTATTTCTGCTGTCATCCCTGTTGCTGTATTTGTATTTCTGCTGTCATCCCTGTTGCTGTATTTGTATTTCTGCTGTCATACCTATTGCTGTATTTGTATTTCTGCTGTCATACCTATTGCTGTATTTGTATTTCTGCTGTCATCCCTGTTGCTGTATTTGTATTTCTGATGTCATCCCTGTTGCTGTATTTGTATTTCTGCTGTCATCACTGTTGCTGTATTTGTATTTCTGCTGTCATCACTGTTGCTGTTGCTGTATTTGTATTTCTGCTGTCATCCCTGTTGCTGTATTTGTATTTCTGCTGTCATGCCTGTTGCTGTATTTGTATTTCTGAAGTCATCCCTGTTTCTGTATTTGTATTTTTGCTGTTAATGTTGTTGCTGTATTTCACTTTCAGTTGTCAATGTTGTTTCTTTTTTTTTTTTAACCTTTTCCGTGGATGTTGTACTTGTAATTATCATAGTGATCGGTTGTATTTTAGTAGGTTGGAACTGTTGTAATTTTATTTCTCTAGTTTGTGGTATTCGTATTTTTTTCCTTTTGCTTATATTGTTGCTGCATGTTTGCTTTATTTTTGCTTATGTTGTATTACAGTTGCTAGTGTTGTTATTATTGAGACCGTTATTACTTCTGTTATTGTGCTGTTGTTTACTTTGTTCCCTCTTTTTACTCAAGCAGTTATAACTTCGACTATTATAAACAATAATGTTGCTAACGTTGTTTGTTTCGTTACGTTTCTGTTGTCATTTTTTCTGCTGTCATTAGACTAATGCACTGTGTTGGTTATATCTCATATCTTTGTGTGTGCATGTCTATGTTGGTCATTTCTCATATCTTTGTGTGTGCATGTCTATGTTGGTCATGTCTAATATCTTTGTGTGTGCATGTCTATGTTGGTCATATCTCATGTATTTGTGTGTGCATGTCTATGTTGGTCATATCTCATATCTTTGTGTGTGCATGTCTATGTTGGTCATATCTCATATCTTTGTGTGTGCATGTCTATGTTGGTCATATCTCATATCTTTGTGTGTGCATGTCTATGTTGGTCATATCTCATATCTTTGTGTGTGCCTGTCTATGTTGGTCATATCTCATATCCTTGTGTGTGCATGTCTATGTTGGTCATATCTCATATCTTTGTGTGTGCCTGTCTATGTTGGTCATATCTCATATCTTTGTGTGTGCCTGTCTATGTTGGTCATATCTCATATCTTTGTGTGTGCATGTCTATGTTGGTCATATCTCATATCTTTGTGTGTGCCTGTCTATGTTGGTCATATCTCATGTCTTTGTGTGTGCATGTCTATGTTGGTCATATCTCATATCTTTGTGTGTGCCTGTCTATGTTGGTCATATCTCATATCTTTGTGTGTATGTCTATGTTGGTCATATCTCATGTCTTTGTGTGTGCATGTCTATGTTGGTCATATCTCATATCTTTGTGTGTGCATGCCTATGTTGGTCATTTCTCATATCTTTGTGTGTGTATGTCTATGTTGGTCATTTCTCATATCTTTGTGTGTGCATGTTTATGTTGGTCATTTCTCATATCTTTGTGTGTGCATGCCTATGTTGGTCATATCTCATATCTTTGTGTGTACATGCCTATGTTGGTCATTTCTCATATCTTTGTGTGTGCATGCCTATGTTGGTCATTTCTCATATCTTTGTGTGTGCATGTCTATGTTGGTCATATCTCATATCTTTGTGTGTGCATGTCTATGTTGGTCATATCTCACATCTTTGTGTGTGTATGTCTATGTTGGTCATATCTCATATCTTTGTGTGTGCCTGTCTATGTTGGTCATATCTCATATCTTTGTGTGTGTATGTCTATGTTGGTCATATCTCATATCTTTGTGTGTGCATGTCTATGTTGGTCATATCTCATATCTTTGTGTATGCATGTCTATGTTGGTTATATCTCATATCTTTGTGTGTGCATGTCTATGTTGGTCATATCTTATATCTTTGTGTGTGTATGTCTATGTTGGTCATATCTCATATCTTTGTGTGTGCATGTCTATGTTGGTCATATCTCATATCTTTGTGTGTGTATGTCTATGTTGGTCATATCTCATATCTTTGTGTGTGCATGTCTATGTTGGTCATATCTCATATCTTTGTGTATGCATGTCTATGTTGGTCATATCTCATATCTTTGTGTGAGCATGTCTATGTTGGTCATATCTCATATCTTTGTGTGTGCATGTCTATGTTGGTTATATCTCATATCTTTGTGTATGCATGTCTATGTTGGTCATATCTCATATCTTTGTGTGTGCATGTCTATGTTGGTCATATCTCATATCTTTGTGTGTGCATGTCTATGTTGGTCATATCTCATATCTTTGTGTGTGTATGCCTATGTTGGTCATATCTCATATCTTTGTGTGTGCATGTCTATGTTGGTCATATCTCATATCTTTGTGTGTGCATGTCTATGTTGGTCATATCTCATATCTTTGTGTGTGCATGTCTATGTTGGTCATATTTCATATCTTTGTGTGTGCATGTCTATGTTGGTCATATCTCATATCTTTGTGTGTGTATGTCTATGTTGGTCATATCTCATATCTTTGTGTGCATGTCCATGTTAGACAAATCTCATATCTTTATGTGCATGTCTATGTTAGTCATGTGTCATATATATTGATGTGTGTCAGTGTTAGTCATGCCTCGTATCGCTGTGTGCATGTCTGTATTAGTCACATCTCATATCTTTGTGTGTGCATGTCTGTGTTAGTCACCTCTCGGGCAGATGGTGCTCGAAAACCTGGGAGGGCCGACCATCTAAGGGCAGAATCCCCCTACAGAAAAGATCATCTGCTGCCTTGCAGGAAGATTGGGGACAATCAAAGGCTAAGGAAAGCAAACCTGAATAAAATGCTGGCTGAAATCGGATGCACTTGGCCACTGGCGCAGAACACAGTGCAACGTTTTAACGGGTGTTCAATCAGAGTTGATCTAACAGACTCTAATTATGATGTTCTGTCTGTGGGGTCGATCAATTCGCTTAAACAGACAGCTGTCTTCATGTGAGAGTCTGGAATCCTACTCTGATTGAGTCCTGATCGCAGAGAGAGAGAGAGAGAGAGAGAGAGAGAGAGAGAGAGAGAGAGAGAGAGAGAGAGAGACTAATGTCACTATTTCTGTTATCGTTTCAGCTAATTTCAAGATTGTTGTTATAATCTTGGCTACTTTCACTGTTGCTGTAGTAGTTTGAGCTAACTTCAGTGCTGCTGTTGTCGTCGTTTCAACTAATGTCACTTCGGTTGTCGTCGCTGTTACTGCTGCTGTTGCTATTGTTAATTTTGTGGTTGTGAATATCACTGCCAGTGTTGTCAATGTTGTTCCTCCGTTACCAATACAATAACTGTCATATTCTTCCATTGCTGTTGTTATCGCTGCAGTGATTGCTTATAAAGTGTCTTCGTTGTTTCTATGCAACTGTTCGTATTTAATTTCCCTACCTTTCATCTGCCCATATTTTAAGTGCAAATCTAGACATTTCATGTGTAATGTGTTCGCTGTCACGACAGACCGTCATACCTTGCCAGAAAAAAAGAAATTCTGTAAACCATTTTCAAAGCATTTATCGATAGGAAAAAAATGATAATAATATGCGACATCTGGGAATGAAATCCGGATCCCCTTATGTGCAGTAACGAGAGCACAAACCGGTCGACCGCAGCGGTTTTAGTCAAAAAGGAGAAACAAGAAAAGAAAAAACAAATCAACTAGGCTAGAGAGAAACAGAAATATGATACGACTTGGATCAGTCAATGTGATCAGATAAAAGGCAGAGTTTGACTTTCTTGGAATTGATCAAACAGGTGCGTCATCTAGACTTTCTTGGAAGAGATTAGACAAAAACATCAGGTTGATTTTATTGGAAGAGACCAGACAAAAGGGGCAGCTCTATTTGATTATGCCTGAGATTGAAATAAACAATGGCCTGAAGAAAAGCAATACTGGCGAAAAGCCTATTCAAGATGAATGTGTTCAATAAATATCAAGTGAGAAAGTGCAGACTAATCCATTTTCAAACTTTCTTCGGACAGTTACAAGCGGTTATAATTATAGCGCGTTATCATTAAGTTGGCGCTTTAATAACTGAGTTTTTCTTTTCATTACAGCTCGCAGCATTAGACCTGAGGAAATTAAAGGGAAATAGATCACGCAAAATGAAAATATGAAATAAATGTTTTCGCGTGTTGTACAGCGATTCTATCATCATTGATTAGTCGGAACCAATTATCATTATTTTTTAATCAGCGGGGGTAATGAATCTTCCGAGATTGACAATCTTGTTCAAATGTTTATCATTACTGCAGATAGACAACACTCTACGATCTCTTTCCTGTTCAGGATGGAAGACTTTAGCACAGTGAACGAACTTCACTGCATTCACGGAGATTTCTGAGTCTCTTTTAACAAAACAAGAAAGTACAAATTGTTTAAAATTAAATGTAAAATGTATGCCTATGTTTATTACAGGCCTACAAATTAATGGAAAGATAATCAATAACCTAAGATATGCTGATGATACTGTACTACTAGCAGAAAATCCTAAAGATCTACAACAATTACTTAATGAAATAAACATTACAAGCAAAAAATATGGACCAGATATGAATATCAAAAGGACTAAAACTATGATCATAAACAAAGAAGATACTCAAAACCCACAAATGGATATCAAAATAGGAGGAATAGACCATGTGACAGTTGAGAACTACAACTACCTTGGACATACTATAACCAGTGATGGAAAATGTACAACTGAAATAAACAAAAGAATAGGAATGGCAAAAAGTAATCTTAATGTCATGAAGAACATACTAACATCAAAACAAATAACACCAGGGCTAAAACTAAGAATAGCAAAATGTTACATCTTCTCAATATTCCTATATGATGTAGAAACATGGACATTAGACAAGAAAACAGAACAGAGAATTGAAGCCTTTGAAATGTTGATATATAGAAGAATAGGTAGAATTGGATGGAAGGAAAAGAAAACAAACTTAGAAGTCTATAAAATGAAAAGATAACTACTAAGCACAATTCAAACAAGACAAATGCGATTTTTGGGCCATGTTAAAAGACACAGCAGCCTACTAAAAGTAATCCTGGAGGGGAAAATATAAGGTAAAAGAGGCAGACCAAGACTAACATGGACGAGTAACATGAAAAGATGGACAAATCAGCTTATGACAACCTGCACCATCAAAGCAAGAGACAGAGCAGAATGGCGCTCTATGGTAACCAACCTTTGTTGCGGAGAAGGCACTCGATGATGATGACGATGTTTATTAACCTTTCCATAACGGTCGAATGCAATCTGCAATTTTTAAATTTGTAAATGTTACAGCGATCTTTTATGTGTTAAACTTGAATACGGAATTACCTTCTTTGATAGGACAAGGTGCTCCATCTCACATATTCTGAGATTAGGAATTACTTGCAAAACAACACCGATCCCTCAGTATTCAATTCGTACATTATTTTTTGTTATTTGAATTGAGCATGTAAACTTCCATTTTTTTTTGAAGCATAGTCCCATTAGCTTGTATCCATTTCGTGGAACTGTAGAGAAAGACAGAAAGGCACGACTGTTTATAATATTAATTTCAGTTATTCTTATTCAATTGGTCACTTCAGAAGTATAATGTGCACATGCTTCCTCTATCGCATTTTCAAACTGATAAGACGTTATTTATTTATTTTTATTTATTTTCAACGTTCATAACGGAAAAATGAGTCTTGTAAACTAGAGGAAGTATCAAATGTATAATTTATTAAAAATATATTCTCATAAGTGTTAATTGACTAAAAATACACTAAATTGTAATTAATTAAAGTGTAGAAATCCAAATCATATTTGTACGCAGTGTCAAAAACTTGAACTTCGCTGCTAATATATAAGTATTGATAATAAACAGAATGTAGTAGTCTCGGATCAGTTTCATTTGTACATGCTGTAAAATGTTAAGGATTAGCGCTAATGTGACACTTTCTTGTTCAAACAAGTAACCGTGAGCGATACACGCGAGAACTGGAGTAGGCCTACTGAAGGCTAAATCAAGGCAGCTGTAGAGGCAATAATCTTTGGTTAAGTGGTGTACAAGTTCAGTATCGTGCAAATGGTTGGTGGTTGGTTATGTTCGCCCGATGACTAAAGTGTTCTAGAGTATCGTGGTAGACTAGAATATTCCTCTTCATAATCCGCCCTCACAAGGACGTAGTGGACGTGTCTGCGTTGTGTTGTGGTTTGCAGTATAACTGTTATATTTGCGCCTTTCGGCCCAACACATCCGACTTCAGCACGACATTTTTGAGTACCGCGTTGTCTTCCCTCTTCGATCCCTGCACGCTTGGCAGACTAGACAGGTTAGTCTGTTACTGGAGGCACATCGGAGAGGTGAAGCAGGGTCTGGATGGTTTTGGTTCACCGATCCTGGCGCAAGCCATCAGCTGTGGGTCGCTGACAACTTCCAGCTCTGGTGCTGGGCGCCGCGCCTTCGCCTCCTTATCATGCAAATGAACTTCGTTTTACACATACTTATGTTTACACATCGGTTCGGGGTGCATACACAGAGTTAGACGTGCATAGTTTACACATATCCTGTACCCACCTCCCCATATTTTTAGAACCCTTCCTTTCCGTCTTCTCACCTGACTTCCTGGCTAGAGAGATTTATAATCGGTCCTGTCGTATCAATTCAGTCCATTAGGAGACTGACCCATCTCAGGAACACAGGGAAGTGACCATTTGTTATTTTTCCTCTCTTTAGTATCTAGCATATTATCGCCATGTAGTTAGATTTGTTAATATATCGTTATATATAATTTTTTGTGTTTGTTGTTCGTCCAGATGAAGGCCTACTTGGCCGAAACATCGACTTTTGTTTCATCCATTACCACGTAAAGTTGTCACCATACCACTATTTTTCTTCCTTTTGTTTAGTATCGTTCGTTTTATTCACCAAGTGAATTCTTAAGACATATAATACATGTGATTGCGCTTCTTGTGCGGTCTAAGATGGCGGTGTTCTTATCACTGGTTTGTCGACAGGACGTGTAATTTCAATACTAGTGATTATGAATGCAGAATATACCGAGCTCACTGTGTAACCACGTGCTCAAGAGCTGTATAATTGAGGTTGACCATTCTATAATGTGGAAACGCGTTCTGGACCTTGCAACCAAGTAAGTGCACGTGAGTCTAAACCATCTACAACGGACCGTCGATTTTCAGCGACAACAAATCAACAATGACGACAGGAAGTATTCAGGTGAAGCCAAAATGATGATGTCGGGAAAAGAACAAACAAATGTGCAGGATCGTGTAAGAAACAGTCGAAATGTGTGAGGCTAGGGTTAAAGTATGTGTGCATTACACACTGGAACTGTGCCTAAAACATTCAAAGACTGTTCAGCTCATTCGTGATAAGCTACTGTGCGGCACCGATATAATGATCTTTCAAGAAACACTTCTTGGTGATAGGACAGTTAGTGCCCCTGGATTTCACTGTTTCAACAATGGACGACACCTTGGACAGGCCATCCGTGTGCGAAACAATATGGTGGCAGCTGAGGTTGCTATGTCTGTGTGAGACAGTGACGACTTGCACTCCTTTGTTTTAAATGTGTGTGCCTGTAATGGGAAGGTGGAAACGTCATTTTCTGCGGAGATTTTAATACTAGAGGTAACAAGTGGAGTAACGTCATAACCAGAAGCAGGGAGAAGCCCTAGAGGACGCACTAGTGTCGACCGATTTTATTATCACTTTCCTTGTGCTATTCTAATTGAGATGGGCAGAAACAGAAGCCAGAAAAACAAGTCAGTTCATTTCATTATGATAGCACAGATCAGGACTTCATTGTCAAAATCAGACATAGGAAACAGAGTGCTCCTAACAGGAGGCAGGAGAGATGAACACAGCCGCCCTAGTGGAACTATGAGATTGTGGAAGCATGGCAGAGCAAGAGACAAGTGTCCAAGACATGACAGAAAGCCAGAAAGAATGGAAGAACACAACCTGAGTCTTGCAGAGACTGAAAGAAAAGGTTGATCAGAAGATGATGTTCTTTAAACTATGTGCTAGGCAGGCTAAGGATGTTAAGTGGGATGATTTATGTAAGAATGTGTGCTCAGAAAAGTCCCTCGTCGTGTCTTGGCGTCTTCATTAGAGCGTAAATGGCACATCACGTCGCAAAGACATCCCAAGACTTCCAGAGCACTGGACAGATTATGCAAAAATCTGATGAGAGCAAAATGAAGGCCCTGCTTGTGCGCTACATAGAGCAGACTGACAACATAAATGAGGATTAGGAGGTCACTCTCATAATTGTTTGAGGAGGAAATGTTGGAAAAAGAACTTGCGATCACAACCGATACCATTCGCACAATCCTTAAATGGTAGTGCAAAACTGCACCTACTGCTGATGGTGTTCGATATGAAGACATAAGCGATTTAGGTGACAACGGCTTGAATGAACCTTGCCAACGAGTTTATGACAGCATTCAGAGTGCCCAGATTAAGGGGGAGTGGCTACAAAGCTACTTGCTACCTCTGCTGAAGCCAAACAAAGGCCAGATCAGTGCCTACATAATCATCACGATGCAGAAAACTGCAGAACTACTTGAGAAAATGGTTGCCAGTATACTCACTTATGACCTTGAATGGATACGACAACCACACTCGAGAGTTATCGATACAACAAAGAGGCATGGCTGAATGCTGCAGTCTTTATCTATGGCGTCTTCGATGCTGTTGATATAGACCTGGAGGATGCATACAACAGAGTACCATTTAAGTACCTCATGCACATGAAACTGACAGTGCACCCGTTCCTCATTAGATGTATCGCAGCAACACTTTTCAGCGGAAGGTTAAACTCATATGTCGATGTTGGACTCAAAGCCAACATCAATTTGCTCAGGGTTGTTTCAAGTTTCACCATGGTCACCAGTCCTATTTAACGTGTACACTATACCAATCACGGAACACAAGCTGGACGGGAGGGGAAGAATTGTGATATTTTCTGATTTCATGGTTTGTCGTATATATTCGGGTATATCAACAGGTAAGAGACAGACGGGGAAACGCCTCAGCACTGCAAAACGAACTTGATCGTATCTCTTCATGGTGTGAAGTATCAGGCAGGGGCCTTAATTAATCATAATAAAGCTTTAAATGCATAGTTCTCTCATAACAATCATATTGTTAACACCGGTGGAGCGAATGGTAGCTGACTTGTGACCAGGCACAGGTTAGCGACATACCTAGGAGTTAAGTTTGATCGCAGTCTGTGTTTTAGAGAACATGTCGACCATGTGGTAAGAAAAGCCCGCAAAGAATTAACCTCCATGAAGGTAATGACTGCTGCCAACATGAAGCAGATGCTACCTATATTTCTGTTTCAGCGACTGGTCCTTGCACCTATCTTGGGATGTATGAGAGACACTTCCTGTGTAGCAATGTGGTGTCTACTTGATTTTCCAACTATAAACGACAGGCTTAAGTTCTGCAGTGCTCAAGCATACCTTAAGATAAGTGTAGGTAAAGAACATCTAATGCACGAAGGGCTCAACACAAGAAAAAGTTGACCATCTAAGACGAGGCAAATTATAAATTGGTCGCGCAGAAGATATCATCAAACTGGTATGTGGGCTTACGGTTATCAACCCTGGCAAGGAGCTGGTACCGGTGCCTACATCATTCAGGGGTACATTCTCATGTATTCTCACACTTGACAGGAATTGCAGGGAGCAAAATCCAGTCGCGGTCGATGCGGAGGTCAGAACCCTCATTTTGGACAATATCACCGAGGAAGATGCAGTCATCTATACAGACATGCATTTATAGTACACTCTGCATGCATAATAGTCAAATAAGCAACCGTGCTTACGTTATGACTACGTGTAGCATGACGATGGGGGTGGTGGCAGTGACCAGGGCGTTCATCGTGTTCGAGTCACAAAACTACACCCATACTTGTATACTAAGTGGTTCGACGAGCATGATAAAAAATGTGGAGGTGGGCTCTGTACACAGGCAATTGGTCGAGTCATTACAGAAGTCGACGACATGAAGGTTCACCTTTGTCTACTTCCCTGGACATGCGGGTGTAGAGGGCAATAAAAGATCAGATAGGTTGGCTAGCTGTGCTGTTGTCGAAGACGATCAACCAATGGATCAGGCGAACGTCATCAATATCCTCTGAGATGAGGGAAGGGCGCAAGACTTCGACATCCATAAATCCAGTATTTTCTTCGGATAAAGGAGATGGCAGTAAAGATGAGTACATCCAGAAACGAGAGGCTTAGTAGGCCTTAAGAAGACTTGTCAACCAACACAGAACTGGAGTCGTCAACCGCTGGACCCTGCGTGACTTGCTGAGGAGGGGACCTGAGCACCTATAGACATGTTCGGGGTGCAAAGATGATAGCTTATAAATAACTCAATACCTTAATAACATATTATAATAAATGAGCAGAAAGCTGTCAGGGAGATATAGCTCATCGCTAGCGTCAGGATTAGTCAATCATAACTGATAAAGATTCTATACCACCTAACTGATCGACATGAAAACTTACAAACTGGTTTGTCCATTTGCGGAAGGCAAGTAAACCTGTCATAAAAAAATCGCCTGTTGAGATAGCATGTTTGGAGTGATTGAAATGCAGATATCGTAACTAGCTTTGAGTCATGATACAATGCAAATGAAACCCACAACAAATGAACTCTTGGGGTGGAGTCGTGGTGAGGTGGATTAGTGATGGGGTGGAACAATGATGAGGTGGAGTAATGATGAGGTGGAGTAGTGATGGTGTAGAGTAGTGATGAGGTGGAGTAATGATGAGGCACAGTAGTGATGAGGTAGAGAGGGATGGGTTGGAGTCGTGGTGAGGTGGATTAGTGATGGGGTAGAACAATGATGAGGTGGAGTAATGATGAGGTGGAGTAGTGATGGGGTGGAGTAGTGGTGAGGTGGAGTAATGATGAGGTGCAGTAGTGATGGGGTGGAGTAATGGTGAGATGGAGTAATGATGAAGTGGAGTAGTGATGGGGTGGAGTAATTATAAGGGTGAGAGTATAAAAAATAGGTTGCCAGTCTGAAAGGTTCTCGTTTTCTAGCTGTATCGATTCAGCTTTGTTGTCTGCACGGATTCCTTGATACTTTAGACCTATCGTGGCGTAGTTGTTTTAATGGCTTTGCTTCTTCGCTCTACGGGAAATATACATGATATCATTTTTTGTTTTTTTTCAAGGCCATTATGACGCTTGACATAACCATAAATGGCCAGATTTATTTTCATTATTACATTTTCTAGCTATTTTTAATTTATTGTCAGATCTCCTAAAACAGTTATGTTGGTTTTCCTAGCTATGCAAGATATTTGGTGGATTTTGTGTGTAGGCTTTAATCTCAATTACAAATGTTCATTTCATATACTTGATTTGGTATCAGGTCAGTTGTCCGTAAACTGTAATTGAGCTGACAGAGGTTTGAGTAATCTCAGCTTGATTGAACAATTGACGTCATGCAATACAAGTTTTTGTCTTTTTCATTTGATTTTGTGAAGCAATTGCCAATTTGTCTTAATCACTTCTAAAACAGTCCCCGGTGTTAGTGATGAGTGACCCCAGATAATCGTTGTTATTAACACTCTATTGGTTATTGTTTGCACGTATTACTCTACTTATAAAGTTATCTTTGTCGCTGAACACATCCGACGATAGCAATCACTTGTTGCCTGCCCTCTAACCTCACTACTTATTAGGCTAAATTAATTAATCTATTCAAAAGCCAACACCGAGTAAAGCGTTTATAGTAGGATCTTGATCAGTTCTAGTTCACTGATCTGATCAAAAGCAGTCAGCTATGAGTTGATGGCAGCTTACAGCCCATGTACTGTTTGCCGACTTGAACCTTGTGCTGTTACTAACATACTGAAGTTCAAAAACTATGTCGCGACCCTCCTAAGTGATCGGGAAAGAGATTAGAGCACTAATGCCATGTTGTATTAACTGTAGACAAAAACATTTTTTTTTTACACCGTGCAGACTGCCCAAGAAAGCATTTAAGAGATGTAATACTTAATTTGCACACATTTATAGAAAGGGAAACTTGATTTAGTGACATCTAAAATAAGGAGGCTTCATTAAAACTCAGATTGAGAAAACTCACTATTAATCTTACGAAAATGCTCTTCTATGGAAGACAATCCTAAGCGCACGTAGCTGCATTGCAAAAGGGTCAAGGAGAACCAAAATCTAGATAAATAGTCAGGAAATTTACACAAATTGTGAATATAGAAGATTCAAGTCTTCGGTGTAAAACACAGTACAACGTAATCAATTTAATAAAAGAAAGAAGTTTAGCAGATATCGCAATGGACACTGTTAATACACTGTCAATGATCATGTACACACCATGTGAATTCACTAATAATATTAGCAACTAAGGCTTTCTCAGCCAGAAGGCGTTCCGATAAGCTTCATGATGTTAACGGTCCCAAATTACATATTGTAATGGTAAATAAAAACTAAGGTTGCTGTAGCAATATTTTTTTTACAAAGCAACTCCTGTAAATACAATTGCCAATTGGTATTGGCGCTAAATTAATAATAAAGATAAACTATTGTGAACAGGGGTCGAGAATCCCTTGGTGCCAACAGCAAAAACAAAGTTACAACAATCATTTGATCCTTGATTTGAAAAAAATAACATTGTGTGACCTTCACACTAGTTCTCGCATCCTTGGTTGAGCTCTTTTAAAACAGGAAAGGTTTCTTGAAAATCGAACTTTTAAAGGCGTGACTTTGAAGAAGAGAGTACACAGATGAATCAAAAAGTGCGAATTGTTCTTTTGATCCTACAATGCGTTATGATAACTTGAAATGGCGGATACGAAATTACCCTTTATTTAATAAAAGATACGCAGATACACAAGATGGACACTTACTTTCAGGGAGACCGAAATGGAGAGTTGGTGTAGAAAACCTAGATTTATTTTGAAAGGCAATCTGTATGGGGTGTTCGTGAATCACTGAAAGAGAATCAAATGCGTGCTGTACTATAGCATCCAAGACCACTATCAATTGCATCCTCACTACTACTGCATGTGTGCTTGGCTTCTCCCAAATGAACGTGAACAAAAGCGTATATATCTGCCATGAAAATGTTTGCAAAAGCATCCTACAAGCAATCGGTGTACGTAATGATCTTTTAATTATTGTGAAGAAATGCAAAATGAAATCTTCTGGCCACATGTATCCATCGTTCGTTTAGCAAAGACAATTCTGTAAGGAATAGTGAAAAGAGGCAGAATGAAAGATATGCAGAAATTGGGAGATATTAGTAAAGAATGAACATGCATCCAATGATGGGAGCCGCGATAGCTCAGAGGTTAGTAAAACTGGACTACAAAGGACGAGATGTTGGGATCTATCCTGATCGACGGCTTCCGAGTTCACCCAGCCTTAAATGGGTACCGGATTTTTCCTGGGAAGGTAAAGCGAGACGGGCGTAATACCAACTACATTATTAAAAAAAAAATCATGTACCGAAGGTCTGTACAAATTATGGCTCTAACACCATATTCCCTAAACGCCACTTAGCGTGACAGGGCTCTACTTTTTTACGCATTTCAATGATGGCAAATGACTTTGCTGTGTCCCAACGAATGACTGAAGAGAAATAAAGAAGGTGAACGAAGTCTGTCAGTGGTAATCAAGCTACCACCGGAGTTATAAGATGAAGAACAAGAACAGCCATTCTACAAATGTAGACCGTGGGTACATTGCATTTCCATCAAGCTAGTTGGTTCTCCCAAAGTAACTAACTTACAGTCAGCTTTTAATTTTCATTTGATAAATAAACAGAGTAATATAATTTATTGTAACAATATTCATTAGATAAATGTCAGTATAACAGAGCTTCAGAAGCCTGGTGTATTACGTTGTTTTTTTTTCTGGTTTTAAGAGATGTTATGACGAAGTTCCCGGTATTTATTATTTGGAAGAATAATAAGAAAGTAAAGTCATGTTTGCAAGTAATGTATAGCAACATTCACAAACCACTTTTACCTTGCCGATTTATAAAGTTATTATAAAGTTGCAACAAAAACAGCAAATTGTGTAGCTAGATATTGATTTCTATGCTTTTGTATTTAATTAATTCAGTAGTCTAAATTCTTCACAAACATTCGTATCAAGTTATCTGCATTGTATTAATTCAACAAGCCAATTCCTATTACATGTTCAACAAAACCCCGAACTCATATTGCATTAATCGATCGTTAATCGGTTGCATTCTCTTCGTAATTAGTTGTTTAATTTTATTAATGACTTCATCAAAATGCGGAGACATCAGTAGTCTGTCAAAGGAAGCAGAAATTGGAATATAATCTTTGATATATTTCTCATCTGCTTCTTTTCTATTCTCTAATGTCAATATTAGTTAATGAAACAAGATTCACTATTCTTCCACATTGGATGCATTGTGATGATTCAATGGTAACCTTGAAATGTTCTCAATGGTGATGATGCTGGTTGGAGATGAGATCAATTTGCGTTCAATCCCAGCTTCACCATCTCCAAACGGTAACAATGAAAGAAAGATTGGATGTCTGGCTCAGTCGGCTAGAAATAGCACCCCCTCATCTATAAATGCTGTAGCTTAATGTATATGGCCTTTGTCGTCTTGACAGACTGTTGGTTGTAAGCAGTCATTAGTTTGTTAACTTGACAGACTGTTGGTGGCAAGCAGTCATTAGTTTGTTAACTTGACAGACTGTTGGTGGCAAGCAGTCATTAGTTTGTTAACTTGACAGACTGTTGGTGGCAAGCAGTCATTAGTTTGTTAACTTGACAGACTGTTGGTGGTAAGCAGTCATTAGTTTGATATTATAACTTGACAGACTGTTGGTGGCAAGCAGTCATTAGTTTGTTAACTTGACAGACTGTTGGTGGCAAGCAGTCATTAGTTTGTTAACTTGACAGACTGTTGGTGGTAAGCAGTCATTAGTTTGTTAACTTGACAGACGGTTGGTGGCAAGCAGTCATTAGTTTGTTAACTTGACAGACTGTTGGTGGCAAGCAGTCATTATTTTGTTAACTTGACAGACTGTTGGTGGCAAGCAGTCATTAGTTTGTTAACTTGACAGACTGTTGGTGGTAAGCAGTCATTAGTTTGTTAACTTGACAGACTGTTGGTGGCAAGCAGTCATTAGTTTGTTAACTTGACAGACTGTTGGTGGCAAGCAGTCATTAGTTTGTTAACTTGACAGACTGTTGGTGGTAAGCAGTCATTAGTTTGATATTATAACTTGACAGACTGTTGGTGGTAAGCAGTCATTAGTTTGATAACTTGACAGACGGTTGGTGGTAAGCAGTCATTAGTTTGATAACTTGACAGACGGTTGGTGGTAAGCAGTCATTAGTTTGATAACTTGACAGACGGTTGGTGGTAAGCAGTCATTAGTTTGATAACTTGACAGACGGTTGGTGGTAAGCAGTCATTAGTTTGATAACTTGACAGACGGTTGATGGTAAGCAGTCATTAGTTTGATATTATAACTTGACAGACGGTTGATGGTAAGCAGTCATTAGTTTGAAAACTTGACAGACGGTTGGTGGTAAGCAGTCATTAGTTTGATAACTTGACAGACGGTTGGTGGTAAGCAGTCATTAGTTTGATAACTTGACAGACGGTTGGTGGTAAGCAGTCATTAGTTTGATATTACTAAGAATCATCATGAGAAGAGTGCGAAACAAAATCAGTCCAGAAATTAGCGATGAACAGTGTGGTTTTGTTAGAGATAAAGGAACAAGCAATGCCATTTATATCATACGATCTTTAGTAGAAAGAGCCATAGAGGTGAAAACAGATCTATACCTATGTTTCATAGATTACACCAAGGCATTTGACAAAGTAGAGCACCAAGAAATAATCAACATTTTAGAAAGCATAAACATAGACAGCAAAGATCTAAGAATAATAAAGAACATGTACTGGCAACAAACAGCGGCCATAAGAACTGGAAACCAATTGGGAATGTTTCAACAAATAAAACAGGGTTTTTGACAAGGTTGTGTGCTGTCACCAGATTTGTTTAATATTTATAGTGCGATTATTTTAAGATCCATAAGGGGCTTGCATGGAATAACAATTGCAGGTCACAATATAAATAATCTAAGGTATGCTGATGATACAGTATTAATCACTAAGAGTGAAAATGAGTTACAAGAAATGTTGGACATTGTAGTGAAGGAAAGCAAAAATAAAGGACTCAGCCTTAATAGCAAAAAGACAGAGGTAATGGTAACAACAAAGAAAAAGACATCACCTCAGTGCAAAATAAAGACAAGTGAAACACTATTAAAACAGGTAAATGAATTTAAATATTTGGGACCTTTGTTAACCTCAGACGGAAGATGTACAAAAGAGGTGAGATGTAGAATGGCTCAGGTAAAAGCAGCTTTCCAAAAAATGAGGAAAATACTATGCAATCCATTTTTGACAATAGAAACAAGAAAGAGAGTTTTTAAATGTTACGTAGGGCCAGTCTTAGCATACGGATGCGAATCATGGACAATAGGACAACAGACAAGAAAATCACTGGAGTCTGTAGAAATGTGGTTTTACAGAAGAATGTTGAGAATACCATGGACAGCTAAGAAGACTAATGAAGAGGTTATGAGAAAGGTCAAAGCAAAAAGAAAGCTAATTTCCAATGTTAGGAAGAGACAATCATCATTTTTTGGCCATGTAATGAGAAGAGAACAACTTGAATATATTGTAACAACTGGAAAAATTGAGGGACGAAGTAATGGAGGGAAGCAAAGAGAAAAAAATAACAGACAGCTTAAGAGAATGGCTTGGCAGAAGGTCAACAACAGAAATGATAAATAGCTGCCGAGATCGAATGTTGTGGAGAGACATGATCACCTACGCCACTAGGTCCGGTACTTGATGATGATGATGAGTTTGATATTATAACTTGACAGACGGTTGGTGGCAGGCAGTCATTAGTTTGAAAACTTGACAGACAGACGGTTGGTGGTAAGCAGTCATTAGTTTGATATTATAACTTGACAGACGGTTGGTGGTAAGCAGTCATTAGTTTGATATTATAACTTGACAGACGGTTGGTGGTAAGCAGTCATTAGTTTGAAAACTTGACAGACAGACGGTTGGTGGTAAGCAGTCATTAGTTTGAAAACTTGACAGACAGACGGTTGGTGGTAAGCAGTCATTAGTTTGATAACTTGACAGACGGTTGGTGGCAAGCAGTCATTAGTTTGATAACTTGACAGACGGTTGGTGGTAAGCAGTCATTAGTTTGATAACTTGACAGACGGTTGATGGTAAGCAGTCATTAGTTTGATAACTTGACAGACGGTTGATGGTAAGCAGTCATTAGTTTGATATTATAACTTTGACAGACGGTTGGTGGTAAGCAGTCATTAGTTTGATATTATAACTTGACAGACGGTTGATGGTAAGCAGTCATTAGTTTGATATTATAACTTGACAGACGGTTGATGGTAAGCAGTCATTAGTTTGATATTATAACTTGACAGACGGTTGATGGTAAGCAGTCATTAGTTTGATATTAAAACTTGACAGACGGTTGGTGGTAAGCAGTCATTAGTTTGATAACTTGACAGACGGTTGATGGTAAGCAGTCATTAGTTTGATATTATAACTTGACAGACGGTTGATGGTAAGCAGTCATTAGTTTGAAAACTTGACAGACGGTTGGTGGTAAGCAGTCATTAGTTTGACAACTTGACAGACGGTTGGTGGTAAGCAGTCATTAGTTTGAAAACTTGACAGACGGTTGGTGGTAAGCAGTCATTAGTTTGAAAACTTGACAGACGGTTGGTGGCAAGCAGTCATTAGTTTGAAAACTTGACAGACGGTTGGTGGCAAGCAGTCATTAGTTTGACAACTTGACAGACGGTTGGTGGTAAGCAGTCATTAGTTTGACAACTTGACAGACGGTTGGTGGCAAGCAGTCATTAGTTTGACAACTTGACAGACGGTTGGTGGCAAGCAGTCATTAGTTTGATATTATAACTTGACAGACGGTTGGTGGTAAGCAGTCATTAGTTTGACAACTTGACAGACGGTTGGTGGTAAGCAGTCATTAGTTTGACAACTTGACAGACGGTTGGTGGCAAGCAGTCATTAGTTTGACAACTTGACAGACGGTTGATGGTAAGCAGTCATTAGTTTGATATTATAACTTGACAGACGGTTGATGGTAAGCAGTCATTAGTTTGACAACTTGACAGACGGTTGGTGGTAAGCAGTCATTAGTTTGATAACTTGACAGACGGTTGGTGGTAAGCAGTCATTAGTTTGATAACTTGACAGACGGTTGATGGTAAGCAGTCATTAGTTTGATAACTTGACAGACGGTTGGTGGTAAGCAGTCATTAGTTTGATATTATAACTTGACAGACGGTTGATGGTAAGCAGTCATTAGTTTGACAACTTGACAGACGGTTGGTGGTAAGCAGTCATTAGTTTGATATTATAACTTGACAGACGGTTGATGGTAAGCAGTCATTAGTTTGACAACTTGACAGACGGTTGGTGGTAAGCAGTCATTAGTTTGATAACTTGACAGACGGTTGGTGGTAAGCAGTCATTAGTTTGACAACTTGACAGACGGTTGGTGGTAAGCAGTCATTAGTTTGATAACTTGACAGACGGTTGGTGGTAAGCAGTCATTAGTTTGATATTATAACTTGACAGACGGTTGGTGGCAAGCAGTCATTAGTTTGATATTATAACTTGACAGACGGTTGATGGTAAGCAGTCATTAGTTTGACAACTTGACAGACGGTTGGTGGTAAGCAGTCATTAGTTTGACAACTTGACACACTTATGTGTACTCGTGACACTAGCTTTGGGTAACGAACACAACTCGGAATAAATTATATATCTCTTATTTCCTCTTAAGACAAAAATTGCTCGGATATGGTAGGGGTGATAACTAGCGTTGAAGACGTATAGTTAAAGGACAAAGCCACTCGAATCGTAGTTTCCAATGGTTTACACTGGAGACAATAATAATACATGCATATTATTATGGATTGAAACTTCCGAGACGATAGGTCAGCGTATCATTTCAGGGGAAGAGATATGTTTGCAGCACTCGGGGAAAATAAAATCACGCATATTCAAATAAACAAAAGAAAAAAAAAACAAGACAGCCAAAAGTAGGATCGAACCCGTACTCCTTGACACCGCCTTGCCACGAGATACAAACGCTCGAACACGCGGCCATTGCTCGGAAGTTTCCTCTATAACAATGTTCATTTATTATTATTTGTCTCTAGTCTAAACCACTGGAAACTACTATTCGTGTTGTTTCATCTATAACTGTTTGTCTGTAACGCAAGTAGTATTCAGCCACAACCTATCCGGGAGATACTTGTCTTAATAGGAAAATACAGGTGTACAATTTATTCCCGAGTTGTGTTCATAACCCTGTGTTATAGTCATGAGTACACATAACTGAAAGACATTGCCAATGATAGCTATTTTTTAGGTAGTTTAGTTGACCGTGTGCTCTAGCGTTTGTTTCTCGTGGCAACCCGCTGTGTCGAGAAGTACAGGATAGATCCTGCTTCGGGCTGTTTATTGTTCTTTGTTTTTTTTTCTGTTGTTGATTATTTGTGATTCTTTTCTGAGTGTTGTAAACATACCTCTTTACTGAAATGATTCGCTGTATACAATCAATATAGCTATAGTCCGTTCAGAAATTCATAATCACACCTGAATTAGCTTTGCGTAATAACCGCTTGTTATTTAAGTTTCAAAATTTGCATGCAATCTTAGAATATTGATGACGCAAAGATTTTGGTATTTTTTATTCCACAAACCCAACAGATTTTGCACATCAGCGAATTCCTTTGATCTTTTATGACGATATCACACAAGTTGATTCAAATTTTAGAGTTTACAGTAATCATGTTAAATTTTCCAGTATACTGGAATTCTTGTCAGAGGCGTATCTACATTGTGCTTAATTGTGGGTGCTGTTCGTTATGTGTATTTGCAAACATGAATTCAATTGGTTACAATTGCTGATATATTAAAAAAGTAACATTTTGCATAGTTATAAATTTGCATTTCAAACTCATTGTAATTTAGATATAAATGTTAGTATTTAAAGTCAACAAATTGTCTACCGAGTCTTCACAAAATTAATAAAGATACGCCTTTCCTTCGGTAATTAATGCCCAGGCCGTGGTGCGTCATGTCGTTCAATAACAATTCAGTTTTGTGCACGGGATTTTCCTGAAGTTAGTGTTTCTGCAATAGCCAAACTATTTTACGTCAACGACCGCACCAAATTAATGTATATATCCTAAAATGGTGTCAATTTCATTAACAGGGTGAATTTAATATAGCCTAAAGAAGGAAACTTTTAAACTAGATCAAATTTCTCAGAGCAAAAAATATTTCTATAACGTGATCAATATTCTAAGATTGCATGCAAATTTTGAAACCAAAATAACAAGCGGTTATCACGCAATACTAATTCAGGTGTGATTATGAATTTCAGAACGGACTATAGCATTTATGTTAAACTGCGACACTGGCATATTAAAATTTGAAATGTGTAAACGTTAACAATAAGGTCGTTTATTGTAAAGACGTATCACCATCAATACAGAAAGGAATAGACATGACCAGATCATACTTGAGCGAACTGCAGAATACCACGTTGACCAAACTTCATTCTTTTCTTAACTACAAATTAATTTTGGCAGATAAAAATCCGTTATAAAAAATTGAAGCAGCATATTTCTTGTTCATGGTGTTAGCCAGGGTAATTGGGGGTTTTGGTGTTGGCGCTGGAGAACAAAGACCGAATGCTCAGTGCAGTCCTCGCGTAGTAATCAGGTCAGAGTTGTCGCCCAATAAAAGGAAATTTGTTCAATATGTATACAAGAGGGACCTTTATGTCCAGAGACTGATGTCTTTTCTATATGCCAAACCCGCCCAACGCTCCTTTAAAAATAAATAAATAACAATATAGATAAACACATTCACACTTTACAAATATATGAACATCATCATCAAGTTCCATGCCTGTTGGCGTAGGTGATCATGTCTCAACTTGGTCCACAACTTTTGATCTCGACAGTTATTTATCAATATCAGTTGTTGACCTGCTGCCAAGAATTTCTGTTAAGCTGTCTGGTATCTTTTCTCTTTGCTTCCCTCTATCTCTTCGTCCCTCGATTTTTCCAGTTGTTATAACATATTCCAGATTTTCCCTTCTCATTACGTGGCCAAAAAGATGATGATTGTTTCTTCCTGATGTTGGAAATTAGCTTTGCTTTTGCTTTGGCTTATTTCAGGACGTATTCATTATTCTTCTTTGCTGTCCATGGTATTCTCAGCATATATATATATATAGCCGCGATAGCTCAGTGGTTAGTGAACTGGACTACAAAGGACAAGGGGTAGAGTTCGACCCCAACCGACGGCTTCCTGGTTCACTCTGTTATGGTGATTATTTATTGTTTCTTGTTTCTCCATTATATTATATTATACACTGTTTAACTTGACAGCACATTGATTTTAGTTTACCAACACAACAGGTAAATTCATGACAGACTCTTTGCTCATTATAATTAATGATAATCATTTTGTTGATTTCTTTCTGCTCAATGATCTGTAGTGGTGAATACACTTATCTTAAATTAATGTTCATTAATTCGGAACTTCCCGAGGCTACCGCCGGTGTCTATGGTCCGTTCCAAGTGCACATTTTAATACAACATTATTCAACTTACTTGATGAAATATGAAACACAATTCTGGGAATCTTTCAAACACTTTCACAGCACTAAAGTTCATATTCTCATCAACTTCTACTAATAACTTCTCAACTGTCTTAATAATCTCTCAACTGACTTACAACTATAACTTGAAGATTCCTAACTGACTTTGCTACATCAAGAAAACATATTAAAATTAAGTACTTGTGATCTAACTTGCTAGCTTCTTATTCTAACACTTCTAGTTCTACTTAACTTCTAACTAACTGCCTTCGGCAGCTCGGCTGAAGCCGGACAAAGCTTGCTTAGTCTACATTCTGAACTGAATTGAACTCTTCCTAACTGAACTAAACCCATTGTGTAGGAGTTTAAATACTCAACTACTCTCTTTCACCTGAGACTCAGCAGTCAATCAACTGCTGCCAAGTGACCACTTGCGCTCTTCTGATCACCTGCATATTCGTGTCCGAGATCTGAACTCTTGTGTTTGAACTGTTCAAGACTTTGACAACAACAGCTTATTTTCGTACGACTCAGACCTCTTCTGGTTTGATGAAAACACCTTGTTTATCAGACGGGCCAAGGTCATGGGGTCAACGCATGCTATTTGCGTGATGGTCACTTTCACCTGCATGGAAATATCCATGGACCTAACTCTCATCGTGTCGTCCAGTAATTCTACCTTACCTTCCTCCCCACTTCTGTGTGCTACCCCTACATGAACTTATACTCCTAACTTTGTTGTATCTGGAAAATTACCATACATAAATTTTGTCCTAACTACGCTGGTCGCTACCATTCGTCATTGCTATAGTCTATTGAGAAGCGGGTAACAACTAAGTTACCTGCCCCCATGCTTTCACTAGCTTACTGTTACAACTCAGCCTTAAATGGGTAACGGAAATTTTCTGGGAAGTGAAGCGGCACGGGCGTAATACCGACCACATTACCCCAAAAATCATGTGCTGAAGGTCTGTAAAATTAAGGGTCACTTACACCATATTCCCTATACGCCACTTGGCGTGACGGGGGTACTTTACTTTTTACTACTTATATATATATATATATATATATATATATATATATATATATATATATATATATATATGGCCCTTTTCGTCTTGTCAGACGGTCTAGTGGAGGCTATTGCGTATTTTTTTGAGGTATTGTTTTTGCTGAACAGCTTCTCTCGTGGCTAATTCTACCAATGTTTGACAAACACACGGGGTCACATAATGAACAGGTCAGGCTCGCTGGTCCACAGGGTTTACCATCCTTTTTCATGAGTCTCTTCTCTTCAAAGTCCTGTCTTAGCACAGTCTCAAATGTTGTTATACCGTTCCTTATGCATGCTCTCCATGATGTGCGATCACTTGCCAGATGTTGCCAGTCGTTTTCACAGATGGAGAAGTCTTTCAGAGATGATTTGCAGATATCTCTATATCGTAGTTTAGGTCTGCCGATTTGTCTTTTTCCGTGTTTTAGCTCACCATATAGTATTTGCCTAGGAATGCGTTTTTCTTCCATCCGTTGGACATGCCCCAGCCATCTTAGCCTTCGACTTCTGAGCATCGACATGATTGTTAAGGTCTTAGCACGTTGCAGGACAGTTAAGTTGGTTATTTTGTCTTGCCATTTGATGTGCATTATTTTGCGGAGACATCGCATGTGGAATACATTTAGTCTTTTTTCCTGGTTTGAGTATGTTGTCCAGGTTTCGGATCCATATAGTAGTGTGCTAAGCACACATGTTTGATATATTAGGAGTTTAGTCTTTCGAGTTAGTTTCGTGTTGTTCCATGCCCTTTTTGTAAGTCCAGGGCACATGGTCCTTACGTTCCATGTGCCAAGTTTAAACATTGGTAATTTCTTCCTCATTTCACTTTGCCTACTCTGCCTGGGCACAGGGTATGGAGATAGTGCTTTACCCAGTCGCACTATCCCCCTCTCGACTTCGTTTCAAGGATTTCCGAAGGAGGGACAAAGTCCATACGTTCGGAATTGAAAGAAGGTGCAGGGGATGCCAGAAAGACGATTAACGCCGTCCACTGCCTTAGGGTCCCTCCCTCCGGATTTTTACTCTGGGTGTACTCCCATAACCTTCGATTCTAACTAGAAACTAGTCCACAAGGTAGTGGAGGGTTTTGTGGTCGAAGTTTCCCTTCTTCTAGACGGGTTGCCAGCCAAGGTTTACGAGTCCCCAATAATGTTTATATATATAAACATTAAACCGAAGTAATTGGTTGCTTTGACAACAAGTTTGTTGGAGTTGGCGTGTGTAAGAATATAGTTATAATTACAAACTGCTGCAAGAATGGATGTTTGTATAGCTCGGATGTTCTTACACCCATGGACTGATGGTTTGAATGAGAGATTAAAAGGCCGTGACTGGAAACTCCTGTAAAAGTTCTTGAGATAAAAGTTCAGAGAAAAATTGCCCTCCTCCTTAATCTAATATAAACAAACACCTGAAAATCACGGTAAGGCAGATAAACCTCTTCGTGTGTGGGATTTCTATTTAGCAGACTCTCAACAAGTCGTAAACAAATGTATAATGAGTTAATGATTAAAATTTGCTTGTTAAATTAAAATTATTAAATAAATATTTTTGAGTTGTCTTCCGAATCAACAATAATTTGTGTGTTGTCTTCCGAATGAACAATCATCTTTAAAGGCCTTTAATGTCAATTCTCTACTATGTTTTTATCACTGTCTGCACATAAAAATATTATTATTATATAGACTCCTTGTTGAATTAGAATTAAGGTTATTGGAAATAAGCATCACTTGCCTTCTTGTAACACAGAATTGTTAGTACCGGATAAAATGATAACAACAGAAAGACTTTCTTGAGAACCTTTCAC
The DNA here is from genome assembly GCA_032433765.1 of Megaustenia siamemsis. NCBI lineage: Eukaryota > Metazoa > Mollusca > Gastropoda > Stylommatophora > Ariophantidae > Megaustenia > Megaustenia siamemsis. The sequence goes on along the minus strand of JAVIAB010000139.1, from coordinate 32,044,264 downwards.
ATATTGGAATATTAAAATTACCAACAATCTGAGAATAATCGGATGTTCGGACGACTAATTTACACATTGACCACTCCTGTTCCCACTTGGTCAACAGCACATCGACAGTTTAATCTTGAATATTCAAGGCGCGGACGATAAGCGATAAGAAATTATATTATCGACCCTAGGTGAGCCACAATCGAAGTTTGCAATACCAACAGTAAAAATGAACAGAGTTCCGCGCCCGACCTATTTTTATCACCTAATGTCAGTTACCGATCCACTACATCGTGCCAAGTTACGCCGTAACAAAAAGCAGTGTGTACACGAGTGTATATAAATAACGTTCCAAATGCAAACCATTTTAGATTGCTGCCTTCACGAAGAGTACATCAGTGTACTGGGTTAAACCTAAGATAAGTAGTATACGACCGGGTACAGACCGTAGATTCGAATAGACGTCTTGCATAGAATAAGTGTAGTCATTTTATGCCGAATATATTGTAGCCTTAGAGTTCATTACAGCAGGAGGTCGACGCCTGAGAGTCAGGACACAGGCGGGCACATCACCCTTAGAGTATCAAGAATCTAAAGGGGAACCACTTGCTCGACGGGTCCGCGTTTGATGATCAGATTGGCCTCATACAGCGAAGCTCTGTATAAAAAGTTTCCTGTTAGAGAGACGCATAATTCAGCACAAACAAATTACAGAACTAAAAGAAATGATTCGTAAAAATATTACTAAGAAACTATCATATTATCATGGCGCAGAAAGAATTCTGATGACTGGTATGAGATATTCAAGAAAAAGTTCGAAACCCAGGAAACGATAATTGTTCAATTGAAACTCAATAAAACATCATCATCCTTGACTGCTCATCGGCAAAAATTTCGTTCTCACTGCAGCAGCCATTATTTTATATCTTTTATTAATCTCATTACCTATTTCTGAACACCTCTGAAGATAAAATAACAACACAATGAGCTTCATCGAGACGCAGGTAGATACATACCTGCTAACCCTTCAAACATTTTGTAATATTGTAAAAACGTAAGCGTGTCCCCATAGCAATCGCCGTTGTGCAAAACGTGTTAGTGACTTCATTGTACTAAGCCTCTCTCAGCTTTATGAGATAGGTTGACCAGTACAACTCCTGGGTGTCCTTCCTTCCCTGAGAGTTAACCATTTAAAGAAACTAGGTGCCCTTTCTTCCCTGAGAGTTACCCATATAAAGAAACTGTGTGCCCTTCCTTTCCAGAGAGTTAACCATTTAAAGAAACTGTGTGCCCTTCCTTTCCAGAGAGTTAACCATTTAAAGAAACTGGGTGCCCTTCCTTTCCAGAGAGTTACCCATATAAAGAAACTGGGCGCCCTTCCTTCCCAGAGAGTTACCCATATAAAGAAACTGGGTGCCCTTCCTTCCCAGAGAGTTACCCATATAAAGAAACTGGGTGCCCTTCCTTTCCAGAGAGTTACCCATATAAAGAAACTGTGTGCCCTTCCTTCCCTGAGAGTTAACCATTTAAAGAAACTGGGTGCCCTTCCTTTCCAGAGAGTTAACCATTTAAAGAAACTGGGTGCCCTTCCTTTCCAGAGAGTTACCCATATAAAGAAACTGGGCGCCCTTCTTTCCCAGAGAGTTACCCATATAAAGAAACTAGGCGCCCTTCCTTCCCAGAGAGTTACCCATATAAAGAAACTGTGTGCCCTTCCTTTCCAGAGAGTTACCCATATAAAGAAACTGGGTGGCCTTCCTTTCCAGAGAGTTACCCATATAAAGAAACTGTGTGCCCTTCCTTTCCAGAGAGTTACCCATATAAAGAAACTGGGTGCCCTTCCTTCCCAGAGAGTTACCAATATAAATAAACTGGGCGCCCTTCCTTCCCAGAGAGTTACCCATATAAAGAAACTGGGTGCCCTTCCTTCCCAGAGAGTTACCCATATAAAGAAACTGTGTACCCTTCCTTTCCAGAGAGTTACCCATATAAAGAAACTGTGTGCCCTTCCTTTCCAGAGAGTTACCCACATAAAGAAACTGTGTGCCCTTCCTTTCCAGAGAGTTACCCATATAAAGAATCTGTGTGCCCTTCCTTTCCTGAGAGTTACCCATATAAAGAAACTGGGCGCCCTTCCTTTCCAGAGAGTTACCCACATAAAGAAACTGTGTGCCCTTCCTTTCCAGAGAGTTACCCATATAAAGAAACTGTGTGCCCTTCCTTCCCAGAGAGTTACCCATATAAAGAAACTGGGCGCCCTTCCTTCCCAGAGAGTTACCCATATAAAGAAACTGTGTGCCCTTCCTTCCCAGAGAGTTACCCATATAAAGAAACTGTGTGCCCTTCCTTCCCAGAGAGTTACCCATATAAAGAAACTGGGTGCCCTTCCTTCCCAGAGAGTTACCCATATAAAGAAACTGTGTGCCCTTCCTTCCCAGAGAGTTACCCATATAAAGAAACTGGGCGCCCTTCCTTCCCAGAGAGTTACCCATATAAAGAAACTGGGCGCCCTTCCTTCCCAGAGAGTTACCCATATAAAGAAACTGTGTGCCCTTCCTTCCCAGAGAGTTACCCATATAAAGAAGCTGGGCGCCCTTCCTTCCCAGAGAGTTACCCATATAAAGAAACTGTGTGCCCTCCCTTCCCAGGGAGTTACCCACATAATGAAACTGGGAAACCCCGAGGACCTTTTGGGTCCAAAAAAAATTTCACCTCATCTGGGAGTGAACCCCGAACCGTCAATTTCTGTCTGCGAATGTAATAACCATATTGCCACCAGACTCTCTTATTTTGTACAGCAAAGCATGTACATTTTTGTCGGTCTAATCATATTTTAGATAAATATTACACATTCATAAAGGAAAAAGGCATTCTTTGAACACAGTTTTGTGGTAAGACAGACATTGAATTTGCTTGTTGATGTTAGTGATTTCTAACATTTAGTTCCTTAATATTATTATTATTACGCTTATTATTGCATGCATATAAGTCATTGGAACGTGACGCTCGGCGTAACATCATCAACGTCTGTAACAAAGATCACGCCACGAACAGTAAAGTTCGTGAAACCAACACTCATTAACTCTTTCAGTACAGAAGCTTTTTATCAACGCAACGGAAGAGATTTTAGAGTTAAAATTGTTCATGGTTTTAAGAATCAATTTACATATTTATTTAACACATAACATGTTATATATACATTTTTAGATAACTTAACAAGGTATTAGATTTCACCATGATCAATATGATAAAAGACATGTAAAATGAATATGGTTTGATAAAAGTGTACACTAATCAAATTAAGGTGACGCACTGTGCGGCGAAACCGTGCGCAAAGAGTTAAATAAGTGTATTCTTCTTGAACTGAGAAAGGAAAAGAAATGTATTGATATTTAGCTATATCTAATAATCTGGCCAAATCTATTTTACAGGAAAATTTCAAAGGCGAAAGATGAAGAAGCAAGCAAAGAAGAAAATTAACTGATGCTATAGAAGGCTATATAGAGGAAACAACAGAAGCAATTTGCAAACTCGCGTATGATAGGAACAAATGGAGAGAGATTGCAAACAACTCATCATAGCGGGGCCTCAAATGGTTTAAAAGAAAGAGAGCGATTGAACCCGTAGATCTCCTATTAAATCTGAAAACGTTCATGAAACACTTATAGACATAAACACTTATAGACATAAACACTTATAGAAGCAATTATTATAAGTTAGTACATTGCTTATTACTTGATGTTAAGGCTGAAAAGGATGATAATATTTTTTGTTATGCAGTATTGCAATTAAAGAACATCTTTGGTTTTAGACTTAACAAATGTAGATTTGTTTCATATAGCCTATTTGTTTCATATAGTCTATTTGTTTCACATAGTCTATCTGTTTCATATAGTCTATTTGTTTCATATAGTCTATTTGTTTCATATAGCCTATTTGTTTCATATAGTCTATTTGTTTCATATAGTCTATTTGTTTCATATAGTCTATTTGTTTCATATAGTCCACTTGTTTCATATAGTCTATTTGTTTCATATAGTCTATTTGTTTCATATAGTCTATTTGTTTCATATAGTCTATTTGTTTCATATAGACTATTTGTTTCATATAGTCTATTTGTTTCACATATACATGTTTAATATAGTCTATTTGTTTCATATAGTCTATTTGTTTCATATAGTCTATTTGTTTCTTATATTCCACTTGTTTCATATAGTCTATTTGTTTCATATAGTCTATTTGTTTAATAAAGTCTATTTGTTTCATATAGTCCACTTGTTTCATATAGTCTATTTGTTTCATATAGTCTATTTGTTTCATATAGTGTATTTGTTTCATATAGTGTATTTGTTTCATATAGTCTATTTGTTTCATATAGTCCACTTGTTTCATATAGTGTATTTGTTTCATATAGTCTATTTGTTTCATATAGTCCACTTGTTTCATATAGTGTATTTGTTTCATATAGTCTATTTGTTTCATATAGTCCACTTGTTTCATATAGTCTATTTGTTTCATATAGTCTATTTGTTTAATATAGTCTATTTGTTTCATATAGTCCACTTGTTTCATATAGTCTTTTTGTTTCATATAGTCTATTTGTTTCATATAGTCTATTTGTTTCATATAGTCCACTTGTTTCATATAGTCCACTTGTTTCATAGTCTATTTGTTTCATATAGTCTATTTGTTTCATATAGTCTATTTGTTTCATATAGTCTATTTGTTTCAGATATACACTCTATGTTGAACATTGAAAGGGGACATAACATTATTTCATTTTAAAACGCACTTTTTGACATAAAAATGTGAGACCCAATTTGTCTAAATCCCAGGTGTGTGTGCCATACGAGATCGTCATTCACTTTATCAGCCACTGGACACTGTCAGACTTCATGTGCAAGATGTCTGGTTTTGTGGAGAACCTGTCAGCCAACGCTACAGTACTCAATCTCATCTTAATCAGCGTTGAACGGTGAGCATATTATTATTGTTATTGTTGTTGAGTTATTAGCGGGTCATCATACACTCCGAACATGTTCGTAGGTGCTCAGATCCCCTCCTCAGCAAGTCTGACTCAAGTTCTGTGTTGGTTGATAAGTCTTCTTGCACGCCCACTAAGTTTCTCGCTTCTGGCTGAGCCAATTTTAACTCTTTAACTCCTATCTCTTTCATCTCATGATGACATAAAAAGTAAAAGTAAATAGTCATGTCACGCCAAGTGGCGTATAGGGAATATGGTGTTAGTGACCATAATTTTTACAGACCTTCGGCACATGATTTTGGGGTAATGTGGTCGGTATTACGCCAGTGTCGCTTTACTTCCCCCATCCCCACCAAAAAAAACCCGATACCCACTTAAGGCTGGGTGAACCTGGGAGCCGTCGGTCAGGATCAAACCCGGCCTCTTGTCCTTTGTAGTCCAGTTCACTAACCACTGAGCTTTCGCGGCTCTTTCAGATGATGATCTAGTGAGCATATATGTTCATTGACCGTGTCTGATTATTCAATTTGAGGTACTGGCGAATCAGTCTTTAAATCATGTCTCTACGCTAAAAAAAATGTTTATAGCCACGCTTCAAACCCACAATAAGGCACGCCTCGTAATACAATATTAACTCTTGATTCCTTGACTAACGTCTTTTTGGTTTCGGTAGTGTTTTGTTCAACGGTGTATATACCTATTGGCGTCTTGACAACGGTGTAGATACCTATTGGCGTCTTGACAACGGTGTAGATACCTATTGGCGTCTTGACAACGGTGTAGATACCTATTGGCGTTTGACAACGGTATAGATACCTATTGGCGTCTTGACAACGGTGTATATACCTATTGGCGTCTTGACAACGGTGTATATACCTATTGGCGTTTTGACAACGGTGTGTACGCCTATTGGCGTCTTGACAACGGTGTGTACGCCTATTGGCGTCTTGACAACGGTGTATATGCCTATTGGCGTCGTGACAGCGGTGTATACGCCTATTGGCGTCTTGACAACGGTGTATACGCCTATTGGCGTCTTGACAACGGTGTATATGCCTATTGGCGTTTTGACAACGGTGTGTACGCCTTTTGGCGTCTTGACAACGGTGTGTACGCCTATTGGCGTCTTGACAACGGTGTATATGCCTATTGGCGTCGTGACAGCGGTGTATACGCCTATTGGCGTCTTGACAACGGTGTATACGCCTATTGGCGTCTTGACAACGGTGTATATGCCTATTGGCGTTTTGACAACGGTGTGTACGCCTATTGGCGTCTTGACAACGGTGTATACGCCTATTGGCGTTTTGACAACGGTGTATATGCCTATTGGCGTCTTGACAACGGTGTATATACCTATTGGCGTCTTGACAACGGTGTATATACCTATTGGCGTCTTGACAACGGTGTATATACCTATTGGCGTCTTGACAACGGTGTATATACCTATTGGCGTCTTGACAACGGTGTATATACCTATTGGCGTCTTGACAACGGTGTATATACCTATTGGCGTCTTGACAACGGTGTATATGCCTATTGGCGTCTTGACAACGGTGTATATACCTATTGGCGTCTTGACAACGGTTTATATGCCTATTGGCGTCTTGACAACGGTGTATATACCTATTGGCGTCTTGACAACGGTGTATATACCTATTGGCGTCTTGACAACGGAGTATACGCCTATTGGCGTCTTGACAACGGTGTATATACCTATTGGCGTCTTGACAACGGAGTATACGCCTATTGGCGTCTTGACAACGGTGTATATACCTATTGACGTCTTAACAACGGTGTATATACCTATTGGCGTCTTGACAACGGTGTATTTACCTATTGGCGTCTTGACAACTGTGTATATACCTATTGGCGTCTTGACAACGGTGTATATACCTATTGGCGTCTTGACATACTGTTGGTAGCAAGAAATTATGATTGTCAGTAGTTTAGTCATATTTTAGTGTCGTGTGCTGTTTTACAGGTCAGATTCACCCGTGATTGATTCTGTCAATATTGGAAAGACAAAGACATGAGAATTAACAAATTACATCTGTGGTGACTAACTTCATCTCCTTTCTCCTGCTCATTTTGTCTTTTGTTTTTAACACTAACACTTCTTCGAATGTTGCTGTTTGTGTGTTTTTGTTTTTTTATTGTTTTTTTTTATGTGGTATTCTCTACGTCCTGATGCCAGATTTTCCCATTTTCACTCGCTGAACGCTTTCTCAATGAAACCTTGCAAACGTCCTTTCATCTCAGTGCTGGTCCGCCCTTTGGTGGCTTTCTATCACTCAATTCTCCATACAGTAATTGTTTGGAGATGCGATTATTGTCCGTTCATCAAGTGTTGTGGTATGCCATTAACATAAATGTTACTGTTAACTGTGTATCATCCTCTTCATTAACAATTTTGAATGCAATTGTCAATAAAAGGTATGTAAAGTAAATTAATATGTCTAAGACGTTTGATGAATATGTTTATACTGTCCATATTAAAAAAAATTTTTAATGGCACATTTTCTCTACTTCCCCGGAAACAATTGCTGGTACTCATTTTCAACGGCATGTGGATTCTCTATCCATGTTATTCCTTAATAAAATATTTGAACATTACCCCAACATTTCGATTAAATTTTGAACGATATTGTCAACAGTGCTTCAGCCTATTTGTTTCAATATTTTAACATCACTGTCAACAGTGCTTCAGCCTATTTATTTCAATATTTTAACATCACTGTCAACAGTGTTTCAGCCTATTTATTTCTATTTTTTTTAACATCACTGTCAACAGTGTTTCAACCTATTTATTTAAATATTTTAACATCACTGTCAACAGTGCTTCAGCCTATTTATTTCCATTTTTAACATCACTGTCAACAGTGTTTCAGCCTATTTATTTCCATTTTTAACATCACTGTCAACAGTGTTTCTGCCTATTTATTTCCATTTTTAAAACACTGTCAACAGTGTTTCAGTCTATTTATTTCTATTTTTTTTAACATCACTATCAACAGTGCTTCAGCCTATTTATTTCTATTTTTTTAACATCACTGTCAACAGTGCTTCAGCCTATTTATTTCCATTTTTAACATCACTGTCAACAGTGCTTCAGCCTATTTATTTCCATTTTTAACATCACTGTCAACAGTGTTTCAGCCTATTTATTTCTATTTTTTTTAACATCACTGTCAACAGTGCTTCAGCCTATTTATTTCCATTTTTAACCTCACTGTCAACAGTGCTTCAACCTATTTATTTCCATTTTTAACATCACTATCAACAGTGTTTCAACCGATTTATTTCCATTTTTAACATCACTATCAACAGTGTTTCAACCTATTTATTTCCATTTTTAACATCACTATCAACAGTGTTTCAGCCTATTTATTTCTATTTTTTTAACATCACTATCAACAGTGTTTCAACCTATTTATTTCCATTTTTTAATATCACTGTCTGAAGAGAAAGATGCAGACATCTATACAAATGGATCTGTAAGACAACACCAAAGAAGTGCATGGGCATTTACGGCACACTCGGCAGGCAGAATAATCAAGGAAGACAGTGGTGCATACGTTATGACCACAAGTAGCATGACGATGGAGGTGATAGCAGTGACCAAGGCATTCATCTGGCTAGAGTTACAAGACTACACCCACGCCTGTATACTGAGTGATTCGATAAGCATGATACGAAAAGTGAAGGCGGGATCTGTACGTAGGCAATGGGTAGAGTCATTGCAGAATTCAAAAATACGGAAGGTCACCTTTGTCTACGTCCCATGACATGCTGGAGTACGAGGAAAATGAAAGAGCGGACAGGTTGGCTAGCTGCGCTATTGTTGAGGACGGTCAACCAATGGATCGGGCGGACATCATCAATGCCCTCCGGGAAGTGGGAAAGACACAGGACTTCGACAACCACGAGTCCAGGTCGTTCCTTTGGATGATAGAGATGGGAGTTAAGATGGGCACAGCCAGAAACGAGAAACTTAGTGGATTGAAGATTGTTGTGGTAAGAAGATTAATCAACCAATTAAGAACTGGAGTCGTCAGTCGCTGGACACTTCCAGACTTGCTGAGGAGGGCATCTGAGCAACCATGGACATGTTTGGAGTGCAATGATGATGACCCGCTAATAACTCAATAACAATAATAACTCAATCACTGTCAACAGTGCTTCAGCATATTTATTTCAATATTTTAACATCACTGTCAACAGTAAAAGTAAAAGAAAAGTGACCCGTCACGCCAAGTGGCGTATAGGGAATATGGTGTTAGTGACCATAAATTTTACAGACCTTCGGCACATGATTGTTGGAGTAATGTGGTCGGTATTGCGCCCGTGCTGCTTTATTTTCACAGAAAAACATCCGGTACCCATTTAAGGCTGGGTGAACCCGAAAGCCGTCGGTTAGGATCGAACCCTACCTCTTGCCCTTTGTAGTCCAGTTCACTAACCACTGAGCTAACGCGGCTCACCACTGTCAACAGTTCTTAGGCCTATTTATCTCATTTTCTAACATCATTGCCAACAGTATGTCATCATATTCATTAACTATCTTTAATGGCACTGTGAACATTACCTTAGCCTATTTATTACCATTTTGGAATATTCCTGTCTATAGTCCTCAACATCATGTGCCATACCGGTTGGCGTAGGCGATCATGTCCTTACACAATCTTCTATCTACAGTGCATCGTATCAGTTCTGTTGTTTTCCATGCCATGGCACCAAGCTATCCAGTATTTTCTCTCTTTGTCGTCCGCGATCTCTCTTTCCTTTTATTTTGCCAGTTGTAACCATGTTTCCAACTTTTATCTTGTCATGATGTGCCGAAAAATTTTGATTGTTTCTTTCTGATGTTTTTTTAAGAACTGCCTTTTTGTGTTGGCCTCTTTGAGAACTTCCTCATTGATCTTTTTAGCTGTCCAGGGAACTTTCAACATTCATCTGAGAAATCCCATCTATGTGGCCTTTGATCGTCTTTTCATTTGTTTGTCCACTGTCCATGATTCGCTTCCATAGGTCAGAGTTGGTTTTATATAGCACCGATGAACTGTCTTTCTCGCTTCTATTGACATAGATTTGTTGCATAAGATATTTTTCATTTTCTGAAATGCTATTTTGGCCTGAGCTATTCTGCTTTTTATTTCTGTGGTGAATCTCCCATCCGATGTTATTATTGTGCCCAAGTATTTGACGCGTTGCACTTGTTTCAGATTTGTCCTGTTTATTTTTATGTTGCTTGATGGTGCTGATTGTTTCTTCTATATGACCATTACTTCTGTTTTCTTACTATTCAGCCTGAGACCTTTCTAGTTGTTTTCTTTTACTATTATGTCTATCATTTCATGTAGTTCATTCCCTGTCTCTGCTATTAAGACTGTAACATCCTCATATCGTAAATTATTTATGTTGTGACCGTTGACTTCAATTACTTTTTTGTCTACTAGTGATCTCATATTAGTTGCGATGTAAAGTGAAAACAAATCCAGCGACAGAACACATATTTGTCTGACTCCTTGTTTATATATATATTGGAACTGACCTGTTTGGTTGCTAATTCGTATAGCTGCTGTTTGTTGCAAGTACATATTTTTTATGATCCTCAGATCCTTGCCATCAGTGTTTAATTTCTTCAGCATATTGATTATTTCCGCATGCTTTACTTTGCCAAATGCTTTAGTGTAGTCTATAAAGAGCATATATAGATATTTCTTTACCTCTATAGATCGTTTATAGAATCTTGTTTATCTCTATAGGTCGTATATAGAAGAATAAGTAGAATTGCATGGAAGGAAAAGAAAACAAACGATGATGTCTTAAAACAACTAAAAGTGAAAAGAGAACTACTAAAGACAATTAAAAAAAGACGCGTGCGATTTTTGGGCCATGTTAAAAGACACAACAGCCTACTAAAAGTAATTCTGGAGGGGAAAATACAAGGTAAAAGAGGCAGAGGCAGACCAAGACTAACATGGACGAGTAACATCAAAAGATGGACAAACCAGCCTATGATAACCTGCTGCACCATCAAAGCAAGAGACAGAGCAGAATTGCGCTCCTTGGTAGCCAACCTTCGATGCGGAGACGGCACTCGATGATGATGATTAATGTCAATAGTACTTCAATCTATTCATTAACAATTCTATATGCCCACTGCTAACAGTGCTCTTGTCTTTTCATTACCAGATTTACCTGGCACAGCCCAAATCCTCTTGCTTTAAATATTATTGTTAATTTACATTGTTAACAGCACCCCACTTCATTAACAATACCGACGGGTACTCCCATTAGTATCGTATCCGCCTCAGACGACGCTAAGAAATCACGCAGTGGCATAGAAGGAAATAGAAACGGATAAAACATGACTGATCTGACATCATTACAAGCACTTGACTTTTTATTTGCGACAAGTCAACGTTTCACATTTTTACTGTAAACCCGTGACCCCAATCTTAAAATGTTCTCTTAAGGACTACGATCAATTGGCAGTCCGCTGACAGGAAATCGGTTCGGATTGTCCCCGCAAAGAAAAGAAGAATGTTTGAATGAGAATCTTGATTGCTCATGTTATTCTAGCAAGTAGATTTTGCTCCCGGAATAGCAAAGGCTGTTTCTGATTGCTACATGGTGAAACTAGTATCCGCTAATGAAAACAGATCTGAAATTGGCTGGCAGTTCGCTTCAGTTGTAGAACCAACCTTTGGCTGTATGGTATTTGAAATGTTTATGTTTCATTAAAAGTCCTAACTATTTAACATGGTTCATGGCTCTCTATATTCCAAATCAATGATTCTCAAAGCCTGCAATGTCGTCTCATTGAGGTGGTAATATTACGAAAAAGGGGGAGGTGAGAGAAAGAGAGAGAAAAAGAGAAAGAGAAAGAGAGAGAGAGAGAGAGAGAGAGAGTAAGAGCGATGTAATAAAAATAGAGAGAGTATGGTATTATTTACGCAGACAAAAAGACTAAAACTATGATAATAAACAAAGAAAATTCTCAAGACCTACAATTAAATATCACAGTTGAAGGAATACATCTGGAGACAGTTCAGAGCTACAACTATCTGGGACACACTATAACCGGTGATGGAAAATGTACTTCTGAAATAAATAAAAGAATAGGCATGGCAAAAAGTAATTTTAATGTCATGAAGAACATACTAACATCAAAACAAATAACACCAGGGCTAAAACAAAGAATAGCAAAATGTTACATCTTCTCAATATTCCTGCATGGTGCAAAAACATGGACATTAGACAAGAAAACAGAACAGAAAATTGAAGCCTTTGAAATGTGGATCTATAGAAGAATAGGTACAATTGGATAGAAAGAAAAGAAAACAAACTATGAAGTTTTAAAACAACTGAAAATGAAAAGAGAACTACTAAACAGAATTAGAACGAGACAAATGACATTTGAAAGACACAACAGCCTAATAAAAGCAATATTGGAAAGGAAAATACAAGGTAAAGGAGGCAGAGGCAGACCAAGACTAACATGGACGAGTAACATCAAAAGATGGACAAGTCAACCTCTGACAATCTGCACCATCAAAGCAAGAGACAGAGTGGAATGGCGCTCCATTGTAGCCAACCTTCGATGCGGAGACTGCACTCAATGATGACGACGGAGACAATCAATGACACAAAACAACTCAACGCTGCGGTCCGATACAAGTGTTCAGCTGGAAATATAAAGAAACAAATGTGTAAATATTGTACTCACTCCGTGTGTGTGTTTGTGTAACTAGTGGTTAGAGCTACCTATCATGTCCTTTTGGTTCGTCTACACGCGTCAATAAAGACTACCTTGTCAGGGGCTGATCATACTCCTGTCAATGTCTTGTTTTGTTTAACTTATCAGTGTGTGTGTATCGTTTAGTTCTTTATTTTACAGCAAAAATGGCACGGTTACTAGCTCAACACTTATAGTAGAAGCATACATGTTATCAGCAAAATCCTTTATAACAGAAATGGCAGGGTTACTCATCATCGTCATCATCATCGAGTGCCTTCTCCGCAACGAAGGTTGGCTACCATGGATCGCCATTCTACTCTGTTTCTTGATTTGATGGTGCAGGCTGTCATAGATTGACCTGTCCATCTTTTGATGTTACTCGTCCATGTTAGTCTTGGTCTGCCACTGCCTCTTTTACCTTGTATTTTCCCTTTCAATATTACTTTTAGTAGGCCGTTATGTCTTTTAACATGCCCAAAAATTTCATTTGTCTTGTCTTAATTGTATTTAGTAGTTCTCTTTTTATTTTCAGTTGTTTTAAAACTTCATCGTTTGTTATCTTTTATTTCCATCCAATTCTACTTATTCTTCTATAAATCCACATTTCAAAGGCTTCAATTTTCTGTTATGTTTTCTTGTCTAATGTCCATGTTTCTGCACCATACAGGAATATTGAGAAGATGTAACATTTTGCCATTCTTAGTTTCAGGTCGGCTGATATTTGTTTTGTTGTTAGTATATTTTTCATGCCATTAAAATTACGGCAGGGTTACTAGCTCAACACTTGTAGTAGAAGCATACATGTTATTAGCAAAATCCTTTTATAACAGAAATGTCAGGGTTGCTACAGCACAACACTTATAGTAGAAGTATAAATGTTATTAGCAAAATCCTTTATAGCAGGAATGTCATGGTTGCTATAGCTCAACACTTAACGTAGAAGTATAAATGTTATTAGCAAAATCCTTTATAACAGAAATGTCAGGGTTGCTATAGCACAACACTTATAGTAGAAGTATAAATGTTATTAGCAAAATCCTTTATAACAGAAATGTCAGGGTTGCTATAGCTCAACACTTATAGTAGAAGTATAAATGTTATTAGCAAAATCCTTTATAACAGAAATGTCAGGGTTGCTATAGCTCAACACTTATAGTAGAAGTATAAATGTTATTAGCAAAATCCTTTATAACCGAAATGTCAGGGTTGCTATAGCTCAACACTTATAGTAGAAGTATAAATGTTATTAGCAAAATCCTTTATAACAGAAATGTCAAGGTTGCTATAGCTCAACACTTATAGTAGAAGTATAAATGTTATTAGCAAAATCCTTTATAACAGAAATGTTAGGCTTGCTATAGCTCAACACTTATAGTAGAAGTATAAATGTTATTAGCAAAATCCTTTATAACAGAAATGTCAAAGTTGCTATAGCTCAACACTTATAGTAGAAGTATAAATGTTATTAGCAAAATCCTTTATAACAGAAATGTCAGTGTTGCTATAGCTCAACACTTATAGTAGAAGTATAAATGTTATTAGCAAAATCCTTTTATAACAGAAATGTCAGGGTTACTACAGCTCAACACTTATAGTAGAAGTATAAATATTATTAGCAAAATCTTTTATAACAGAAATGTCAGGGTTGCTATAGCTCAACACTCATAGAAGAAGTATAAATGTTATTAGAAAAAATCCTTTATAATAGAATTGTTAAGTTTATTAATTCACTCTCTTTTAAACAAAAGTGTAAAGGTTGTTAAATTTCTACTTTATTGCAAAATTGTAAGGGATATAATCTCTATTTTTTAGACACAATTACAGTGCCATAAATTAATAGATCCTTTCTTTATGACCAATATGTAAGGAGTTCGTCAAATCGAAACTCATCAGCACAAAAACAAAACTTAGACTATTCAAATCAAATGTACTATCAACCCTTGCATATGCGTGTGAAAGCTGGAAAACAACAAGAGACATAGAAACAAAGTTGAACGCATTCGAAAATAAATGTCTAAGGAAAATACTTGGTATAGCGTGGAACGAATTCAAAACAAACTAGGAAATTAGAGAAATCGCCAATCAACCACTCATATCTTCAGTAATCAAGAAAAGACGATGGTCATATGTTGGACATGTGATGAGAAGAGATAATAATCGAATAGCAAAGCAAGCCCTCATGTGGGAAACAACAGGTAAGAGGAAAAGTGGAAGACCCAGAGAGAAACATGAGAAGAACATTGATCAGAGAGGCAATAGCAGCAGGAATTGGCTCCCTCAATGAGATAGAGCTGCTTGAACAGAACAGAGACAAATGGCGAGATTTGATAAAAGATCTTTACAAGGATTGAAAACTGCTAGAATAAAAATCTAAATAATACAAGTAATATCTGGGTCGTATGTGCCGGCTACGGCTCGAAAGGTCAATAGATAGATAGATAGATAGATAGATAGATAGATAGATAGATAGATAGATAGATAGATAGATAGATAGATAGATAGATAGATAGATAGATAGATAGATAGATAGATAGATAGATAGATAGATAGATAGATAGATAGATAGATAGATAGATAGATAGATAGATAGATGGATAGATGGATGGATGGATGGATGGATGGATGGATGGATGGATGGATGGATGGATGGATGGATGGATGGATGGATGGATGGATGGATGGATGGATGGATGGATGGATGGATGGATGGATGGATGGATGGATGGATGGATGGATGGGTGGGTTTGGGTGGGTGGGTGGGTGGGTGGGTAGGTAGGTATGTAGGTAGGTAGGTAGGTAAGTAGGTAGGTAGGTAGGTAGGCAGGCAGGCAGGCAGATAGAAAGATAGAAATAAGGAGTATAAGCTTTTTTCCCTTTACTACGAAATGTAAATGTAAAGGCTATTAATTTTTCTCTTTATATCATAAAAATAAAAACTGTTGGCATTTTTCTTTTATATCAGAAATATAAGGACTATTAGCATTTCTGTTTCTTTTATATCTGAAAGATAATGGACAATTAGCTTGCTTTTTTAGAATCTACATCACTGATGTGCATAAATGGATTCCCTTATCTTCACATTAATATTTACCTGATATTTTAATTTTTTTTCTGCTTGATTCTTTCTAATCCATTTTAGCAAAACTGTCTTTTCTTTTTCTATGCTGATGTGATTGTCTATGTGCACGTTGAATGTAAATATGATGCAAATTATTATGACCATCAAGTATCGTGCCAGCCGGCATAGGTGATGATTTATCTCTACAAATTCCTACTTCTATAGGAGACAGATAATAACACATGAATATTATTGTGGAGGGAAACTTCCGGGGCGATAGATCAACGAATCATTTCGGGAGAAAAGGTATGTTTACAACACCAGGGAAAAAATTCACTAATAATCAACAACAGAAAAACAAGAAGAACAATAGACTGCCCGAAACAGAATGGCATCCGTACCCCTCGACACAGCGTCTTGCTGCGAGAAACCTACTTTAGAGTAGAATTTGTCCGCGTGTTGAAAACATCGCTCTTCCTGTGAAACGAATATCCTGTTTCTGTAGTTGTTTTTCATTTATATTGATTAATTCCTATTAAACAATTCTCTTAAACTGTCTGGTACCTTTTCTCTCTGTTTCTCTTTATCACTTCTTCAATCAGATTTTTCTTTCTGCAACAAAATATTACAGTTGTTACTTTCTTTCAGTATTGCAAAAATTGATAATTGTTTTCTCTTGATGTTAGGATTTAAAAAAAATTGTTTTCCTTGTTCTCTTTCAGAACGTACTCGTTAATATTTTTAACTGTCCATGATATAACCAGCCTTTGAAATGTGGATTTATAAACAAATGGGGAAAATTGGACGCGTGAAAACAGACAAACAGCAAAGTCCTGAATCAGCTGAACATTTTTTTTTAAATATAGCTACAAAGAACAATTCGAATGAGATAACTGAATTTGCTTTTGGAACAGTGAATAAAGAATAGACACAACACCTTTCTCATGGTCAATTATTAAAAGAAAGTATAAGGTACTCGAGGTAAAGGCACACCTGAAATAAAGTGGGATAATAACATCAAAAGGTGAACAGGTGCACTATGGAAGTGTGCACCATCAAGAGAAGAGACAGAGTTGGCTCTCCACGGTAGTCAATCTTCGGTGCGGAGACGGCACCCAATGAAT
The DNA here is from genome assembly GCA_032433765.1 of Megaustenia siamemsis. Taxonomy (NCBI): domain Eukaryota; kingdom Metazoa; phylum Mollusca; class Gastropoda; order Stylommatophora; family Ariophantidae; genus Megaustenia; species Megaustenia siamemsis. The sequence goes on along the minus strand of JAVIAB010000139.1, from coordinate 32,027,372 downwards.
TAATATTCTCAACATTTTTTTGTTGTCTGTAGAAATATAAACCCAAACAATTAAAATATCGTCCTCGAAGAAAAGCTACGGATAACAACAGCAAGCGTCAAAAGTAGATTGTCATCTATAAACAGTTTCTAAAAGCTGGTCATCATCATCATCATCATCAAGTACCAGGCCTACTGGCGTAGGTGATCATGTCTCTTCACAACTTTCGATCTCGACAGTTCTTTATCATTTCTGTTGTTGACCTTCTGCCAAGCCATTCTCTTAAGCTGTCTGCTATCTTTTCTCTTTGCTTCCCTCTATCTCTTCGTCCCTCAATTTTTCCAGTTGTTGCAATATATTCCAGTTGTTCTCTTCTCATCACATGGCCAAAAAATTATGATTGTTTCTTCCTAATATTGGAAATTAGCTCTCTTTTTGCTTTGACCTCTTTCAGAACATTTTAATTACTCTTCTTAATTGTCCATGGTATTCTCAACATTCTTCTGTAAAACCATATTTCTACAGACGCCAGTGATTTTCTTGTCTGTTGTCCTATTGTTCATGATTCACATCCATTGAAAGCTGGTACAAATAGTTTATTTATGTTTTTTTCTCACTCATAACTATCCGTGGTAATGTCGTGTCATTTGCTTAAACCATTATCAGGGGTATATAACAGCCTCGTTTTGTTAATCCTAGTCACTGCTGCCTTAGACAGAACCGCCTTCGAGAGATTTGTAGTACCCATTTTGTAGATAACTCTAACAGACTTGCCAGACTGACCAATCAGCTCTTTAGAGTGTTGGCGGTAGATTTATTTGACGTCACTTACAGCTGGTGTGATCTGGTATTTGTTTGTGATATTTAAAGAATAAATGAATAGGAAGGGTTATAAACAAATTATAGTTAACTCAGATTATAAGATAGAATGGAGCATTAATAAAAAGGGAAAGAGATAGAAGAAAAGAGAGAAGGAGAGAGCAATATAAGTAAGAAGGGCATAGTAGATAGAAAGGCAGAGGTCTGGGCGATTAATATTAACAGACAGAGAAGTAGAAAGAGACACGTAAGAAAGAGAAGTTGCATTTGGATAAAAGAGAGAGAGAGATAATGTTAATGATGCAAAAATGCATTGACATTTATCTGCCAAGGACATCAGAAAATCAAGACTGGTAATATCACTCTCTCCCCGATGACCGTTCCCAGATCTTCTGTGGCTGACCCGCCATTCTCGATGTCTATAAACCACAGTATTTGTCTCCTGACAATTATTGCCAAACACTGGATTGGCCAGACAGTTCTGATAAACATACTAAATATTCAAATTGCCGTCCGTGCCCTCACGCACTAATTTTGATACTCGACTCGTCATCGATATTTCTAAACGCATTCAACACTAGATTATAACGAGCGCGGGGGACTGGTTGGTCTCGTGGCAAGACTCCAGCCTCGAGACAGAGAGGTTGTGGTTCAAATCGCGGCTACACCCGGATTCTTATTTATTTATTTTTTTCTGCGGCAACCTGGTCTCAGCAGCGAGGTCCGGCTTGAAACGTCAATTATTCATCGACGGAAAAAATAAGAGTACCTCCTAAGTATCTGCCTGTGCGGCGAGGGACCCTTGTGTACACTGCTGCTAGAGAAAAATTGATTAACACGCAAAATTCAGTTCCTAGTCTCTAGGGACTTTATCAGTGGTAAAAGCTGGCGAACGAAAAAAAAAATTTAACGTGCGCGACCAGGTTTCCAAGAAGTGCAGGCCACAGCGGCCGTATTTAAAAACTCTCATAAATTCCTCATTGTTTTATATTGCATTTTCTCAACGTCCATACTATATTTTATTTCTTTCTAGATTCCATTTTTTTTTCATATACGTTCTATTGTTATTTTTAAAAAAAAATTAAATATTTATATTTTCCTCCTATTAAGTCATATTATATTCTACAGCACTATATTCCAAAGTGTAACGTGATAGTTTTAATCTTGGAGGGTTAAGGCAAAGAAATGCAAATGAAATACTTAAAAATGCGAAGTTTCAGTAAAGCTAAATGTGAGGGAGAATTGAGGGAAAAAATTAGAAAAAAATGATATGGTAAAAGCTTTACGTGATTGATAGACGACACAAATTTAAACGCCGTTTTGGCTCAATAGGCCTTCAGCAGGAACAAACAAACAATACGAACACACAGATATGTAAGTAAATAAAACTAATCCTACATAGCTTAACTAGTAATGAAACACCCAAAACAAAATAATCGAAACTGGTATAAGAAAGGGAAAAATTCTTCCCTGTGTCGTGGACCGTGGTCAGAATGGGAAAAAGAGAGTCACACGGGTGTAGCTGTAATTACACTCTGCTGGTCAAGACCGTGTGAAGGGTTCTAAAAATACGCGAGTGGGCGGGGGGGGGGAAGCTGTCTAAGTAACCTAGACTGCAAAGACACTGACAATGTCTACAAGTATCTAAGGGCCCACAAACAAATACACGTATACCCCCACACACACAGATACGTGTATACATATATATATATATATATATATATATATATATATATATATATATATATATATATAATGGCATTTAATATGGCACATTCTTATGATCTCTGTTATCATGTTTCTTGGAGGTACCTATACATCATTATATAGTTTTCTGAAACTGGTATACATCTTAATACAATTTCTAGAAATGGTCTACACATTATAAGCAACTTTCTTGATATTCTACTTGTTATAATCAATTTTTTTGAAAATGTTTGTGTGCCACTAATCAACTTTTTGAAACTGTTTATACGTAATAATCAGCTTTCGTGAAACTGTATGTTTGTCGTAAAAATCTTTCTTGAAATTGTCTATATGTTGTAACCAACTTTCTGGAAACTGTCTGTATGTTGTAACCAACTTTCATGAAACTGTCTATAAGTTATAATCAACTTTCTTGAAATTGTCTATATGTTGTAACCAACTTTCTTGAAACTGTCTAAATGTTGTAACTAACTTTCTTGAAACTGTCTGTATGTTGTAACCTACTTTCTTGAAACTGTCAATAAGTTGTAATCAACTTTCTTGAAACTGTCTGTATTTTGTAACCAACTTTCTTGAAACTGTCTATATGTTGTAACCAACTTTCTTGAAACTGTCTATCAGTTGTAATCAACTTTCTTGAAACTGTCTATAAGTTGTAATCAACTTTCTTGAAATTGTCTATATATTGTAAACAACTTTCTTGAAACTGTCTATATAATGTAACCAACTTTCTTGAAACTGTCTTTAAGTTGTAATCAACTTTCTTGAATCTACATATATGTTGTAATAAACTTTCTAGACGTTGTCTATATATCATCATCAGATCGTATGTTCTTTGCAGAATGTTGCATTCACAAAAATTCATCTGAAAGAATCTGTCTCTGGCCAGATCTCCCGATTTTTCTGTTGTCGCTTTCAATGTCTCTTTGATTGTGTCTGTACATCATAATAAACTTTATTGGCGTTGTCTTTTCAATGTTATAATTTATAATTTTCTTTCAATAAGCTTGTCTATACATTATTCATCATCATCATCATCGAGTGCCGTCTCCCCAACGAAGGTTGGCTACCATGCATCGCCAATCCACTCTGTTTCTTGCTTTGATAGTGCAGGTTGTCGTAGATTGACTTGTCCATCTTTTGATGTTACTCGTCCATGTAGTCTTGGTCTGCATCTGCCTCTTTTACCTTGTATTTTTCCTTCCAATATTACATTTAGTAGGCTCCTGTGTCTTTTAACGTGCACAAAAAATATAATTTGTCTTGTCTTTTTTGTATTTAGTAGTTCTCTTTTTATTTTTAGTTGTTTTAAAACTTTATCGTTTGTTTTCTTTTCTTTCCATCCAATTCTACCTATTCTTCTGTAAATCCACATTTCAAAGGCTCCAATTTTCTGTTCTGTTTTCTTGTCTAATGTCCATGTTTCTGCACCATACAGGAATATTGAGAAGATATAACATTTTGCTATTCTTAGTTTCAGCCCGGCTGATATTTGTTTTGTTGTTAGTATATTTTTCATGGCATTAAAATTACTTTTTGCCACACCCATTCTTTTGTTTATTTTAATTTTACATTTTCCATCACTGGTTATAGTATGTCCTAGGTAGTTGTAGCTCTGAACCGTCTCCAGATGTATTCCCTCAACTGTGATATTTAATTGTAGGTCTTGATAATTGTCTTTGTTTATGATCATAGTTTTAGTCTTTTTGATATTCATATCTAGTCCATATTTTTTGCTTGTTATGTTTATCACATTAAGCAATTGTTGTAGGATTTTCTGCTAGTAGAACAGTATCATCAGCATATCTCAGGTTATTGATTATCTTTCCATTAATGTTTAGGCCTGGCATCTCTGAGATTTTTTTAAGATTTGCTTAGTGTATAGACTGAACATGCTTGGTGATATGATGCATCCTTGTCTTACTCCTCTTTTTATATCAATAAGTGTAGAGTTCTCCTTGTTATATTTTATTATTGCTATTTGCTCCCAGTATAAATTACATATTAGTTGTATGTCTGTGTCGTCTAGATTTATATCTTTTAGGTAATCTATAAGTTGACTATGGTGTATTCTATCGAAAGCTTTGGTGTAGACTATGAAGTAGGCATATGTTGGTTTGTTTACTTCTATATACTTTTCAATCAATGTTCTCATGCTAAATATGACTTCTTTTGTGCCACTGTTTTTCCTGAATCCAAATTGTTGCTCATCTAATTCAGTTTTGATTTTTATTATGAATCCTATCCTGTATAAATTTTAGTAAAATATTTGTTACCTGTCTCATTAGGCTTATTGTTCTAAAATCACTGCATTCAACTGCACCATTCTTTTTAAGCAATGCAATGAAAGTTGATGTTTTTAGTTCATTTGGTATGTATCATGTATGGTATATGTCATTGTATATGTCTGTGATCACCTCAATGCCAAAATCTTCTAGTGCCTGTATCATCTCTATCTGTATATTGTCAGGTCCTGCTGCCTCTCCCTTTTTCATTGTTTTTATAGCTTTTACAGCTTCAGATTTCAGGATTTTATAATTGTATGTACATTTTATATATGACTTTTTGACCCTTTCGTCATGAAATAATTCCGTTATATATTCCTGCCATCTATCTATTATATTTTTGTTGTCTGTTAGCATTTTTCCCTCTTTGTTTGCAATACATCCATTTCCTGTAGCTTTTTGGCTTTATTAGTCATTCTCTTTATTTCTGTGTGCATCTCTCTTAAGTTTTGTTTACTTTTCATAGTTTCGACTTCTAGACATCTTTGTTTGAGCCAGTCTTCTTTTGCCTTTTTGCACATTCTCCGTATTTCATTGTCAATTTCCTTGTATCTGGCAGTGTTTTTCGCTTGTCTTCTGCCTTCCATTCTTTTCTAAGATTTTGTCAGTTATCCATTTTTGTTTTTTGTTACTTTCCTTTTTGGGTAAGGTGATGCAGGATTCTTATATGCTGTTCTTTATGCATTACCATTTTGTTGTGACTTTTTACTCAGGATTTTCTCTTCTGTACTGCTCAAGCCCTTCTTCTAGCAGCTTTTGATATGTGTTCTTTACCTGTACAGTATAAGTTTCTTTAACATTTTTCTGATTTAACGCTGTTGTATCTATTGGTGTTGCTGAATTAGAATCTTTCAAAAGGTACGTCTACACAATGTTGTAATCTTTTGATGAGTCTGTCTACACAATCTTGTAATCTTTCGAATAGTCTGTCTACACAATCTTGTAATCTTTCGATGAGTCTGTCTACACAATGTTGTAATCTTTCGATGAGTCTGTCTACACAATGTTGTAATCTTTCGATGAGATGTCTACACGATGTTGTAATCTTTCGATGAGTCTGTCTATACAATGTTGTAATCTTTTGATGAGTCTGTCTACACAATCTTGTAATCTTTCGAATAGTCTGTCTACACAATGTTGTAATCTTTCGATGAGTCTGTCTACACAATGTTGTAATCTTTTGATGAGTCTGTCTACACAATCTTGTAATCTTTCGAATAGTCTGTCTACACAATGTTGTAATCTTTTGATGAGTCTGTCTACACAATGTTGTAATCTTTCGATGAGTCTGTCTACACAATGTTGTAATCTTTTGATGAGTCTGTCTACACAATGTTGTAATCTTTCGATGAGTCTGTCTACACAATGTTGTAATCTTTCGATGAGTCTGTCTACACAGTGTTGTAATCTTTCGATGAGTCTGTCTACACAATGTTGTAATCTTTCGATGAGTCTGTCTACACAATCTTGTAATCTTTCGATGAGTCTGTCTACACAATCTTGTAATCTTTCGATGAGTCTGTCTACACAATGTTGTAATCTTTCGATGAGTCTGTCTACACAATGTTGTAATCTTTCGATGAGTCTGTCTACACAATGTTGTAATCTTTCGATGAGTCTGTCTACACAATGTTGTAATCTTTCGATGAGTCTGTCTACACAATCTTGTAATCTTTCGAATAGTCTGTCTACACAATCTTGTAATCTTTCGAATAGTCTGTCTACACAATGTTGTAATCTTTCGATGAGTCTGTCTACACAATCTTGTAATCTTTCGAATAGTCTGTCTACACAATGTTGTAATCTTTCGATGAGTCTGTCTACACAATGTTGTAATCTTTCGAATAGTCTGTCTACACAATGTTGTAATCTTTCGATGAGTCTGTCTACACAATGTTGTAATCTTTCGATGAGTCTGTCTACACAATCTTGTAATCTTTCGAATAGTCTGTCTACACAATCTTGTAATCTTTCGAATAGTCTGTCTACACAATCTTGTAATCTTTCGAATAGTCTGTCTACACAATGTTGTAATCTTTCGATGAGATGTCTACACGATGTTGTAATCTTTCGATGAGTCTGTCTACACAGTGTTGTAATCTTTTGATGAGTCTGTCTACACAATCTTGTAATCTTTCGAATAGTCTGTCTACACAATCTTGTAATCTTTCGAATAGTCTGTCTACACAATCTTGTAATCTTTCGAATAGTCTGTCTACACATTCTTGTAATCTTTCGAATAGTCTGTCTACACAATCTTGTAATCTTTCGAATAGTCTGTCTACACAATCTTGTAATCTTTCGAATAGTCTGTCTACACAATGTTGTAATCTTTCGATGAGTCTGTCTACACAATGTTGTAATCTTTCGATGAGTCTGTCTACACAGTGTTGTAATCTTTCGATGAGTCTGTCTACACAATGTTGTAATCTTTCGATGAGTCTGTCTACACAATGTTGTAATCTTTCGATGAGTCTGTCTACACAATCTTGTAATCTTTCGATGAGTCTGTCTACACAATGTTGTAATCTTTCGATGAGTCTGTCTACACAATGTTGTAATCTTTCGATGAGTCTGTCTACACAGTGTTGTAACCTTTTGATGAGTCTGTCTACACAGTGTTGTAATCTTTCGATGAGTCTGTCTACACAGTGTTGTAACCTTTTGATGAGTCTGTCTACCCTATGTTGTAATCTTTCGATGAGTCTGTCTACACAGTGTTGTAACCTTTTGATGAGTCTGTCTACACAGTGTTGTAATCTTTCGATGAGTCTGTCTACACAGTGTTGTAACCTTTTGATGAGTCTGTCTACCCTATGTTGTAACCTTTCGATGAGTCTGTCTATACGATGTTTTAAATCTTTCGATGAATCTTTCTCCACTATGTTGCAACCTTTTGATGAATCTATCTACACGATGTTATAACCTTGTAATATCTATGTATTGTTGCCATCCTTTCACAAGTCTGCTTACACATTTCTGTTATCGTCTTAAACATTGAATAATTAACTTGTAGTTCAGTAGAATTCTCTCAACGCATTAAGACTTGAGGATAATGTAACATTAATTTCAATATTTTTCTAGCGACCAACAACAATTATTTCTATTCAGTTCCATCAGGTGGCAGGAACTAGTAGCTAAATGTCAACAAGGGGCAAGAGTATACAGCACACATGCAGCATTATTGATATAAAATGTTAACTTAGAGCAAACTTTCAGCTAAAGATAAGGGATAAATATGCTTGACAGAATGTCTGAAGATTCACCGAAGTCGATGTGTTCGGAATCACGCAAGGCCGCCATAATGTCTCAGAGAAAAATGTACAGTTCAGTAAACCCTCAAGCATTTGCTGTCAGAAAAATAGCCATATCTGGGATTGAATGCATACCTTTCTATTTAGAAACGAGAACACATACCACTAAGACACAGTGGCGATTCTCCAGGGGTGGGAGGATATCGAAGCACCTTCGGATTCGTCCGGTGTGAAGTGACGATGATCCTAACACAAACAAACGAACAAATGATATGCACGCCCACTTGGCTGACGTACATGAGAACAAATTATATGCAAGCCCACTTGGCCGACGCACATGAGAACAAATTATATGTAAGCCCACTTGGCCGACGCACATGAGAACAAATTATATGCAAGCCCACTTGGCCGACGCACATGAGAACAAATTATATGTAAGCCCACTTGGCCGACGCACATGAGAACAAATTATATGCAAGCCCACTTGGCCGACGCACATGAGAACAAATTATATGTAAGCCCACTTGGCTGACGCACATGAGAACAAATTATATGCACGCCCACTTGGCTGACGTACATGAGAACAAATGATATGCAAGCCCACTTGGCTGACGTACATGAGAACAAATGATATGCAAGCCCACTTGGCTGACGTACATGAGAACAAATGATATGCAAGCCCACTTGGCTGACGTACATGAGAACAAATGATATACAAGCCCATTTGGCTGACGTACATGAGAATAATTGATATACAAGCCCACTTGGCTGACGTACATGAGAACAAATGATATGCAAGCCCACTTGGCTGACGTACATGAAAACAAATGATATGCAAGCCCACTTGGCTGTCGTACATGAGAACAAATGAAATGCACGCCCACTTGGCTGACGTACATGAGAACAAATGATATGCAAGCCCACTTGGCTGACGTACATGAGAACAAATGATATGCAAGCCCACTTGGCTGACGTACATAAGAACAAATGATATGCAAGCCCACTTGGCTGACGTACATGAGAACAAATGATATACAAGCCCTCTTGGCTGACGTACATGAGAACAAATGATATGCAAGCCCACTTAGCTGACGTACATGAAAACAAATGATATGCAAGCCCACTTGGCTGACGTACATGAGAACAAATGAAATGCAAGCCCACTTGGCTGACGTACATGAGAACAAATGAAATGCAAGCCCACTTGGCTGACGTACATGAGAACAAAAGATATGCAAGCCCACTTGGCTGACGTACATGAGAACAAATGAAATGCAAGCCCACTTGGCTGACGTACATAAGAACAAATGATATGCAAGCCCACTTGGCTGACGTACATGAGAACAAATGATATGCAAGCCCACTTGGCTGACATACAGTACATGTTTGTTAAAAGTAATAATAACAACAACAATCACCATCAAGGGCGTTCATCTCGAGAATGCATGGAAAAAGACCAAGAGGAAGACCCAGAAGAAGATGGATAGATGCAGTGACAGAGACATGTAACAACAAAGGAAAATCACTAATTCAGACAGTTCAAGCAGCTCAAAAATGACAAATTATATAAACCACGACACCTTTCAGGTATCTGTGAAAAGAGAAAAGAAGAAAGAAGAAGAGAAGAATGACAACATCATCATTTACGTGGAAAAAAAACTACAGTCTAGTTGATATTGTGGCATTGTGTTTTCTTAAAGTCTTCACATATAACAATAATTTGTGCGACATTGTAGGTTTGCGGTTAGGGTGGTCGCTATGGGGTTTTATTTCCATATGGAGTTATGTGGTTTTCTTTCCTAATGATCATTTATCTCAAAGTCGGTGAAAAAGACGCAAAATATCACAGATGTCATATCAACCATGCCGGAAATCAACTTGAACTCAACAGGAATAAAATAAAAATAATGAAAAACAAAAATGCAACAGAAGGCAATATATATCTAAATCGTCATGCATTGGATAGAGTAGATCATTATATATATATATATTGATAGTAATATAGATCAACAAGGTGGAAGATAGAAAGAAATCAGAAGTATAGCAAAAGCTGCAGCAAATTTTTAAAAACTGGGACATAGTATGGAATTAAAAAATGCTGGCAAGAAAACCAAACTTAAGAATATTCAACTCAAACGGAATATCAGTCCTTACCTACGCATGTGAAAGCTGAAAAAAAGAGAGTGAATGAAAACTAAATGTTTTTGAAGACGAATGCCTAAGAAGAATACTCTGTGTACAATGTAATTAATTCAAGACTAACATACAGATAAGAGAAATGGCCATCAACAAATGATCCCATTTACAATTATGAAGAGAAGATGGACATATGTCGGGCACGTGCTGAGAAAGAGAGAACAGCATAATTTCAAAACAGGCATGCCTATGATAAACAACAGGATACAGTAAAAGAGGAAGACCTAGAGAGACACTAACATTCATAAGAGAAGAATAGTTGGTAGACATAGACTCATAAGATAAGATCAAACATCTCGCCCTGAATGAAGATGTGTAGTGACAAAGCCATTTTCCGGCGTCCAGCGTTGCTGGAAGGATCAAGATTACGGTGAAATAGAACATGAACAGTTCTTTCGGAAACTGGTGATAGCCTCGGTTGGTTCGTGCTCGAGTTGAGTACGTTAAAGAGCTCTTGGTAATTTTAAATTTAAAAAAGTAGAATGTATGCCCTGTCCGGCAAAAAAAAAAAAATGAAAATAATAAAAATGCTACCATTATTATAATTTATTATTGAAGTAATATTATCCCTAGAACCCCAGGCGGTGTTACAAAGCTTGTACGTCGTGCCAAAATTCCTCTGCGTTATCAGATGAAGAGATTTGAGTACTAACTGTTCTTGTACAATAATGACGGTTATAATAACCCGAATACGGGGTTTATGCCAGTTTTTCATTTAAACTGCGATCTTCATTCCTTCCCCCAATTACAGCATTTCATAAATCGGGTTTACAAAACCAGGCTAACTGACAGTTTCAGTTGACTTAAGAGATTGCCGTACGTGCAGAAACAGAACAGGTTACATTGACAAGTTTGGGTTGGTCTAGACGGGCGCTTCGATTGAGATTAAGTCGCGACATAAACAGATGAAACTGTAGACTGCAATTTTACTAGTGCCACAAACAGACGAATGTTATATTATTATATAAATGTCAACAAGACTAATACATGTTTCTGTTTATTTCTTTTTTTAGTTTCTCCGATTTTCATCATCTTAACCGTAAAGTACCCCGCCTACAGTCCTTGATGTCTGTTTAGCTCTTTCTGTTACCAAAGTTGTTTATCTGGTCTTAAGTTGTCATTTATTTTACTCAGCATCCTCCTGTCTTATCTTCAGTACAGATTCCAGTTATCCTTATACTATGTTTCAGCTGTTACTTTCTTATTACATGGCCATAAAAGATTATCTTTTCCATCATACAAAGAATGGTAAAAAGTTGTAAATATTTGAGACCTGGAGCAGAGCATTGTCTCAACGTAAGACAAACTAAGAGTTTTTGTTATCTTTAACTACAGATTATACATGTGACAATTAATAAATGTGTCACAAGCAAACAGGGAAAAGTAATCAGCTGTAAACATCATGGTTTATTGGTTTATTTTTAACAAGGAACCGAAAGTCTGTACTTTAGATAAAAGAAGATAGTATAGTATAAGTATGAATATAACAACACACAATGATTGGAGAAGAGCAGATTAAATTAAAACAAAAACTAAACGTTTGTTTTTGTTTCCACATTCAAATTATAGTTGCCCGTGATTATGATTCATTATGGTTAGTTCTGTCAAATGTGTTGTCATTAGAACATTGATGACGTCTTCATTCCAACCTTCACGATTAAGAACTCTTTCCATCGTAGTTAACGTTAATCCAGATCATTCTCTGATGTTGTCCTCCCAAATTTTCTTCTCTCTGCCATATCTTTTTTTTATTGTCTGTTTTGTCTTTTTTTGCCCGATTCTATGCCCTGTGAGAGCTCGAAGAGGCACTTGGCTGTCGACCTGAAGATTCGCTATTCAAATCCTACTTGAGACACACACACACACAATTTCCTTCGTAAAAGGCGCTCGGGGTCCACCCAGCCTCATTGAATGAGTTCCAGAAAAATAGTCTCTGAGAAGAAAGGTTATTGAAGAAGGGAACCGGGTATTCCCACCTTATGGAGCTCTGACTTAGTACAATGAAGTCACTAACCGGGCATTCCCACCTTATGGAACTCTGACTTAGTACAATGAAGTCACTAACCGGGTATTCCCACCTTATGGAGCTCTGACCTAGTACATTGAAGTCACTAACACTATATTACCCAACAGTATTTGTTGTCGGACTCAGCATTAAGCCTTATAGAATAAGCCTTAGCAAGGCTTCTGGATCTTGTTACAAATCTGCTTTGTATCACTGTTTATTCTTTCATCGTTGACAGTATACCATTAATTGGCACTGAGGATCGCTGGATTTTGTTCCGCTCTTCGTTCTTCTTTCTTCTTCTTCTTTCCTTCCTCATTGGGCCGTCCAGCGTCGAGGGTAGATATACTTTGAGGTCTTTTGCTCTTCTGAGCGCCTCTACTTCTGTTATGTTTCCTAGTGCTTCTAATATTCCGTCAGTCCATCATTTTTCGTGGTCGGCTCTTAGGTCTTGTGTTCTTGCAACGTTTATTGAAGGCTCGTTGTGTTGTGATCTTTCTGCGTTGTTACGTTGCCGAATCATTTTATCTGTTGTTTCTTTATATATTCTACGGCGGTGGTTATTCCGAGCTTTTTACTCAGTTATTTATTTCTGATCTTGTCTCTCATGCTGTTTCCTGTCATTCGTCTAACATACTTAATCTCAGCAGAGGTTATTTTTCTTGTTGTTTTTGCATATAGGGTCCAGGATTGGCATTGGTGTTTATCTTTATTTGCTGATATAATTTCCATAAGAGATGTTCAAGATTTTTCTCTACCATCTCATTTCTAATATGAATTCTGTGGTTTTTTTTTAAGATTAACATTTAGTGTCCATATTTTGCTGACATACAGAAATACAAATACCACTGCTCTTCATAGTAAATGTGACCATTGTTATAAAGATGTTTTTACTTTTCTGTGTATGTTTTAGTTTTGTCAGGAACTGTGCAATTCTAGCTAATTCTTGTGGTTTAATAATTTTGCTGCTGACACTGGACTCCAGATATTTGAAATGGCTGACTGCTTCAAGAGCCTCTCCGTTCATTGTGATTATTATTTCAATAAGGGCTTATCACCTAATAATTCAAAAATACACAAACCGCAAATGTAAGCTCAGACACCGTGCACCGTAATCCGTTATTAAGTGTGTGAAGAAGAAGAAGACAAAATAAACAAATCTGCTAATGAAGCAGACTACAGCGTAATCCTGTCACTGATAGTTATATTATAACAAGATATAGAATGTCTGGTTCAGATAGAGGCCCAATGTATGCTTTTTTCACTTTAATTACATCAAACATATGCAATTAACATTTGTCTTTCTCAGAATCATGTGCCAAATAATATTCCACTTGTCACAAGTCTTTGATGGCTTCTTATTACCAAGCTGAAGACATTGCCTTTGCTAGAGTTAAAGTTGTTTTAAATATTCATTATTTAGGCATTTAAGAGTACGTTTCATTCTTGAGTAATTTATTGTGTTGTTCGTGGCTCACTAACGTTTACATTGGAATTTTGTAAAAGATCAAATTAGAAAAGGTTACAAAAGATAAATAAAAAGTCTAAAACTATATCTTATTCTTCTATTTTTCAGCTCCCTGTGGAGCACATGTCTTTAACAAACCCAAACACTTTCCAAGCCGGTCTGTGTTCTTGCCATTCTTTTAAGATCATTCCATGTCTTCCCCATCATCTTCATCTCTGCTTCCATCCGTCTTTTCCAAGAATATCTTGGTCCTCCTCTTTGTCTTTTTCCTTGGGGGTTCCAAAAAAGGGCCTGCTGTGTAATACTCTCAGTTGGCTTCCGCAGTGTGTGTTCCATCCGGCGTCATTCTCTTCGCTGTATCTCTTTATCCACTGGTATTTGACTGGTACATTTCTATAATTCTATTTTAGTGATTTTGTCCAACCATTTCCATCCTTTCATCCTGCATAAACATCCATTAATGAAGGTTTGTATCATCTTGATTGTCATTTTTGTTTGTTCTCCATGTAAATCTATATAAAAGTAAAAAGTAAAGAGCCCCCGTCATGCCAAGTGGCGTATAGGGAATATGGTGTTAGTGACCATAAATGTTACAGACCTTCAGCACATGATTTTTTGGGGTAATGTGGCCGGTATTACACCCGTGTCGCTTTACTTTCTCATAAAAAATCCGGTACCCATTTAAGGCTGGGTGAACCCGGAAGCCGTCGGTTGGAACGAACCCTACCTCTTGTCCTTTGTAGTTCAGTTCACTAACCACTGAGCTATCGCGGCTCCCGTAAAACTATATACTGAAACAATATTTAAAATCGTTTGTGCATTTGGAGAGAATGCGCTATGGTTCTATCTATTTTAAGAAGGAGAGAAAGAGGCAGATAACAACTCAGATCAAGGGTAAGACTACAAACAATAGATCTCTACAGCAGCTGAACATGACAATCCTTCAGTTTAGACTGAAGATCGAAAGCTAGAAGTTTGTACATCTTTTGAGACCATCTGAGGTGTTCAGGGGTAAATACTTGTTCTGCTAGTTGATTCATTATCAGACATTGGGCTTATACAATCTACCAGTCGATTTATTATCAGACATTGGGCTTATACAATCAACCAGTCGATTCATTATCAAACATTGGACGTATACAATCAACCAGTCGATTTATTATCAGACATTGGACTTATACAATCAACCAGTCGATTTATTATCAGACATTGGGCTTATACAATCAACCAGTCGATTCATTATCAAACATTGGACTTATACTATCAATCTCAAAATACATTTGCGGGTCATGCAACATCATGCAACAGAAGGTCATCTCACCACAAAAATTATCCTTACAAGTGAAATTAATATTCCATCTCCTTGACTACTTGATCGTGTCATCTCTTAGCAGATACGCAAAGAAGACTACAACTAAAAGCGCTGGTTTATTGTTTACATTGAGAGCAATGACTTGAGTGCCAGACTGAACAGTGTTGATTTCGGTGCCGAACTGAAGATTATGCTGAACTGAAGAATATGCCGAACTGAAGATTATGCTGAAAAGAAGAATATGCCGAACTGAAGTATGTATGTGTGTGTGTGTGTGTACGTGTATGTGTGTGTGTGTTCCTGCTGAAGGCTTATTGAGTCGAAACGTTGTTCTGATTTATGTCGTCCACTTATGACGTAAGGCTTTAACCATACCGTCTTTTTCTATTTTCTTTTTTTTCCATTTCTCCATTACTTGTTTACTAGGCATGTGATTGCATACTCTCTAGCAAATTGTTAAAAGAGTTGTTTTGTAATGGACACCAAACCAGCAAGGTAGCCACATCTCTGCTTCTGTTGTTGCATACACCTTCCAGGTGTCAATCTTAATAGGTTCTTTGTATATATTGGTCTCTATGCTCTGTTGGTGACATTTTCATATAACTATCCTGGCATGGTACCGATGATGACTACAAGAGTCTTCTCTGTTCATCTTATGCTGGACATGTTGTAACAGATGTTCCACAGTCATTTTGCCAACGTTACAAACACATTCATCGGAGGTTCCTGTCCTTAAACCCTTGGAAAAGATCACATTCACTCTGTCATGGTATGTTCCAAGTCCACAACTTCTTTTCTAATGGGCTGATAATAGGAACCGTTATTCTGACGTTAAGTATTCAAATTGTTAATATATTTGTTACTGACAAATCACTACGCGTGATTCCATCTTAGTTGTAGTTTGTAAAAGATTGTGTCCATGCTTTACATGTCAGCTAGGGAAGAAAATCTGTGTTTACAATCTTTCAGCCACCTTTACTCTTAGTTTTTAAGTCGTAACAGTTTACTCAGTCGGGGACATAACAGTTATGCACACTTCCTGGTGTGAGATATATAACGTTTAAACATGAAAATTTAAACATAATTTGTGTGTTTCCTTGGAGCTTCATTTCTCTCGAAGTCAGTAAATTGTTGGATGAACTATCGTAAATATATAACTACATTACATTAATACTTATTTATTGGCTGTATTTGTTTGTATGCATGCAGACGTACAAACGTTGTATCTCTTTCAATGATCAGGTATTCTGTTGCTTGCTGTTTCCCACAATTTCTATCCTTATAACAACAACAAATGTCTCTCTGAATTTTGTATGTCCTGCAACCGTTTCATTCATAAAACTATTTCTGCCTTCATTATTATGTACACGTTTAATTCTTGCTCGCTGATAGCATTCCGTACCTTTCCATCAAATTATCACCCCCTTACTGTGAGTAATTTCTGTCTCAGCTAGAGCTTGACCTTCAACGTCATTGATTCACAAAAACAGGAAAAGCTGATATATGACACCAGGGGACTTAACTCAGCGTAAAACTGTTTGGCTATAATGATAACATACAGCCTCTTTTATCATTCTCAAAGGCACTTATAACGTCTTCCATTGCTTTCAGCTCTGTTCGTGTAACTCTAGCCTTGTTATTTTTTTTTTATTCAGCTGTATCATGTGGCAGGAACTTGAAGTTAAATGCCAACGAAGAGCAGGAGTATACGGGATACCTACAAACAACATTAATATAAAAAGTTACAAGTGAAAGCTTGTATTTCAGCAAGAAAGGGATAACTATGTTATGCAAAATGTTTCGAGATTCACCAAAATAGCACAAATAACAAACAAAGAACATCTGAGACACGCTTACTTATAATGCTTTGTAACAGATCTTCCTCTTGTGTGTTTGCTGGACAGATCTTCCTCTTGTGTGTTTGCTGGACAGATCTTTCTCTTTTTGTGTTTGCTGGACAAATCTTCCTCTTGTGTGTTTGCTGGACAGATCTTCCTCTTGTGTGTTTGCTGGACAGATCTTCCTCTTTTGTGTTTGTTGGACAGATCTTTCTCTTTTTGTGTTTGCTGGACAAATCTTACTCTTTTGTGTTTGCTGGACAGATCTTACTCTTTTGTGTTTGCTGGACAGATCTTACTCTTTTGTGTTTGCTGGACAAATCTTACTCTTTTTTGTTTGCTGGACAGATCTTACTCTTTTGTGTTTGCTGGACAAATCTTACTCTTTTGTGTTTGCTGGACAAATCTTACTCTTTTGTGTTTGCTGGACAGATCTTACTCTTTTGTGTTTGCTGGACAGATCTTCCTCTTTTGTGTTTGCTGGACAGATCTTACTCTTTTGTGTTTGCTGGACAGATCTTACTCTTTTGTGTTTGCTGGACAGATCTTACTCTTTTGTGTTTGCTGGACAGATCTTCCTCTTCTGTGTTTGCTGGACAGATCTTCCTATGTTGTGCTTGCTGGACAGATCTTCCTCTTTTGTGCTTGCTGGACAGATCTTACTCTTTTGTGTTTGCTGAACAGATCTTCCTCTTTTGTGCTTGCTGGACAGATCTTACTCTTTTGTGTTTGCTGGACAGATCTTACTCTTTTGTGTTTGCTGGACAGATCTTCCTCTTTTGTGTTTGCTGGACAGACCTTCCTCTTTTGTGCTTGCTGGATGGTTACTTCTGTTCGTCACTCTCACTCACAAAGGCACGGACGTTGTTGAGTGTGTCATGGCTTACATCAAGCTTCAATATCTACGTCATTAACTACACCATGTTCAAATTCATCACGGCTTTGAAATTTTAGTCAAAATTTGTTATTAACTTTAGGCCAAATTTGTCATTAACTACAACACGTTCAACTTCAGCACAGCTTGTTTACATTTTAGTCTAAATTTGTTATTAGTAAGTAGTCAAGTATCCCTGTCACGCCAAGTGGCGTATAGGGAAATATAGTGTTAGTGATCCTATATTTTACAGACCTTCAGCACATGATTTTTGGGTAATGTGGTCGGTATTACGCCCGTACTGCTTTACTTTCCCAGAAAAAAATCCGGTACCCATTTAAAGCTGGGTGAACCCGGAAGCCGTCGGTTGGGACCGAACCCAACCCCTTGTCCTTTGTAGTCCAGTTCACTAACCACTGAGCTATCGCGGCTCCCAATTTGTTATTAACTTTAGGCCAAATTTGTCATTAGCTACATGTTCAATTTCCTCACGGATTTTTTTATTTTAGTCCAAATTAGTCATCAACTAAACACTTCCACCTTCATCACGGCTATAATTTCTAGTCAAAATTTGTCACCACCTACTTCAATCTCCACTCAATTGGCCAGTCTAGTCAGTTTCCAGATCCACCGTCGGGAAGTGAAGTAAAAGCTTGATCAGCTATGGCTCACTGGTCGTGATGTCAGCTTGAGGGGCTTACAGCCCAAACACTATGCTTCCTTATCCTTTTGAACTCAAGAAAGAAGGAAGGAAGGGAGGGATGGAGGAAGGAAAAAAGAAATGTAGTGAGGGAGGCAGGGAGGGAGAGAGAGAAGAAGAGAGGAAGGAAGTATAAAAAAAAAAGATTTTCATATTTATGCTCATAGCCATTTCTTTATAATTTAGCGAAATATAGATGACTGCGACACGCCTAAAGTGTTCATAAAATGTCACTTATTCTCGATAATGAGCTTTGGTTATTGACCTACCTTTACATAAACCAAGAACCGCATTACTGTGTTTTACCAAATTTGAATATAGATAGGCTACGTACGAGTAATACAAATCATAAGTATCATCAGTGATATATAAATCAGTGAGCTAACGGCAATCACCCAGCTATATACTTTGTGTGATCTAGCGTGAGGAACAAAGTACTTTTTTTTTCGTTTTTGTTTTCCAGTAATATATACAACGTGATGGGGGGAAAATGTAAGACAGAAATAAGCAAAAAAATAGGAATGATTAAAATAGTTTTCAACAACATGAATAATATCATCATCATCATCATCAAGTACCGGGCCTGTTGGCGTAGGTGATCATATATCTCCACAACTTTCGATCTCGGCAGCTATTTATCATTTCTGTTGTTGACCTTCTGCCAAGCCATTCTTAAACTGTCTGTTATTTTTTTCTCTTTGCTTCCCTCTATCTCTTCGTCCCTCAATTTTTCCAGTTGTTGCAATATATTCCAGTTGTTCTCTTCTCATTACATGGCCAAAAAAATGATGATTGTTTCTTCCTAATATTGGAAATTAGCTCTCTTTTTGCTTTGACCTCTCTCAGAACATCTTCATTACTCTTCTTAGCTGTCCATGGTACTCTCAACATTCTTCTGTAAAATCACATTTCTACAGTCTCCAGTGATGTTCTTGTCTGATGTCCTATTATCCATGATTCGCATCCATATGTTATGACTGGCTCTACGTAACATTTAAGAACCCTTTTTCCAGTTTATGAATGATATACTCACATCAAAAGGAATAAATAATACCATAGCTAAAACTATGAATAGTAAAATATTATATGCACTCAACATTTCTGTATTGTACAGAAACGTGGACATTAAATAGAAAAAAAAAAAAACAGAAAATGAAAGCTTTTGAAATGTGGATTTATAAAAAAAATTTGGAGAATTGGGTGGAAGGAAAAGAAGATAAACTGATGTTTTGAATCAACTGAATGTGAAGAAAGAACTACTTAAAACAATTCGAAAAGGACAACTAAAAGTTAGAACCGTGATGAGACAGAATACCCCACAAATAGCCATCTTGTGGGAGAAAGTAAACGGCAGAGACAGACCACGAAAACAAATTGTCTTATAAAACCGAAAGAGAGAACCTCTGACAACGCGCAATATCAAAGCAAGAGGGAATAAAATGGTGCTGCATGGTAGCCAAACATTACCCCAAAAATCATGTGCTGAAGGTCTGTAAAATATAGGGTCACTAACACCATATTTCCCTATACGCCACTTGGCGTGACGGGGGTACTTCACTTTTTTTTTATGGTAGCCAACCTGAGATCTGCAAGCGGCACCCAATGAGTGAATGAAGCATAGCTCAGTGGTTAATGAGCTGGACTACAAAGGACAAGAGGTAGGGTTCTATCCCAATCGACGGCTTCTGGGTCCACCCAGCCTTAAATGGGTACCGGATTTTTTTCTGGGAAAGTAAAGCGGCTCGGGCGTAATACCGACCACATTACCACACAAATCTTTTGCTGAAGGTCTGTAAAAATTATGGCCACTAACACCACATTCCCTATACGCCGCTTGGCGTGACGGGGCTCTTTACTTTTACTTTACTTATATACAAATAAGTAAGTGGCCGGTAATGATCTGTTGCCAAGTTTGTGGACATTGATTCTATTCCCGGTAGGACACAGATTGTTTTTCTTCTTAACTTTTATACCTAAAGTTAAAAAAAGAGCTGTGGGTACTGGTTGGGGGGGGGGGGGGAGGAGGGGGGAGGGGTCTGATCCCTCGAGTATGCAGTTTTGGTTCTAATCCATTTCAGTTTGATTGGCATGGGCTCACCATTATATAGTGCCGAAAACAACAAAACAGTCATCGACTCTTAAAGTGAAGGATTTTTCTATTTGTAATATCTAAACAAAATTATTCATAAACAACTTCACACAAATAGTAAATGTTAATAGTAATCTTGTGCTGTCTCCGCAACCATGATTAATTATCATGGAACTGTATTCTACTCTCTCAGTGTCCAGCGACTGACGACTCCAGTTTTGTGGTGGTTGATAAGTCTTCTTACAAGCCCACTAAGTTTCTCGTTTCAGGCTGTGCCCATCTTAACTCCCATCTCTTTCATCCGAAGGAGTGACGTGGATTCATGGTTGTCGAAGTCCTGTGTGCTTCCCACTTCTCGAAGGGCATTGATGATCCCGCCAGATCCTTGGTTGACCGTCCTCAACAATAGCGCAGCTAGCCAATCTGTCCGCTCTTTCATTTTCCCTTACTTCCGTATTTCCAGGGACGTAGACAAAGGTGACCTTACGTAAATTTTTAACTTCTACAATGACTCTACTCATTGCATAAGTCTTGATGATATTCACTGATTTGACTGTTCACCTCTGTTTATTGTCACCCCATTTAAAACTTGCAGGGTATGTTTCTTGTCTTTATCATTTTCCGTCTAATATGTGACTTTCATTACGTTATTAGGATAACATCATCAACAACTACAACAACACTAATAGTAATAATCTATTTATTTATTTATTAAAACTATCAGTGACATTAATTGTATATTCTCAGGTAATAATTATCATATACCATCTATATCTTTATAAGTTTAGAAACCTCTTTTTTCTTTCCCTTGTGATGTTCATCATGCTGCATTTGTTTCCCTTATTTCCTTGTGCTAACACTCACACTTTCACAACAGATATTGACTTTAGGCAACTATTAGCAGAAAATACAAACTCAGACCCGAACACCTCGCGGCGACAGCACTAGACAAGCGGCCTTTATTCTCCATTACTCGGTCCTACAATTCCTGCCAGCAGGACCCCAGAAATGGGAAAATGCCATAAAGGCAGTTTTTTTTTTTTTTTTTTTAAACAAACATTAAAGTATTCAGCTTCAAGTTATATAGTAATTGACAGGGATATTGAAAGACAGACTGACGAGGAAGGGAACGGATTTTAAGGAAAAAGTGAGGAAAGAAAAAGGGGAATGAAAGAACGGAAAGATGAATTGAAGGTGAAAATAAATAAAGCAAATCGAGAAAGGTGAAATGAAATAAATAAGAGGTAAATGTGTGAAATGTCGAAGGAAAAATAAAAATTACAAGAAAGGAAATGTGTGGAAAATTAGAAAAGAGAAGAGAGCAGCGTGCATCATTTTTCTTGGTTCCCCAACCTTACATGTTTATTTTGCTGGGTGCTTCTAGGTTTCCTATCCTTACATGACATCAGTGCAAAATAAAGACAAGTGGAACAATATTAAAACAGGTAAATGAATTTAAATATTTGGGAACTTTGTTAACCTCAGACGGAAGATGTACAAAAGAGGTGAGATGCAGAATGGCTCAGGCAAAAGCAGCTTTCCAAAAAATGAGGAAGATACTATGTAATTCGTTTTTGATAAAATAAACAAGAAAAATAGTTCTTAAATGTCATAACATATGGATGTAAATAACACATAGAGACAGTCTTAACATATGGATGTAAATTATGGACAATTGGACAACAGACAAGAAAATCACTGGAGTCTGTAGAAATGTGATTTTACAGAAGAATGTTGAGAATACTATGGACAAGTAAGAAGAGTAATTAAAACGTTCTGAAAGAGGCCAAAGCAAAAAGAGAGCTAATTTCCAATATTAGGAAGAAACAATCATCGTTTTTTGGCCATGTAATGAGAAGAGAACAGCTGGAATATATTGTAACAACTGGGGAAATTGTGGGATAAAGAGATAGAGGGAGGGAAAGAGAAAAGATATCAGACAGCTTCAGAGAATGACTTGGCAGAAGGTCAACAACAGAAATGATAAATAATTGTCGAGATTGAAAATCGTGGAGACACATGATCACCTACGCCAGCAGGCCCGGTACGTGATGATGCTTACCTGTTTATTTTGCTGGCTGGTGCTTGTGGATTTCCTATCTTTACATGTTTATTTTGTTGGGTTTATATGGATTTCCTATTTTAACATGTTTATTTTCCTGCAACAAAAATTAACGTGATTTACGAAAACTAATTGCGTACAAAAAAGTGCAAATATAATGTTTTTTGGCATGTCAGCAATGCGACGTATTCAATGTGTTGATTCCTTCCTCTCCATTTCAACTGTCAGGCAATTGTCTGCTTAACACAGTTGTTTGTTTTCATCTCAAAGTGGCATTTTCATTTCAATCTTGGAAATGTTTCAACATTTATGGAGGACGATATCCTGTGTCTAGAAAACACACCCCTCGTCCCCATTCTTAACATTGATATTTTGTGTAAGAGGTTCCAATTTGTGACCCCACATACAAAACGTAGAATTGCCAGCTGAAGTAAAAATATAATGATGAAATATTTTAGTAGTTATTGTTTATAACATCTAGCAAATCTAAACATTTTGGCGATGCAAAATTCAATTGTTTACCACATAAGTTTTTAAATGTTAAAATACAGTGTCTTCTAAATCACAGAAGAAACATGCATTTTACCATTTTGTAAAGCGCAAAACATTTTATCATCTTGTAAAGCACAATACATTTTATCATCTTGGAAAGCACAATACATTTTATCATCTTGTAAAGCACAATACATTTTATCATCTTGTAAAGCGCAATACATTTTATCATCTTGTAAAGCACAATACATTTTATCATCTTGTAAAGCACAATACATTTTATCATCTTGTAAAGCGCAATACATTTTATCATCTTGTAAAGCACAATACATTTTATCATCTTGTAAAGCACAATACATTTTATCATCTTGTAAAGCACAATACATTTTGTCATCTTTTAAAGCACAATACATTTTATCATCTTGTAAAGCACAATACATCTTATCATCTTGTAAAGCACAATACATTTTATCATCTTGTAAAGCACAATACATGTTATCATCTTGTAAAGCACAATGCATTTTATCATCTTGTAAAGCACAATGTATTTTATCATCTTGTAAAGCACAATGTATTTTATCATCTTGGATAGCACAATGTAGTTTATCATCTTGGATAGCACAATGCATTGTATCATCTTGGATAGCATTATGTATTTTATCATCTTGGATAGCACAATGTATTTTATCATCTTGGATAGCACAATGTATTTTATCATCTTGTAAAGCACAATGTATTTTATCATCTTCGATAACACAATGTATTTTATCTTCTTGGATAGCACAATGCATTATATCATCTTGGATAGCACAATGTATTTTATCATCTTGGATAGCACAATGCATTATATCATTTTGTAAAGCACTATACATTCTATCATCTTGTAAAGCACAATGCATTTTATCATCTTGGATAGCACAATGTATTTTATCATCTTGGATAGCACAATGTATTTTATCATCTTGGATAGCACAATGTATTTTATCATCTTGGATAGCACAATGCATTATATAATCTTGGATAGCACAATATATTTTATCATCTTGTAAAGCACAATGTATTTTATCATCTTGGATAGCACAATGCATTATATCATCTTGTAAAGCACAATGTATTTTATCATCTTCGATAACACAATGTATTTTATCATCTTGTAAAGCACAATACATTTTATCATCTTGTAAAGCACAATGCATTTTATCATCTTGGATAGCACAATGTATTTTATAACCTTGGATAGCACAATGTATTTTATCATCTTGGATAGCACAATGTATTTTATCATCTTGGATAGCACAATACATTTTATCATCTTAGAAAGCACAATACATTCTATCATCATGGAAAGCACAAACTATTTTATCCTCTTGGAAAGCACAATGCAGTATATCATCTCTGAAAGCACAATGCATTATATCATCTTGGAAAGCACAATAAATTTTATCATCTTAGAAAGCACAATAAATTTTATCATCTTCTAAAGCACAATACATTCTATCATCTTGGAAAGCACAATGCATTATATCATCTTGGAAAGCACAATAAATTTTATCATCTTAGAAAGCACAATACATTTTATCATCTTGGAAAGCACAATGTATTTTATCATCTTCGAAAGCACGATGTATTTTATCATCTTGTAAAGCACAATACATTTTATCATCTTGGAAAGCACAATGTATTTTATCATTTTGGAAAGCACAATGTATTTTATCATCTTGTAAAGCACAATACATTTTATCATCTTGTAAAGCACAATACATTTTATCATCTTGTAAAGCACAATACATTTTATCATCTTGGAAAGCACAATGTATTTTATCATCTTGGAAAGCACAATGTATTCTATCATCTTGGAAAGTACAAATGAGCCAATGGACAAAAATATTAATAACAATCCACAGTGATAGCTTGAATATTTCCAGAGATAAATGTTATCGTCTGTCTCTCTTAGATTTTGACACGCACGCGATCTCTATGTCATGACGAGATGAAAATAAAAACAAATATTGATCTTTTGGGGATTTGAGTGCTGTAACTCTACAGAACAATTGTACTTGTGCAGATTTAAAGTCGTTAAAAGTACGAAGGTGTTGTAAAGCTGGCGATAAGTTTGTAAACAAAAAAAATAATAAAATTGCATAGTTAAAAGTGTAAGTATGTGAGGAACAACAAAAACAAATGTTATTTTTTTCATTTACATATTTTTCTACGTGTTTTGTCCCTTGTTCCAATGAAGGCCTACTGAGCCGCAACGTCGTTTTGATTTTCTATTGTCCCTCACCTATATAAAGCCGTTGCCACCGTTAGCTTTCCAACCTATAGTTGTGCATACAAAACTGTGCCTTCTGGCTAATGTGGTCATGTCTCTCCTGAACTATCAAACTCTGCATTTGATTATCAATTCTGTTGTTGACTTTCTACCAAACCACACTTTTTAAACTATCTGGTATATTTCCTCTCTGCTTTCATCTATCTCTATCTTTCTTCAGTTTTTCAAATTTTCACAAAATATTCCAGTTATTTCTTTCTCATTTCTTGGCCAAAAAGCAATGTTTATTTCCTCTTAGTATTAGCAATTCGTTTACTATTTTATTTTGGTCTCTGTTAAATTAAGACGTTTTAATTTTTTCCTTTTTTTAAGATATTCATTAAATTTTTAATATTATTATGTAAAACTGCATTTCTGTCGTCCCCCAAAGGTTATCTTCATGTTGCTAAATTGTCCATGATTCAGTTCCACATATCAAAATCGTCTCTAAATAATATTTTGCTATCTTGTTCGTATTTCCATTGTCAAAAATAGATTGCTTGATAACTTCTTCATTCCTTGAAATGCCACCTTTACTTAAGCTGTTCTGCACATCACCTCAATTAAGCATCTACCATTCCGAGTTAACATTCCCAGGTGTTTAAATTCAGAGATCTGTTTTAATAGTACCATTTACTTTGACTGTGCATTTAGAAATACCCAGTTATCTTAAATATGCCATATTCTATTACATTATATTTATATCCATGAAATCACGTTTGTTGCAGTCAGGAATTCCTCGTGTCCGGTCCACTTCCAGTCATTGGATCCCCTAAAGCATGTTAACGCGGTTGGCAAATTCTGTTGACAGGGTCGAGCTTTGTACCTGCCCTAATTGGCTGCACAAGCGACGATTCCAAATAACTTTTATAGAAAAGAAAGAGAACAGTCACTTCATCACTCCAGTTTCCTGGAAAAAGAAACATACTTAAAAAAAAAAAACAGAACGGCCGAAACGTGCTGGTGATTACGTACGCTAATCTCTATAAAAATCAAGGTGAAGTGTGCAGCCTATGGGTTTTGTCGGTTATTACGTCAACTCTGCACAAGCATTAGTCGGCTGTGTATTCAACTATTTCAAAGAATATCATTTTAAAAAGAGCACCAGCTGTCGCTTCCATATGTCAGTTCACTAGAATAAATTAACATAACACGAGAGACTATCTCATATAAAACAGTAACTGCACCCCCTAATCTCACTGACATATTCCAGATGTACCCAATTATCGGACTTTCAAGTTTTAATGCACACATATGACGTCAATATTGGTAACTATACCCTCTAATCTCACTGAACCATTCCAGATGTACCCAATTATCGGACTTTCAAGTTTTAGTGCAGACATATGACGTCAATATTGGTAACTGTACCCTCTAATCTCACTGAACCATTCCAGATGTACCCAATTATCGGACTTTCAAGTTTTAGTGCGGGCATATGACGTCAATATTGCTAACTGTATCCTCTAATCTCGCTGACCTATTCCAGATGTACCCAATTATCGGACTTTCAAGTTTTAGTGCGGGCATATGACGTCAATATTGCTAACTGTATCCTCTAATCTCGCTGACCTATTCCAGATGTACCCAATTATCGGACTTTCAAGTTTTAGTGCGGGCATATGACGTCAATATTGCTAACTGTATCCTCTAATCTCGCTGACCTATTCCAGATGTACCCAATTATCGGACTTTCAAGTTTTAGTGCGGGCATATGACGTCAATATTGGTAACTGTATCCTCTAATCTCGCTGACCTATTCCAGATGTACCCAATTATCGGACTTTCAAGTTTTAGTGCGGGCATATGACGTCAATATTGGTAACTGTATCCTCTAATCTCGCTGACCTATTCCAGATGTACCCAATTATCGGACTTTCAAGTTTTAGTGCGGGCATATGACGTCAATATTGCTAACTGTATCCTCTAATCTCGCTGACCTATTCCAGATGTACCTAATCATAGTATTGCAAGTTTGAGTGCGAAGATATGGCGCTAATATTACTACCAATTAATAACTACCAATAAATATTCTCATTTTAATTCAATGTTATCAGGTACTTTCTTGCAGGCGGATATTCTCTAAGTGCGCGTCTCATTGTGTCATATATATATCCCTTATCATGCCTGCTTTTCTTGACTTCACACTTCAGTTTGCCTTCCGCCAGCTAACGGGCTATCAGGGTTTCTCTCACTTACAAGCAGCATTAACGTAATTCATGTGTTGCGTTTTGCTTGATTAA
Source organism: Megaustenia siamemsis (assembly GCA_032433765.1). Taxonomy (NCBI): domain Eukaryota; kingdom Metazoa; phylum Mollusca; class Gastropoda; order Stylommatophora; family Ariophantidae; genus Megaustenia; species Megaustenia siamemsis. Next base: position 31,999,738 of record JAVIAB010000139.1, on the reverse strand, counting down.
TTAACGCTGTTGACAATCGTATCGTGTAGCGTCCATTATTTCCCCTCAATTAAGACAGCGATCGTCTTCAGTTTCCATTTATTGTTTAATTTTACTGCCTTATATAATAATGGTTGCCTATCAACAGCGGCGTTTGTTATAATTTGTTTACAAATTTGCTACTCATAAAACAGATTCCAAGCTGATGTCTTTTGTCATTTTGAAATTCAAAACTTCTGTTGTCATTCTCAAGGTCTCCTTGTTGCCTTAAAACAAACTTCATTGTCTACCCCTGAGGCGTAGCCCACAAACCATGCCTTCCATTATTGTTCTTTCTAGCCGGCTGTGTATTTTGATGTGGTCATAGTATTTTAATTTCCTTTGTAAAATGGTGCATATAAGCCAGTTCATTTTAATTGTTAAATCTTTTAAATATGTCTTCATTACTCTTTTTCATTATCCATGGCATCTTAGGATTTTTCTGTAGCATTTTGTTTCGAATGAATCGATTTTCTTTTTTGCTGTTGATGAGGTTGTACATGAATCACAACTATATGGTGCCAGGAAGATAGATGTCCGCTGTAATTTTAATGTCACTGCCCGCTGGTACTGTGTAACATTTTCTTCATTGCGTGTAGTTAGTGTGTTGTTATTGCTAATCTTCTTTTGATCTCTTTCTGACAGTCTCCATTGTTAGCTACTACAGAACCCATATATTCATAGTTTGTTACAATTTCAAGTTCTTCACTGTTGATGATTTTGGGTTGGTTTTTTATTTTGTCAACGGACATTATCTTAGTTTTCTGTTTGTTTAGGTAGAGGTTTTCCTCTTCACTGTGTTTTTTTTTTAACAAACTCAATTATCTCTTTCAATCCTTCTGCAATCTGTAGATTGTGTAATCTATACTGGGAGAAAACAGCAATAACAAAATATAACAAAGAGAACTCTACACCCAAAGAGGAGTAAGGGAGGGATGAATCCTATCACCAAGCTTGTTCAATCAAAAGTAAGATATGCTGATGACACTGTACTACCAGCAGAAAATCCTAAAGATCCACAACAATTACTTAATGAAATAAACATGGTAAGCAAAAAATATGGACTAGATATGAATATCAAAAAGACTAAAACTATGATCATTAAAAAAAAAATACTCAAAACCCACAAGTGGATATCAAAATTGAAGGAATAGACCTGAAGACAGTTCAGAACTACAACTACTTTGGACATACTATAACCAGTGATGGAAGATGTATAACTGAAATAAACAAAAGAATAGGAATGGCAAAAAGTAATTTTAATGCCATGACGAACATACTAACATCAAAACAAATAAAACCAGGGCTAAAACTAAGAATAGCAAAATATTACATCTTCTCAATATTCCTATATGGTGCAGAAACATGGACATTAGACAAGAAAACAGAACAGAAAATTGAAACCTGTGAAATGTGGATATATAGAAGAATAGGTAGAATTGGATGGAAAGAAAAGAAAACAAACGAGGAAGTTTTAGGACGACCAAGGGTGAAAAAAGAACTACTAAACACAATTAGAACAAGACAAATGAAATTTTTGGGCCATGTTAAAAGACACAACAGCCTACTAAAAGTAATCCTGGAGGGGAAAATACAAGGTAAAAGAGGCAGAGGCAGACCAAGACTAACATGGACGAGTAACATCAAAAGATGGAAAAATCAGCCTATGACAACGTGCACCATCAAAGCAAGAGACAGAGCAGAATGGCGCTCTATGGTAGCCAACCTTCGTTGCGGAGACGGCACTCGATAATGATGATGAATCCTTCTGCACTGTTTGAGAGGAGGACTGTGTCATTAGTGTATCTGAGTTCTGGAATTATGTTGCCATTTATTGTGAAAGGGTCGAACTTCACAAATCTGTCAATGTTTCTGTCATTCCTCGTGATGTTCTCAGCATTGACGTTGAACAATTATTGAGAGAGGATGCACCTCTACCTCACCCCTTTTTTGCACTTCAAATTATTTTGATGTTTTGTCCGCTATTCTGGTAGCTGCTTGCTGTTCGTGATATAGTGATTCGATTAGTTATAATAGGTGTATTGCAAAGCCCATATCTTTTATAACGTTCCAAAGCTCCTGATGTTGTAGGACCTTGCTGTAATCTATGAAACATGTGTGCAGTTCTATGTTGTATTCCCTACACTTCTCAAGGATGTTTCTCATATTAAAGATGTGGTCCCTGGTACCTCTACTATGTCTGAAACCTGCTTGAACTATCTGAAATTCTTGTTCTAACTTTCCTGCTATCCTATTCATGATGATCAACACGAGTATTTTGCTGCTGTGGCTTATTAGGGCAATACTAAAGGGAGGTCAAAAAGTAATGCACACCAATTTTTTTCTCGGCTAATAATAAAGATAGGAATATGAAATTTTGCAGACTTGGAATACGACATGTTCCAATTATGTGTACCAAATTGCACAGCATTCTGAAAAATATTACGCAATCTATGAACCGTTAAAATTGAGCTTGTCAACAATGTCCGTTACAAATAGCGAATTGTCATAGAATTTCTGGTTGCGGAAAAAGAAACTGTGGCAAACATTCATAAACGACTGTGTGCAGTGTACAAATCGTCTGCAGTCGATAGGAGCACAGTTAGTCGCTGGGTTCAGAGAATTAAAGCTGCAGAAAGTGTACGAGTGGAGCTGCATGATTTACCGCGTTCTGGACGTGTTGCCTCGGCTACCAGCACAGACATGTTAAACCGGGCTGATGCCATTATTCGTAAGGATAGGCGTATCACTAGTCAGCAATTGGCATTGCAGCTTACAAGAGAAGTGCAATCGCAATTTTTAAAACTCTCGGATATTCAAAGATTTGCGCTCGATGTGTTCCTCGGTGCCTAACAAATGATCACAGAGTTCAAAGGAAAACATTCTGTTCTGAATTGTTGGAGCGTTTCGGTGTTGAAGGAGAAATGTTTTTGTCAAAAATTGTTACCGGTGACGAAACGTGGGCACATTATTATGAGCCTGAAACAAAAATGCAGTCAATGGAATGGCATCATCCGCAGTCACCAAAAAGAAAAAAATTCAAACCATCTCCATCAGCCGGAAAGGTGATGATCACTGTCTTCTGGGACATTGATGGTGTGATTCTTGTTGATGTAATGACAAGAGGTGTGACAATCAACTCGACAGCTTACATCAATACACTGACAAAACTCAAAAATCGGTTCCACAGAGTTCGGCCTAATAAGCCATCTGCAGATTTCTTGCTTCAACATGACAATGCACGCCCTCACACAAGTCTGGTAACACGGGAAGCAATCAACAAATTTGGTTGGACTGTACTGCCCCATCCTCCTTACAGCCCTGATCTGGCTCCCTCAGATTTCCATCTGTTTGGACCACTCAAAAAATTCCTGCGTGGGACACACTTTGACAATAATGAGGGTGTGATCCGTGCAGTTAAAAAATGGCTACGCGAGCAGGACAAAACTTGGTACAAGCGAGGCATTCATGACCTATTTTCGCGTTGGCGTAAGGCAATACGCTTGGACGGAGATTATGTTGACAAATAGGTAGTGTCAAGGGGATGTTCAGCTACAATCTGTGAAAATTTCACACATTTTGCCCGAATAGTTTCCGAGAAAAAAATTGGTGTGCATTACTTTTTGACCTCCCTACGTAGTTCTGTAGACGGAACATAGCTTCAGATTTCCTTTCTTTGGAATGAGGATGTAAACTGAGCTTTCTCTGTTTTTGACCAGTCTGAATTTTCCAGAGCGTCACATACGGTGAACATGGTAAATGCGAACACTAGCCGTGGATGAATTCAGCTGGGAGATCATCACTTCTTGGTGACTTCCCTCTCTTCCAATTTTTTTTTTTAAACGAACTTCAACTAGCATAGGATCATGTTCTTTTTCTTCACTTTCTAGGAATATATTTTAGGTTCTTTTTTAAAGTATCTTCATACATTAATCGCTCACAGTAATCCCTCCATCTTTAAAATATATCATTTTCTTTGGTTAATGAGTTACCAATTTGGTAATTAATGACTTGAACTGATGGTCTAAAATGGCCTGTTATCGTCCTAATTTCTCTGAACATCTTCATCACCCCCTTCAATTCTGCCACAGGCGTTATGGTACCATTGATGCTTTCTCTTCTAAGCTTTCTGTTCTAAATGCTTCTGTGTATTTTCTGGTTTTTACCGTTGTTTAGCTTTGCTCCTATTTCCTTCAGTTTTCTTCTTTCATCTATGAGGGTCAGTGTTTTGTCTGTGATGTTGTTTTTGTTTACCTTTCTGGGAATGATGTTTTGTGCTGACGAGATAAGAATATCTCTTGCATGTGTGGCTAGCTCATCTGGTGACATGTTTTCTTGTACTGCCATCAACAAACCAGATTTCTTTTTTACTTCTATGTTATATTCTGATGGCATAGCAGAACAGCATCTGACATTCTATTATGTGTTACATTCTGTCTCTATAGCATAATTTAAATATAACCAATCACTTAAGTGAAAGTAAATCCTTTCCCATTAGCGCGTGAAACATTTCCAATTGTGAAGAGTGTCTCAACGAGACTAATAACGATGCTGCTATCATATATTAAAACAAGTCTTATCGATGCCGTTGTGGTTATTTTATTACATTCTATTTTTAAATTATATTATGTCTACTGCAAATCTTGACTTATCATGATGAGGTAATATTTACGATTTGCCAAAAGTGTCACTGACTTTTCATACTTATTGTTTTATTTTAATAAAAATGTGAACAGTGTATTTGCATTTCCAATTTAAATGTCTGTAATAGTACTTTCAATGGTAAAACAGTATCAATTAATACCGCAATTAAATAAGGATTGTTGTTTGTAATGGACAGCCGCTGGCTGTTTCACGAGAAGTTCAAGTGAAACGATCTGTTAAGTTCAGACATTAATAAAAAAAAAAAAAAAATTCATTTTTTCAGCTTCATTTTTTTTATATTTAACAAATTACTGGAATCCACCAGCTGCGGATGAAGCTGGGGATGTGCTGTGGAGGCAGAAGGCAAAGACTTGGATCACACTTTTAATTTTAACATTAACAATCATATTTAACAACTTATTGACATAACATTAAATATAGTGCACTGTTATTTTATTTTTCTTTGGGGAGAAACAGAGGTTGGGGGGAAAAATGGGGGGGGGGGGGTACCTGGTGGACTAGGTCCCCTTTCCAACTCACTTCCATCTTTACTTGCTTGAGAGTAGATTAGACCTTTTTACCTGTCACTGGAGACTTAAAATTTTCTGCATTCCAGTCGAAATGATGTTCTACTTGTTATATCTGCGCCATTGAATTGGCGTTGCACGCACAGCAATGCTCCGTTTTGACAATTCAAGTGTTGTGAATGCGCCTTCCAACGTCTAATGTTGATCTGCGTTTTACGTCACACAAAGTGCTGTTCAGTGACCATTTGATGGAGATGGTTGACGCAAGTTTTTTACAAGTTACAACGCATTAATGTGGTGGGATCCGTCAAGTCGGTCAAGTCAGCGTCTTTGGGAAGTTTGTACCATGTTTCGTTCGTTGTAGACTGCATTCACTAGAGTAATAATGAATACATGGGCGCAGATATTTTGTGCGTGCTACGTCATCATAATGGATCATCGTGTGTCCCAAGACCGACCATGCGCTAATCTTGCGATCTTGAGTTTGGTGTGCATCGGGGATAATCTGACGACGAACTGTGTTTTGTATGTTCGGAGTTGGAGTTAAACACGATGTCCTAACATCATCAAGCGCCATACATTTACTATGACGATCATCATTTTCAGGAGGACGTGACCTTCCGGGCAATGTGATGGATAGGCGGCAGGAACCATTGAAGGCTATGTCTGAAAAGTGTTCCTTGTTGCAGTTTCCTCATGTTCCAAGTTCGGCTTGTTGCAGGAGCTACTGAGTTAAGTGCTCTGTGCACACCGTGAGCTGTGTGTCTCATCCATTTTGATCATGTTTCGATACTCCAATTGTATACGATGAATGGTGATATCGTATGACAGGGAACAGTTGGCTGTGTTCACTTTCTGTGCGGTTTCGCCTTATGTCTTTTGGCGTGTGCTGAGACTGCTTTGATGGGTACTACAGTTACCTTTCTTTGTTTGGAAGATGAGTTATAATTCGGATGATTTCACTGGCACGGGCGGTTGAGCAATTATGGATTTTAATTCGCTTGCAGTGATACCGGGGCCTTCCATAACCAATAACCAATAACCAATAACCAATAACCAATAACTTAAAATGTGGTACTATAGCTCGTTTCAAATCACGTGCCCAACTTCAAAACGCTATTACTCAGTAACCGTTTGTTAAAAACTGTTGAAATTTTCCAAATGTTATTAGAATGCAAAAGACCCTTTAAATGTATATTTAACAAATATCTTGCAGCTGCAGTTTTCTTAAAGCGGCGAATTTATTTGATGTTTGTCAAAATTGTAAATTGTGAACCCCTAAATAATAGAAATTACCGTAGTTGCTGGTCTATGATTAATTTTCACTAGGTAAAGGCGTGGCCGTAATGGGGAAATAACCTAATAAGACAAAACACCAGGAGAATTATTGTCTTCTCAGTTCGAGGACGGACGATAATATCAAGGTATACCTGTATGTCCAATTTTCATAGTTGTGGGGTCCTGATAAGGACCGTTTGTTGAACTAATTTAAGGTAATATAGGGGCCAACATTGTGGGGGCTATATACTTTCATTCTGAATCAGACGAGTCTAAAAGATTAATAACTGTTTGGGGTTGAACATTCCACAAACCATCATTTTTCCAATATTCCTCTTCCTGTTTTAATACGTGGTCTTCGCATTTAGCCCAATAATCTTTGTCTATATTTAATAAAGCGAGATTAGCAAGAGTCTTTACATCGCATATTTTGAATGTTGTATTTTCATCTGCCACTTGTCCTTTTAATTTTGCCCAGATTAGTTCTATTGGATTTAAATGAGCATGGTAAGGTGGCAGCCTCAAACTTATATGACCGTGCTCTTGGATAATCTTATCTATTTGAAAAATCTTTGCCCTTTGTTTTTGCTTTACTAGAGATAGTAATTCAGGTTTTAAGTACATGTTATTAAATTGTATGTGCTCCTTTGTGAGCCATATCTTAATAGCATCTTTTGTACTGGATGACGTCGGGACTTTATCTTCAAGTGCAACAATGTTGTGGTACGCTGCATTGTCCATTATTAGGCATATGGTCGACCTAGTGATGGGAGAACAGAATTTTCAATCCAATGTCTAAATATATGACCATTCATCTTAGAGTGATAATCCCGATTGTCTATGGATTTTGAAAGAAAAATGAGCTCTGCATTCTGTATTAGTCCATGTTGTCGACTACCTGCATGAGCAATTATCAAGCGCTGTCCTTTTGCTGCTAGGTATTAATCTCTTACTCTTTCCATCTGACGACTGCCATTCCCTTTGGTTAGTGTGGTGAGCATTGATCCATGTCTCATCCAAGTACACAATATCATAACCTTGCTTGCGCACCTCTTTTACTTCACGTAAGTACTTGCTTCTCATGACTACTATATGTGGCTTCTCACAGATGATGTTTCGTCTATTGGAATACTTTTTGAATGTAAAGCCTGCAGCTCTCACATTCCTCCATAATGTAGACTTTGATATTTCAATACTGTTGTTCTTTTTCAGCGATACTTTTAATTTTCTTATTGTAACAGTTTCATTCATACCCAACATTTTGCGAATTTCACTTCTAATAAGTTCACTGTCGAAATTATCCAACATTTTTGCTCTTCCTTGTGATTTTGTATATTTGGAACATTGACGGTCACGTGCTTGAATCCAGCGATTAAATTAACGTTTAGATAAATCCAAAATGTGTCTTGTCCTATTCTCAGGGTTTTCTAAAGAATGAAATAATCTTCCTCGTTTAGCCTCTTTGCAAAAATAGTCATACATTTTTATTGCGATGTTTTGTAAACTGCAGAATTTCATTTTAAGACTCATGATAAATGTTATAGTTCCACGTCTCCGCCGCTGAATGAACGGAAATGGAACACACAATGTCTCGTGTTTATTACAAGTGTCTAATTGTGTCAGGAAACCCACGTTAAAAGCGTGCAAACACGAAAATTTTACCGTGTATGGATTTTTACTCGCTATTTTTAACTTAAATACTGTAAACATTAAGTTTTGACTACATCAATGGGTCGTTATAAATTTATATAAATCAAATAAGCAACAATAAAAACCAAATTTTTTTTTTAATGAAATTAATTCCCTGTTGGGTTCTAATCATTATAACTTTACATGCAAATTTTGAACAATTTACAACAAGCGGTTAAAAAGCTATCGATTTTAAAAGTTGGGCACGAGTTATGAAACAAGCTATAGAGCATCTTGACATCACAGCTAATCTCGGCTTGGACCACAACGTTATATCATATATATATAGATCAGTCTATATTTAGTGTCACTCCACTACCCCTCCCACATGCTGTGACTGACGAACACACATTATTTTACTGTGTTTCATTTCATATTAAATTAGTGAAAAATATGATGCTATGTGGGTGTCGCTCGTGTCACCGGAACCGTGACCAGTGTGAAGGGAGAAATGAATAGAGCGACTGTAGCCACCGGGCCCTGACTGCGGTGAAGGAAGAAATGGATAGAGCTACTGTAGCTACCGGGCCCTGACTGCGGTGAAGGGAGAAATGAATAGAGCGACTGTAGCCACCGGGCCCTGACTGCGGTGAAGGAAGAAATGGATAGAGCTACTGTAGCTACCGGGCCCTACATGCGGTGAAGGGAGAAATGGATAGAGCTACTGTAGCTACCGGGCCCTACATGCGGTGAAGGGAGAAATGGATAGAGCTACTGTAGCTACCGGGCCCTACATGCGGTGAAGGGAGAAATGGATAGAGCTACTGTAGCTACCGGGGCCTACATGTGGTGGAGGGAGAAAGGAATAGAGCTACTGTAGCTACCGGGGCCTACATGCGGTGGAGGGAGAAATGAATAGAGCTACTGTAGCTACCGGGCCCTACATGCGGTGGAGAGAGAAATGAATAGAGCTACTGTAGCTACCGGTGCCTACATGCGGTGGAGGGAGAAAGGAATAGAGTTACTGTAGCTACCGGGCCCTACATGCGGTGGAGAGAGAAATGAATAGAGCTACTGTAGCTACCGGTGCCTACATGCGGTGGAGGGAGAAAGGAATAGAGTTACTGTAGCTACCGGGCCCTACATGCGGTGGAGGGAGAAATGAATAGAGCTACTGTAGCTACTGGGCCCTTCATGCGGTGGAGAGAGAAATGAATAGAGCTACTGTAGCTACCGGGGCCTACATGCGGTGGAGGGAGAAAGGAATAGAGCTACTGTAGCTACCGGGCCCTACATGCGGTGGAGAGAGAAATGAATAGAGCTACTGTAGCTACCGGGCCCTACATGCGGTGGAGGGATAAATGAATAGAGCTACTGTAGCTACTGGGGCCTACATGCGGTGGAGAGAGAAATGAATAGAGCTACTGTAGCTACCGGGGCCTACATGCGGTGGAGGGAGAAATGAATAGAGCTACTGTAGCTACCGGGGCCTACATGCGGTGGAGGGAGAAATGAATAGAGCTACTGTAGCTACCGGGGCCTACATGCGGTGGAGGGAGAAATGAATAGAGCTACTGTAGCTACCGGGGCCTACATGCGGTGGAGGGAGAAATGAATAGAGCTACTGTAGCTACCGGGGCCTACATGCGGTGGAGGGAGAAATGAATAGAGCTACTGTAGCTACCGGACCCTACATGCGGTGGAGGGAGAAATGAATAGAGCTACTGTAGCTACATGCGGTGGAGGGAGAAATGAATAGAGCTACTGTAGCTACTGGGCCCTACATGCGGTGGAGAGAGAAATGAATAGAGCTACTGTAGCTACCGGGGCCTACATGCGGTGGAGGAAGAAAGGAATAGAGCTACTGTAGCTACCGAGGCCTACATGCGGTGGAGAGAGAAATGAATAGAGCTACTGTAGCTACCGGGCCCTACATGCGGTGGAGGGATAAATGAATAGAGCTACTGTAGATACCGGGGCCTACATGCGGTGGAGAGAGAAATGAATAGAGCTACTGTAGCTACCGGGCCCTACATGCGGTGGAGGGAGAAATGAATAGAGCTACTGTAGCTACCGGGGCCTACATGCGGTGGAGGGAGAAATGAATAGAGCTACTGTAGCTACCGGGGCCTACATGCGGTGGAGGGAGAAATGAATAGAGCTACTGTAGCTACCGGGGCCTACATGCGGTGGAGGGAGAAATGAATAGAGCTACTGTAGCTACCGGGGCCTACATGCGGTGGAGGGAGAAATGAATAGAGCTACTGTAGCTACCGGACCCTACATGCGGTGGAGGGAGAAATGAATAGAGCTACTGTAGCTACATGCGGTGGAGGGAGAAATGAATAGAGCTACTGTAGCTACCGGGGCCTGACTTCGGTGAAGGGAGAAATGAATAGAGTTATTGTAGCTACCGGGGCCTGACTTCGGTGAAGGGAGAAATGAATAGAGCTATTGTAGCTACCGGGCCCTGACTGTGGTGACGGGAGAAATAATAGATCCAATGTCACCTTCCATAGCAGTTACCGGTCTCTTGCTACAAAAAAGAGTGAAATGAACAGATCCACTGTCACCTTCTATACCCGTGTAGCTACCGGTCTCTCGCTACAAAAAAGAGTGAAATGAACAGATCCACTGTCACTTTCTATACCCGTGTAGCTACCGGTCTCTCGCTACAAAAAAGAGTGAAATGAACAGATCCACTGTCACCTTCTATACCCGTGTAGCGACCGGTCTCTTGCTACAAAAAAGAGTGAAATGAACAGATCCACTGTCACCTTCTATACCCGTGTAGCGACCGGTCTCTTGCTACAAAAAAGAGTGAAATGAACAGATCCACTGTCACCTTCTATACCCGTGTAGCGACCGGTCTCTTGCTACAAAAAAGAGTGAAATGAACAGATCCACTGTCACCTTCTATACTCGTATAGCTATCGGTCTCTCGCTACAAAAAATAGTGAAATAAATAGATCCACTGGCACCTTCTATACCCGTGTGGCTACCGGGATCAGACTACGGTGAAGTGAGAAATGAATAGAGCCACTATCACCTTCCATGCATGTGGTAAGATGCGACTAGAGGGGCTGGGGAGAGGGTTTTCGTCGATGCTACGGAGTTTGGAGCAATCTTCAGTGATTTTCGTGTGTGTGTTGCGGGCATGCTTCATACTGTGGAACATGCTAAAGGAGGTATCTTTTACACTCTGGAATTGTTCGATATGCAACGAAGATGATCCGTTCACTAAACTAAATTGTTAAGTGCTTCTATGTTTTGTTATAGCCTAGTTAACACGCTGTCTGGCATTGAAACAAATACAATTGGACCACTTTCATGCAACTCCCGGTCTAAACACACTCCTGTTGATTAGATGGAAAAAAAGGGGGACAAATCTCGGCGAGACCGGTTGAGATTTTTATTTATTTCTCTCTGCGGCAACCACCCCTGGTCTCAGCAGCGAGGCCCGGCTTGAAACGTCAATTGCTCATCGACGGAAAAAAATATGAGTACCTCCAAAGTCCGAGTTATCTGCCCGTGCGGCGAGGGACCCCTCTGCACACGGCTGCCAGGGGAAAAATGGATTAGCACGCAAAATTCAGTTCCGAGTCTCTAGGGACTTCGTGAGAGGTAAAAGCTGGCGAACGAAAAAAAAATAGATTGAAAAAAAAAGATTGAAAAATGAAACGAGTGCCTAATTCTGTTGTTAGAGAAGGTATTTATAACGATAATTAGAACATCCCCCTAATCTTCTAATGATGTGATTTAGTGGAAGAAGAAATTAGAAGAAACTGAAGCCCATCACACTTGCAGTGCGACATATCCGGAATTGAAACTGCTTCTTCTAGGTACTTTTGTATGCAGTTAACTACTTCAGTTCCCAGCATATATCAATAAAGGTAAAGATAAAGTACGAGACTTGAATCGGCGTCTTAGCACGCGAGTTTTCACCCAAATGTGCTTGGTCGCCTATCCATAAGTGTTTGGAGACTTCTGGATAGTGTCGCTTCAAACATCGAAACTCACGATGCGAGGCGGTATTTCTCACCTTCCCAGATTAATACCCTTGTACCCATTTCTGCAAGCGGCTGGGTCGACCGCAGGGGTAATTTTTTTTTTCTAACCACGAGTACAATTCACACTGCTTCCAGCGGGAATCGAAAACGGGTTGTCCGAAAGTCGGAATCCCAGTCGAGTAGTTTTCCCAGCTAGGCTACCGAGGCCCCCTCGGACCTATTATTATATACAATATTTTGTAACATCATTCACCTTTGATACACTTTCATGCACATGCTCTACATGTGCGTAGTTTGTGATGTGACGTAATTGTTGTCAACTTCACAACCGGTAGCCGTTGAATGGGCATTAATGTACAAATACGTTGTGGACTATTGTTCTGTAGAACCATAAAGTAAAGACTATACAACATTCACCGAAACGGTGTACTCTATACCATTTCAAGGGACAAACATAGAAGTTGAGTCCAAATACCATTCACCATAACGGTGTGCACTATACCACATCAAGTGAAACTTAAAAGTAGAGACTATATACCATTCACCAAAACGGTGTACACTATACCACATCATGTGAAACTTAAAAGTAGAGACTATTTACCATTCACCATAACGGTGTACACTATACCACATCAAGTGACAAACTCAAAAGTAGAGACTATATAACACTCACCAAAACGGTGTACACTATACCACATCAAGTGACAAACTCAAAAGTAGAGACTATATAACACTCACCAAAACGGTGTACACTATACCACATCAAGTGAAACTTAAAAGTAGAGACTATATACCATTCACCAAATCGGTGTACACTATACCGCATCAAGTGACAAACTTAGAGACCAGTCTAACTTCCTTGTGCAATGAATGGGAAATCGCTCCCGGAAAATGGTCTCAATTTGTGAGGATAAACCAGTGCTGAAGTGTTCAACATTGCTCAAATGAACATTAATTCGATTTATTTCTGAAGCCCGAGCTCTGCCCTGCAGGGTTTGTCCGTTTTCTAAATCTTATTTCTGGTTCCGAGTCGAACGTTTCTAATCTCCTTATCCCTTTATCTTCTCGTCGTTTATTTTTATTAGCTCCACGTGAGGTCTTGTCACATCCATGTGGAAATTATTAAGATAAATAAATCACACGGTCCACTTAGCATTCACGTCAAACGTACCAGGCTTAATCGAGTTCGAGAGCCCAGTTATCTTGGAAATGTTTTTACAATGGAGTAATAGAGAAATTGAAATGAAATATTAGAGTGGCATCACGTGGTGAACGTCACCTGTCACCATTACCCAAATACCGAAACATAAAAAGGGTCGATAGCAATGATTGATAAATAGTATGTCTGTAAACTCTCTATTGTCAACGTACATATTTTTAAAATATACATTTGAGAGTTGAAAATAGACTGTTCCGACAGTTCATAAAAATATATTTGTGAGCTTTAATAAAATATAAAGTTTCAGAGCTTTAATAAAATATAAAGTTTCAGAATTTAATCATAAACATATGGTTTGTGGGCTTTAATAAAATATAAGGTTTTAAAATTTAATCATAAAAACATATGGTTGGGCTTTAATAAAATATAAAGTTTCAGAATTTAATCATAAAAGGTTTGTGGGCTTTAATAAAATATACATAAAACATATGGTTTGTAATAAAATATAAAGTCATAAAAACATATAATAAAATACATAAAAACATAGTGGGCTTTAATCAAATATAAAGTTTTAGGGTGGGCTTTAATAAAATACAAAGTTTTATAATTTAATCATAAAAACATATGGCCCTAGGGCAGGGGTTCTCGACCTTTTAGGGGCCATGAACGCACTGGATATTTTCCAACGGATCGCGGTTTCCAGTATCCAAATTTATTGTTAATAACCCCTACTCAAATATATACCACAGTTTTTTTGCTTGTAGCACGCTTATTATGTGTCCAGCGACTGACGACTCCAGATCTATGTTGGTTGATAAGTCTTCTTACACGGCCACTAAGTTTCTTATTTCTGGCTGTGCCCATCTTAACTCCCATTTCCATCATCCGAAGAAGTGACGTGGATCTGTGTTTGTCGAAGTCCTGTGCTGCATAGCGATTTACTGGAGTTGGCCAGTTTATAACGTGAAAACGGGTTCTGGACCTTTTGACTGATTAAGTGCACGTGAGTCTGGACCATCCACATTATTCTTCCTCTCCTTATCTCTTCCTCCAGTACCCAATCCTTCCTTTCGTTGACCTACCTCTCAACTCTTTCAGTTCGAGGCCATCCATTCTGTAGAGTCAATCTCTCTCACCCATTGCCTAGTTCACTACTTTGTCGTGTCATTCAATTTCTTTCTCTTAACCTCTCGCATGATCTCTCACTTCCATTGTTGAGTGATTTATATGTATTGCTTGTTGTGTCCCAGGAGTGTCTTCGTCTATCCCCCTTTTCTCCCCCCCCCCCTTTGGTTTTCCCGATATTAGATCCGTTTGCCCTCTATACTGACCTGTCTTGGTCACGAGTTGCTTTCTATACAAATTCTTTGCGCTTCTAGTCATTCTGTCTTGTTTCAGAACGGATTACAGATTTCCTGCTCTGAGCTCAGCTAAGTACAATTTATTATACATTTTTCTCTTTTCTATTTTATATATTTTGACGCCCATCATACCTCTCATCATGTAATATTCATTTCTCTCTTTTCTTATTTCTGCATCCTACTTTCCTCTCCCTCCACTTGATCATCTAACATGTAGTAATTGTTCTTCACCGCTTGTTGTCGTTGTCCCTGTATTCTGAAGAAGGCCACAGGCCGAAACGTCAGTATTGTGTTGTGTTCTTTATTAGTAAAGCTGTCACCATACCTTGGAGTGTTTAGTACACCCCACCATTGGCTCCCTGGACCATCCACAGCATCGACGTTCAGCGACAATATATATATATATATATATATAAATTTCAGAACTCAGCTGTGCTGATGAAATGTGCCTCCCCTCAAACAGCGCAGAAGGTTTACAATAAAAACAATGATGTGTGTTAAAAAACAAAAGTGACGTTAAAACCTATAGATAAAACTTACAGAAAACTAAGATAATGTCTTTTGGCAAAGAAAAAGCAAATCCAAAATCATAATCAACAGTGAAGAATTTGAAACTGTAACAAACTATGAAGGTCTGGAATCTGCCTTAATTAACAATCCATTGTCTCCCAGCTGCCAGAAACAGATCAAAATAATTAACAATAGCAGCACACAAATTAAAGGTCATGAAGAACATGTGGTGCAATAAAAGCAAGGCAATACAATTAAAATTACTTAGGACTTGTATCTTCCCGATAGCAACATAGGGTTGTGAATCTTGGACAATCTGACAAAGAGCAAGGAAGAAGATAGATTAATTCGAAACAGAATGCTACAGAAAAATCCATAAGATACCTTGGAAATTGAAAATGATCTGTGAAGACATATTAACAGATTTAAACTTTAAAAAGAACGGGTTTATAAACACCATTCTACGGAGGAAATTTAAATACTATGGCCACGTCAGTAGATTCAGCGGCCTGTAAAGAACAATAATGGAAGGCATAATGGACGCATCAGGGGCAAACCAAGAAGCATGCAGTTTCAATACATTAATCAAACATTGAACATGGCAATAGAAGAAATGGGGGATCTGGATAGATACTGAGATTCTTTCAGACGGGCTGTTGTGAATGCAATGATCTGAAAAAAGATATGCGACCTTAATATGATGATATATATAGAATTTTTCGGGATGTCTTTTATCTAATGTATAAATGTTTCTCTTAATTACTTTGATCTTTTAATTTATAAATTAATCCACAGTTAATATCGGTTTCATTTTTTTTAAATCTTGAATCGAATACGCAAATGCTTTTTTTTCAGATTTAAAATCAATTAGAGATGTTATTTAAATCATTTTCTATCATTGAACCGCACTAATGTGATCTTTGTGAATCTTTATTCTTTTAGCGTCTCCTCCCTTTATACCTTCGCAGCGATGCACGTTTATTATTTATTGACACGAGTGCAATGTTTTCCAAATCATTAGTAATTAAGCTGTTTATTTATCTATACACTAAACACAACACGCGTCTTTGCCATTTCGCCAGATCTATAATGTAGTCATTATTCTCTCGGGAGCTCTTAAATTGCTAAAGGGTCCAGATAATAGATTGTGGAAAAAAAAAAACGATATTCAATCGATCTTTTATTATTTTTATCTTTTGTTTCTTAATTTTTTTTCTTGGTTACTTTCCCATCACTCTCTCTTTTTCTCTTTCACTCTCTTTCTCTCTCTCCTCTCTCTCTCTATATTTCTCTCTCTCCTCTCTCTCTCTCTTTCTCTCTCACTCTCTCTCTCTCTGCTCACATTGTTCTAAAACACATTTAAACTGACCAGAAGCACAGTTCAGCAGGTATGCTCTTCTAGAATACCATTCTGAGAAAGTAATGGTGCAGATATCAAAGAACAACATCTAAGAGAATGTATTTTAGTATTAGTTCTAGCAGAAAATAGACAATAAATACTTTCTCCCACGCACTCTGTATGCATATATTATATTGATCTAATCTTCAAGGTAGGAACATCAGAGCAAATTTACAGATCAGTCTCTGCTCCATGGACCAAACAGAAAATCACATTGTAAAGTCATTTAGATATTTTCTTGTTTTCTCCGTAATATATATAGCATTCCCTCTGACCAAGTGCATGTCAAGGTTGGCTGACCGCGCAAAATCGGAGATATAGCCCAATACAACAATCCATGTAGTAAGCACTATAAGAGTTTTTCTTCTTTCCTTCCTCAATTGCTTTTAAAAATCGAGGGAAAATATAATCTGTGGTTTTTTTTTGCTCTTTTTTTTGCCTTTGCAGCTATGTTTCCCCATCATAATCATCATTGAGTGCCGTCTCCGCAACGAAGGTTGGCTACCATAGAGCGCCATTTCACTCTGTCTCATGCTTTGATGGTGCAGATTGTCATATGTTTCCTAGTGTTTCTAATATCTCATCAATCCATCGTTTTCGTGTTCGACCCTTGAGTTTGGTGTTCTCGTAACGTTTATTAAAAGTTCCTTGTGTTCCATTTCATAATTTCTGTCTTATTGTGTGTCAGACCATTTTATAATTTCTGTCTTATTGTGTGTCAGACCATTTTATCATTTCTGTCGTATTGTGTGTCAGACCATTATATCATTTCTGTCTTATTGTGTGTCAGAACATTTTATAATTTCTGTCGTATTGTGTGCCAGACCATTTTATAATTTGTCTTATTGTGTGCCAGACCATTTTATAATTTGTCGTATTGTGTGTCAGACCATTATATCATTTCTGTCTTATTGTGTGTCAGACCATTTTATCATTTCTGTCGTATTGTGTGTCAGAACATTTTATCATTTCTGTCGTATTGTGTGCCAGAACATTTTATCATTTCTGTCGTATTGTGTGTCAGACCATTTTATAATTTCTGTCTTATTGTGTGTCAGACCATTTTATCATTTCTGTCTTATTGTGCGCCAGAACATTTTATCATTTCTGTCTTATTGTGCGCCAGAACATTTTATCATTTCTGTCTTATTGTGCGCCAGAACATTTTATCATTTCTGTCTTATTGTGTGCCAGACCATTTTATCATTTCTGTCTTATTGTGTGCCAGACCATTTTATCACTTCTGTCTTATTGTGTGCCAGACCATTTTATCATTTCTGTCTTATTGTGTGCCAGGCCATTTTATCATTTCTGTCTTATTGTGTGCCAGACCATTTTATCAATTGTTTCTTTGTGCATTCTATAGTTGGAAGTATTTCTAGCTTTTCTTTTCTGTTCTTCATTTCTGACTTTATCTAGGCTGTTTCCTATTATTTGTCTAATACATTTCACCTCGCTATTTGTAATTTTTCTTATTGATCCTGAGTATAGAGTCCAGGTCCATTAAAATACAAGGTAAAAGAGGCAGAGGCAGACCAAAACTAACATGGACGAGTAACATCAAAAGATGGACAAATCAATCTATGTCAGCCTGCACCATCAAAGCAAGAAACAGAGTAGAATGACGATCCATGGTAGCCAACCTTCTTTGCGGAGAAGGCACTCGATGATGATGATGATGATGATGATGATGATGATGATAGAGTCCAGGTAGCTCAGCGTTTTGATAGTTGTAGTGGATAATGCACGAAGGAGAAAAAAAGCGTGATAAGAAAGGTAAAAAAAGAAGATAATAAGTCTGGTTTTATTACAATAATCAATTCTGAAAATAACCAAATGCTGCCTCGCAGAAAGTTCAAGGAAGGACAAATGTTAAAGTGTTTGGAATAAATACTTGAAGGCGGACTGCTTGTCAAGCTATAAATAGATACCAGATTTTTTGTGGTAAGAAAAAAAGTAATGGCGTAATGCTGATCACATTACCCAAAGAGTTGTCGATGGTAAAAAAAAAAAACCCCAAAAAACAAATGAGCAATACAAATATATTCCCTGTACATTTTAAATGTGGCAAAGACTTTTCTTTCGTTTCATTTTTTATTTTTTTAATTAGTTCGATCAGCGTCATTTATTCATCTCCCTTTATAATTAGTTGCCTTTGTTCTTCCTTCAGAATTAACTGTCATTGTTCTTCCTTCATAATTAACTGCCATTTTTCTTCCTTCATAATTAACTGTCATTGTTCTTCCTTCATAATTAACTGTCATTGTTCTTCCTTTATAATTAACTGTCATTGTTCTTCCTTTATAATTAACTGTCATTGTTCTTCCTTTAAAATTAACTGTCATTGTTCTTCCTTCATAATTAACTGTCATTGTTCTTCCTTCATAATTAACTGTCATTGTTCTTCCTTCATAATTAACAGTCATTGTTCTTCCTTCATAATTAACTGGCATTGTTCTTCCTTCATAATTAACTGTCAATATTCTTCCTTTATAATTAACTGTCATTGTTCTTCCTTCATAACTAACTGTCATTGTTCTTCCTTCATAATTAACTGTCATTGTTCTTTCTTCATAATTAACTGTCATTGTTCTTCCTTCATAATTAACTGTCATTGTTCTTCCTTCATAATTAACTGGCATTGTTCTTCTTTCATAATTAACTGTCAATATCCTTCCTTCATATTTAACTGTCATTGTTCTTACTTTATAATTAACTGTCATTGTTCTTACTTCATAATTAACTGTCATTGTTCTTCCTTTATAATTAACTGTCATTGTTCTTCCTTCATAATTAACTGTCATTGTTCTTCCTTTATAATTAACTGTCATTGTCCTTCCTTCATATTTAACTGACATTGCTCCTCCTTCATAATTAACTGTCCTTGTTCTTCCTTTATAATTAACTGTCATTGTTCTTCCTTTATAATTAACTGTCATTGTTCTTCCTTTAAAATTAACTGTCATTGTTCTTCCTTCATAATTAACTGTCATTGTTCTTCCTTCATAATTAACTGTCATTGTTCTTCCTTCATAATTAACAGTCATTGTTCTTCCTTCATAATTAACTGGCATTGTTCTTCCTTCATAATTAACTGTCAATATTCTTCCTTTATAATTAACTGTCATTGTTCTTCCTTCATAACTAACTGTCATTGTTCTTCCTTCATAATTAACTGTCATTGTTCTTTCTTCATAATTAACTGTCATTGTTCTTCCTTCATAATTAACTGTCATTGTTCTTCCTTCATAATTAACTGGCATTGTTCATCCTTCATAATTAACTGTCAATATCCTTCCTTCATATTTAACTGTCATTGTTCTTACTTTATAATTAACTGTCATTGTTCTTACTTCATAATTAACTGTCATTGTTCTTCCTTTATAATTAACTGTCATTGTTCTTCCTTCATAATTAACTGTCATTGTTCTTCCTTCATATATAACTGTCATTGTTCTTCCTTCATATTTAACTGTCATTATTCTTCCTTCATATTTAACTGTCATTGTTCTTCCTTTATAATTAACTGTCATTGTTCTTCATTCATAATTAACTGTCATTGTTCTTCCTTCATAATTAACTGTCATTTTTCTTCCTTTATAATTAGCTGCCTTTGTTCTTCCTTCATAATTAACTGTCATCGATCTTCCTTCATAATTAACTGACATTGTTCTTCCTTTATAATTAACTGCCATTGTTCTTCCTTCATAATTAACTGTCACCGTTCTTCCTTCATAATTAACTGTCATTGTTCTTCCTTCATAATTAACTGTCATTATTCTTCCTTCATAATTAACTGTCATTGTTCTTTCTTCATAATTAACTGCCATTGTTCTTCCTTCATAATTAACTGTCATTGTTCTTCCTTCATAATTAACAGTCATTGTTCTTCCTTCATAATTAACAGTCATTGTTCTTCCTTCATAATTAACTGTCATTGTTCTTCCTTCATAATTAACAGTCATTGTTCTTCCTTCATAATTAACAGTCATTGTTCTTCCTTCATAATTAACAGTCATTGTTCTTCCTTCATAATTAACAGTCATTGTTCTTCCTTCATAATTAACTGTCATTGTTCTTCCTTCATAATTAACAGTCATTGTTCTTCCTTCATAATTAACAGTCATTGTTCTTCCTTCATAATTAACAGTCATTGTTCTTCCTTCATAATTAACAGTCATTGTTCTTCCTTCATAATTAACAGTCATTGTTCTTCCTTCATAATTAACTGCCATTGTTCTTCCTTCATAACTAACCGTCATTGTTCTTCCTTCATAATTAATTGTCATTGTTCTTTCTTCATAATTAACTGTCATGGTTCTTCCTTCATAATTAACTGTCATTGTTCTTCCTTCATAATTAACTGCCATTGTTCTTCCTTCATAACTAACCGTCATTGTTCTTCCTTCATAATTAATTGTCATTGTTCTTCCTTCATAATTAACTGTCATGGTTCTTCCTTCATAATTAACTGTCATTATTCTTCCTTCATAATTAGCTGCCATTGTTTTTCCTTCATAATTAACTGTCATCGTTCTTCCTTCATAATTAACTGTCATTGTTCTTCCTTTATAATTAACTGCCATTGTTCTTCCTTCATAATTAACTGTCACCGTTCTTCCTTCATAATTAACAGTCATTGTTCTTCCTTCATAATTAACTGTCATTATTCTTCCTTCATAATTAACTGTCATTGTTCTTCCTTCATAATTAACTGCCATTGTTCTTCCTTTATAATTAACTGTCATTGTTCTTCCTTTATAATTAACTGTCATTGTTCTTCCTTCATAATTAACTGTCATTGTTCTTCTTTCATAATTAACTGTCATTGTTCTTCCTTCATAATTAACAGTCATTGTTCTTCCTTCATAATTAACTGACATTGTTCTTCCTTCATAATTAACTGTCAATATTCTTCCTTTATAATTAACTGTCATTGTTCTTCCTTTATAATTAACTGTCATTGTTCTTCCTTCATAATTAACTGTCATTGTTCTTCCTTCATAATTAACTGTCATTGTTCTTCCTTCATAATTAACTGGCATTGTTCCTCCTTCATAATTAACTGTCAATATCCTTCCTTCATATTTAACTGTCATTGTTCTTCCTTCATAATTAACTGTCATTGTTCTTCCTTCATAATTAACTGTCATTTTTCTTCCTTTATAATTAACTGTCATTGTTCTTCCTTCATAATTAACTGTCATTGTTCTTCCTTCATATTTAACTGTCATTGTTCTTCCTTCATATTTAACTGTCATTATTCTTCCTTCATATTTAACTGTCATTGTTCTTCCTTTATAATTAACTGTCATTGTTCTTCATTCATAATTAACTGTCATTGTTCTTCCTTCATAATTAACTGTCATTGTTCTTCCTTTATAAATAGCTGCCTTTGTTCTTCCTTCATAATTAACTTTCATCGATCTTCCTTCATAATTAACTGTCATTGTTCTTCCTTTATAATAAACTGCCATTGTTCTTCCTTCATAATTAACTGTCACCGTTCTTCCTTCATAATTAACTGTCATTGTTCTTCCTTCATAATTAACTGTCATTTTATCTTCCTTCATAGTTAACTGTCATTGTTCTTCCTTCATAATTAACTGCCATTGTTCTTCCTTCATAATTAACTGTCATTGTTCTTCCTTCATAATTAACTGTCATTGTTCTTCCTTCAAAATTAACTGTCATTGTTCTTCCTTCATAATTAACAGTCATTGTTCTTCCTTCATAATTAACTGTCATTGTTCTTCCTTCATAATTAACTGCCATTGTTCTTCCTTCATAACTAACTGTCATTGTTCTTCCTTCATAATTAACTGTCATTGTTCTTTCTTCATAATTAACTGTCATTGTTCTTCCTTCATAATTAGCTGCCATTGTTCTTCCTTCATAATTAACTGTCATCGTTCTTCCTTCATAATTAACTGTCATTGTTCTTTCCTTCATAATTAACTGTCATTATTCTTCCTTCATAATTAGCTGCCATTGTTCTTCCTTCATAATTAACTGTCATCGTTCTTCCTTCATAATTAACTGTCATTGTTCTTCCTTTATATTTAACTGCCATTGTTCTTTCTTCATAATTAACTGTCACCGTTCTTCCTTCATAATTAACTGTCATTGTTCTTCCTTCATAATTAACTGTCATTATTCTTCCTTCATAATTAACTGTCATTGTTCTTCCTTCATAATTAACTGCCATAGTTCTTCCTTCATAATTAACTGTCATTGTTCTTCCTTCATAATTAACTGTCATTGTTCTTCCTTTATAAATAACTGTCATTGTTCTTCCTTCATAATTAACAGTCATTGTTCTTCCTTCATAATTAACTGTCATTGTTCTTCTTTCATAATTAACTGCCATTGTTCTTCCTTCATAACTAACTGTCATTGTTCTTCCTTCATAATTAACTGTCATTGTTCTTTTTTCATAATTAACTGTCATTGTTCTTCCTTCATGATTAACTGTCATTGTTCTTCCTTCATAATTAACTGTCATTATTCTTCCTTCATAATTAGCTGCCATTGTTCTTCCTTCATAATTAACTGTCATTGTTCTTCCTTCATAATTAACTGTCATTGTTCTTCCTTCATAATTAACTCACATTGTTCTTTTTTCATAATAAACTGTCATTGTTCTTCCTTCATAATTAACTGCCATTATTCTTCCTTCATAATTAACTGTCATTGTTCTTCCTTCATAATTAACTGCCATTATTCTTCCTTCATAATTAGCTGTCATTGTTTTTCCCTTCATAATTAACTGTTATATTTCTTCCTTCATAATTAACTGTCATTGTTCTTCCTTCATAATTAACTGTCATTGTTCTTCCTTCATAATTAACTGTCATCGATCTTCCTTCATAATTAACTGTCATTGTTCTTCCTTTATAATTAACTGTCAATATTCTTCCTTTATAATTAACTGTCATTGTTCTTCCTTCATATATTTAACTGTCATTGCTCCTCCTTCCTAATTAACTGTCCTTGTTCTTCCTTCATAATTAACTGTCACTGTTCTTCCTTTTAATTTTAATGTCATGAAGGACATACTAACATCAAAACAAATAACACCAGAGCTAAAACTAAGAATAGCAAAATGTTACATCTTCTCAATATTCCTATATGGTGCTGAAACATGGACATTAGACAAGAAAACAGAACAGAGAATTGAAACCTTTGAAATCTGGATATATAGAAGAATATGTAGAATTGGATGGAAGGAAAAGAAAACAAATGACAAAGTCTTAAAACAACTAAAAATGAAAAGAGAACTTCTGAACACAATTAGAACAAGACAAATGCGATTCTTAGGCCATGTTAAAAGACACAACAGCCTACTGAAAGTGATCCTGGAGGGGAAAATACAAGGTAAAAGAGGCAGAGGCAGACCAAGATTAACATGGACGAGTAACATCAAAAGATGGACAAATCAACCGATGACAACCTGCACCATTAAAGCAAGAGATAGAGCAAAATGGCGCTCCATGGTAGCCAACCTTCGTTGCGGAGACGGCACTCAATGATGATGATGATGTTCTTCCTTTATAATTAACTGTCATTGTTCTTCCTTCATAATTAACTGTCATTGTTCTTCCTTCATAATTAACTGGCATTGTTCTTCCTTCATAATTAACTGTCACTGTTCTTCCTTCATAATTAACTGTCATTGTTCTTCCTTCATAATTAACTGGCATTGTTCTTCCTTCATAATTAACTGTCAATATTCTTACTTTATAATTAACTGTCATTGTTCTTCCTTTATAATTTACTGTCATTGTTCTTCCTTCATAATTAACTGTGATTGTTCTTCCTTCATAATTAACTGTCATTGTTCTTCCTTCATAATTAACTGTCATTGTTCTTCCTTCATAATTAACTGGCATTGTTCTTCCTTCATAATTAACTGTCAATATTCTTCCTTCATATTTAACTGTCATTGTTCTTCCTTTATAAAAAACTGTCATTGTTCTTACTTCATAATTAACTGTCATTGTTCTTCCTTTATAATTAACTGTCATTGTTCTTCCTTCATAATTAACTGTCATTATTCTTCCTTCATAATTAACTGTCATTGTTCTTCCTTCATAATTAACTGCCATTGTTCTTCCTTCATAATTAAATGTCATTGTTCTTCCTTCATAATTAACTGTCATTGTTCTTCCTTCATAATTAACAGTCATTGTTCTTCCTTCATAATTAACAGTCATTGTTCTTCCTTCATAATTAACTGTCATTGTTCTTCCTTCATAATTAACTGCCATTGTTCTTCCTTCGTAACTAACTGTCATTGTTCTTCCTTCATAATTAACTGTCATTGTTCTTTCTTCATAATTAACTGTCATTGTTCTTCCTTCATAATTAACTGTCATTGTTCTTCCTTCATAATGAACTGTCATTATTCTTTCTTCATAATTAGCTGCCATTGTTCTTCCTTCATAATTATTTGTCATTGTTCTTCTTTCATAATTAACTGTCATTGTTCTTCCTTCATAATTAACTCACATTGTTCTTTTTTCATAATTAACTGTCATTGTTCTTCCTTCATAATTAACTGCCATTATTCTACCTTCATAATTAACTGTCATTGTTCTTCCTTCATAATTAACTGCCATTATTCTTCCTTCATAATGAACTGTCATTGTTCTTCCTTCATAATTAACTGTCATTGTTCTTCCTTCATAATTAAAAGTCATTGTTCTTCCTTCATAATTAACTGTCATTGTTCTTCCTTCATAATTAACAGTCATTGTTCTTCCTTCATAATTAACTGTCATTGTTCTTCCTTCATAATTAACTGTCATTGTTCTTCCTTCATAATTAACTGTCATTGTTCTTCCTTCATAATTAACAGTCATTGTTCTTCCTTCATAATTAACTGTCATTGTTCTTCCTTCATAATCAACTGCCATTGTTCTTCCTTCATAACTAACTGTCATTGTTCTTCCTTCATAATTAACTGTCATTGTTCTTTCTTCATAATTAACTGTCATTGTTCTTCCTTCATAATTAGCTGCCATTGTTCTTCCTTCATAATTAACTGTCATTGTTCTTCCTTCATAATTAAATCACATTGTTCTTCCTTCATAATTAACTGACATTATTCTTCCTTCATAATTAACTGCCATTGTTCTTCCTTCATAATTAACTGCCATTATTCTTTCTTCATAATTAGCTGTCATTGTTTATCCTTTCATAATTAACTGTTATTATTCTTCCTTCATAGTTAACTGTCATCGATCTTCCTTCATATTTAACTGTCATTGCTCCTCCTTCATAATTAACTGTCATTGTTCTTCCTTTATAATTAACTGTCACTGTTCTTCCTTTATAATTAACTGTCATTGTTCGTCCTTCATAATTAACAGCCATTGTTCTTCCTTCATAATTAACTGTCATTTTTCTTCCTTCATAATTAACTGTCATTGTTCTTCCTTCATAATTAACTGTCATTGTTCTTCCTTCATAATTAACTGGCATTGTTCTTCCTTCATAATTAACTGTCATTATTCTTCCTTTATAATTAACTGTCATTGTTCTTCCTTTATAATTAACTGTCATTGTTCTTCCTTCATAATTAACTGTCATTGTTCTTCCTTCATAATTAACTGTCATTGTTCTTCCTTCATAATTAACTGTCATTGTTCTTCCTTCATAATTAACTGGCATTGTTCTTCCTTCATAATTAACTGTCAATATTCTTCCTTCATATTTAACTGTCATTGTTCTTTCTTTATAATTAACTGTCATTGTTCTTACTTCATAATTAACTGTCATTG
Source organism: Megaustenia siamemsis (assembly GCA_032433765.1). Lineage (NCBI taxonomy): Eukaryota > Metazoa > Mollusca > Gastropoda > Stylommatophora > Ariophantidae > Megaustenia > Megaustenia siamemsis. Next base: position 31,973,418 of record JAVIAB010000139.1, on the reverse strand, counting down.
TTCTTCCTTCATAATTAACTGTCATTGTTCTTCCTTCATAATTAACTGTCATTGTTCTTCCTTCATAATTAACTGTCATTGTTCTTCCTTCATATTTAACTGTCATTGTTCTTCATTCATAATTAACTGTCATTGTTCTTCCTTCATAATTAACTGTCATTGTTCTCCCTTTATAATTAACTGTCATTGTTCTTCCTTTATAATTATTTGTCATTCTTCTTCCTTTACAATTTGCTGCCTTTGTTCTTCCTTCATAATTAACTGTCATCGTTCTTCCTTTATAATTAACTGTCATTGTTCTTCCTTTATAATTAACTGCCATTGTTCTTCTTTCATAATTAACTGTCACCGTTCTTCCTTCATAATTAACTGTCATTGTTCTTCCTTCATAATTAACTGTCATTATTCTTCCTTCATAATTAACTGTCATTGTTCTTCCTTCATAATTAACTGCCATTGTTCTTTCTTCATAATTAACTGTCATTGTTCTTCCTTCATAATTAGCTGCCATTGTTCTTCCTTAATAATTAATTGTCATTGTTCTTCTTTCATAATTAACTGTCATTGTTCTTCCTTCATAATTAACTAACATTGTTCTTTTTTCATAATTAACTGTCATTGTTCTTCCTTCATAATTAACTGTCATTGTTCTTCCTTCATAATTAACAGTCATTGTTCTTCCTTCATAATTAACTGTCATTGTTCTTCCTTCATAATTAACTGTCATTGTTCTTCCTTCATAATTAACTATCATTGTTCTTCCTTCATAATTAACAGTCATTGTTCTTCATTCATAATTAACTGCCATTGTTCTTCCTTCGTAACTAACTGTCATTGTTCTTCCTTCATAATTAACTGTCATTGTTCTTCCTTCATAATTAACAGTCATTGTTCTTCCTTCATAATTAACTGTCTTTGTTCTTCCTTCATAATTAACTGCCATTGTTCTTCCTTCATAATTAACTGTCATTATTCTTCCTTCATAATTAGCTGCCATTGTTCTTCCTTAATAATTAACTGTCATTGTTCTTCCTTCGTAACTAACTGTCATTGTTCTTCCTTCATAATTAACTCACATTGTTCTTTTTTCATAATTGACTGTCATTGTTCTTCCTTCATAATTAACTGCCATTATTCTTCCTTCATAATTAACTGTCATTGTTCTTCCTTCATAATTAACTGTCATTATTCTTCCTTCATAATTAACTGTCATTGTTCTTCCTTCATAATTAACTGCCATTGTTCTTCCTTCATAATTAACTGTCATTGTTCTTCCTTCATAATTAACTGTCATTGTTCTTCCTTCATAATTAACTATCATTGTTCTTCCTTCATAATTAACAGTCATTGTTCTTCCTTCATAATTAACTGCCATTTTTCTTCCTTCGTAACTAACTGTCATTGTTCTTCCTTCATAATTAACTGTCATTGTTCTTCCTTCATAATTAACAGTCATTGTTCTTCCTTCATAATTAACTGTCTTTGTTCTTCCTTCATAATTAACTGTCATTGTTCTTCCTTCATAATTAACTGTCATTGTTCTTCCTTCATAATTAACTGTCATTGTTCTTTCTTCATAATTAACTGTCATTGTTCTTCCTTCATAATTAACTGTCATTGTTCTTCCTTCATAATTAACTGTCATTATTCTTCCTTCATAATTAGCTGCCATTGTTCTTCCTTCATAATTAACTGTCATTGTTCTTCCTTCATAATTAACTGTCATTGTTCTTCCTTCATGATTAACTGTCATTGTTCTTCCTTCATAATTAACTGTCATTATTCTTCCTTCATAATTAGCTGCCATTGTTCTTCCTTCATAATTAACTGTCATTGTTCTTCCTTCATAATTAACTGTCATTGTTCTTCCTTCATAATTAACTCACATTGTTCTTTTTCATAATAAACTGTCATTGTTCTTCCTTCATAATTAACTGCCATTATTCTTCCTTCATAATTAACTGTCATTGTTCTTCCTTCATAATTAACTGCCATTATTCTTCCTTCATAATTAGCTGTCATTGTTTTTCCCTTCATAATTAACTGTTATATTTCTTCCTTCATAATTAACTGTCATTGTTCTTCCTTCATAATTAACTGTCATTGTTCTTCCTTCATAATTAACTGTCATCGATCTTCCTTCATAATTAACTGTCATTGTTCTTCCTTTATAATTAACTGTCAATATTCTTCCTTTATAATTAACTGTCATTGTTCTTCCTTCATATATTTAACTGTCATTGCTCCTCCTTCCTAATTAACTGTCCTTGTTCTTCCTTCATAATTAACTGTCACTGTTCTTCCTTTTAATTTTAATGTCATGAAGGACATACTAACATCAAAACAAATAACACCAGAGCTAAAACTAAGAATAGCAAAATGTTACATCTTCTCAATATTCCTATATGGTGCTGAAACATGGACATTAGACAAGAAAACAGAACAGAGAATTGAAACCTTTGAAATCTGGATATATAGAAGAATATGTAGAATTGGATGGAAGGAAAAGAAAACAAATGACAAAGTCTTAAAACAACTAAAAATGAAAAGAGAACTTCTGAACACAATTAGAACAAGACAAATGCGATTCTTAGGCCATGTTAAAAGACACAACAGCCTACTGAAAGTGATCCTGGAGGGGAAAATACAAGGTAAAAGAGGCAGAGGCAGACCAAGATTAACATGGACGAGTAACATCAAAAGATGGACAAATCAACCGATGACAACCTGCACCATTAAAGCAAGAGATAGAGCAAAATGGCGCTCCATGGTAGCCAACCTTCGTTGCGGAGACGGCACTCAATGATGATGATGATGTTCTTCCTTTATAATTAACTGTCATTGTTCTTCCTTCATAATTAACTGTCATTGTTCTTCCTTCATAATTAACTGGCATTGTTCTTCCTTCATAATTAACTGTCACTGTTCTTCCTTCATAATTAACTGTCATTGTTCTTCCTTCATAATTAACTGGCATTGTTCTTCCTTCATAATTAACTGTCAATATTCTTACTTTATAATTAACTGTCATTGTTCTTCCTTTATAATTTACTGTCATTGTTCTTCCTTCATAATTAACTGTGATTGTTCTTCCTTCATAATTAACTGTCATTGTTCTTCCTTCATAATTAACTGTCATTGTTCTTCCTTCATAATTAACTGGCATTGTTCTTCCTTCATAATTAACTGTCAATATTCTTCCTTCATATTTAACTGTCATTGTTCTTCCTTTATAAAAAACTGTCATTGTTCTTACTTCATAATTAACTGTCATTGTTCTTCCTTTATAATTAACTGTCATTGTTCTTCCTTCATAATTAACTGTCATTATTCTTCCTTCATAATTAACTGTCATTGTTCTTCCTTCATAATTAACTGCCATTGTTCTTCCTTCATAATTAAATGTCATTGTTCTTCCTTCATAATTAACTGTCATTGTTCTTCCTTCATAATTAACAGTCATTGTTCTTCCTTCATAATTAACAGTCATTGTTCTTCCTTCATAATTAACTGTCATTGTTCTTCCTTCATAATTAACTGCCATTGTTCTTCCTTCGTAACTAACTGTCATTGTTCTTCCTTCATAATTAACTGTCATTGTTCTTTCTTCATAATTAACTGTCATTGTTCTTCCTTCATAATTAACTGTCATTGTTCTTCCTTCATAATGAACTGTCATTATTCTTTCTTCATAATTAGCTGCCATTGTTCTTCCTTCATAATTATTGTCATTGTTCTTCTTTCATAATTAACTGTCATTGTTCTTCCTTCATAATTAACTCACATTGTTCTTTTTCATAATTAACTGTCATTGTTCTTCCTTCATAATTAACTGCCATTATTCTACCTTCATAATTAACTGTCATTGTTCTTCCTTCATAATTAACTGCCATTATTCTTCCTTCATAATGAACTGTCATTGTTCTTCCTTCATAATTAACTGTCATTGTTCTTCCTTCATAATTAACAGTCATTGTTCTTCCTTCATAATTAACTGTCATTGTTCTTCCTTCATAATTAACAGTCATTGTTCTTCCTTCATAATTAACTGTCATTGTTCTTCCTTCATAATTAACTGTCATTGTTCTTCCTTCATAATTAACTGTCATTGTTCTTCCTTCATAATTAACAGTCATTGTTCTTCCTTCATAATTAACTGTCATTGTTCTTCCTTCATAATCAACTGCCATTGTTCTTCCTTCATAACTAACTGTCATTGTTCTTCCTTCATAATTAACTGTCATTGTTCTTTCTTCATAATTAACTGTCATTGTTCTTCCTTCATAATTAGCTGCCATTGTTCTTCCTTCATAATTAACTGTCATTGTTCTTCCTTCATAATTAAATCACATTGTTCTTCCTTCATAATTAACTGACATTATTCTTCCTTCATAATTAACTGCCATTGTTCTTCCTTCATAATTAACTGCCATTATTCTTTCTTCATAATTAGCTGTCATTGTTTATCCTTTCATAATTAACTGTTATTATTCTTCCTTCATAGTTAACTGTCATCGATCTTCCTTCATATTTAACTGTCATTATTCTTCCTTCATAATTAACTGTCATTGTTCTTTTTCATAATAAACTGTCATTGTTCTTCCTTCATAATTAACTGCCATTGTTCTTCCTTCATAATTAACTCACATTGTTCTTTTTTCATAATAAACTGTCATTGTTCTTCCTTCATAATTAACTGCATTATTCTTCCTTCATAATTAACTGTCATTGTTCTTCCTTCATAATTAACTGCCATTATTCTTCCTTCATAATTAACTGTCATTGTTTTTCCTTCATAATTAACTGTCATATTTCTTCCTTCATAATTAACTGTCATTGTTCTTCCTTCATAATTAACTGTCATTGTTCTTCCTTCATAATTAACTGTCATCGATCTTCCTTCATAATTAACTGTCATTGTTCTTCCTTTATAATTAACTGTCAATATTCTTCCTTATAATTAACTGTCATTGTTCTTCCTTCATATATTTACTGTCATTGCTCCTCCTTCCTAATTAACTGTCCTTGTTCTTCCTTCATAATTAACTGTCACTGTTCTTCCTTTAATTTTAATGTCATGAAGGACATACTAACATCAAAACAAATAACACCAGAGCTAAAACTAAGAATAGCAAAATGTTACATCTTCTCAATATTCCTATATGGTGCTGAAACATGGACATTAGACAAGAAAACAGAACAGAGAATTGAAACCTTTGAAATCTGGATATATAGAAGAATATGTAGAATTGGATGGAAGGAAAAGAAAACAAATGACAAAGTCTTAAAACCTAAAAATGAAAAGAGAACTTCTGAACACAATTAGAACAAGACAAATGCGATTCTTAGGCCATGTTAAAGACACAACAGCCTACTGAAAGTGATCCTGGAGGGGAAAATACAGGTAAAAGAGGCAGAGGCAGACCAAGATTAACATGGACGAGTAACATCAAAAGATGGACAAATCAACCGATGACAACCTGCACCATTAAAGCAAGAGATAGAGCAAAATGGCGCTCCATGGTAGCCAACCTTCGTTGCGGAGACTTCACTCAATGATGATGATGATGTTCTTCCTTTATAATTAACTGTCATTGTTCTTCCTTCATAATTAACTGTCATTGTTCTTCCTTCATAATTAACTGGCATTGTTCTTCCTTCATAATTAACTGTCATTGTTCTTCCTTCATAATTAACTGTCATTGTTCTTCCTTCATAATTAACTGGCATTGTTCTTCCTTCATAATTAACTGTCAATGTTCTTTTTTATAATTAACTGTCATTGTTCTTCCTTCATAATTAACTGTCATTGTTCTTCCTTCATAATTAACTGTCATTGTTCTTCCTTCATAATTAACTGTCATTGTTCTTCCTTCATAATTAACTGTCATTGTTCTTCCTTCATAATTAACTATCATTGTTCTTCCTTCATAATTAACTGTCATTGTTCTTCCTTCATAATTAACTGTCATTGTTCTTCCTTTATAAAAAACTGTCATTGTTCTTCCTTCATAATTAACTGTCATTGTTCTTCCTTCATAATTAACTGTCATTGTTCTTCCTTCATAATTAACTGTCATTGTTCTTCCTTCATAATTAACTGTCATTGTTCTTCCTTCATAATTAACTGCCATTGTTCTTCCTTCATAATTAACTGTCATTGTTCTTCCTTCATAATTAACTGTCATTGTTCTTCCTTCATAATTAACAGTCATTGTTCTTCCTTCATAATTAACTCACATTGTTCTTCCTTCATAATTAACTGTCATTGTTCTTCCTTCATAATTAACTGCCATTGTTCTTCCTTCATAATTAACTGTCATTGTTCTTCCTTCATAATTAACTGTCATTGTTCTTCCTTCATAATTAACTGTCATTGTTCTTCCTTCATAATTAACTGTCATTGTTCTTCCTTCATAATTAACTGTCATTGTTCTTTCTTCATAATTAACTGCCATTGTTCTTCCTTCATAATTAACTGTCATTGTTCTTCTTTCATAATTAACTGTCATTGTTCTTCCTTCATAATTAACTGCCATTGTTCTTTTTTCATAATTAACTGTCATTGTTCTTCCTTCATAATTAACTGCCATTATTCTTCCTTCATAATTAACTGTCATTGTTCTTCCTTCATAATTAACTGTCATTATTCTTCCTTCATAATTAACTGTCATTGTTCTTCCTTCATAATTAACTGTCATTGTTCTTCCTTCATAATTAAAAGTCATTGTTCTTCCTTCATAATTAACTGTCATTGTTCTTCCTTCATAATTAACTGTCATTGTTCTTCCTTCATAATTAACTGTCATTGTTCTTCCTTCATAATTAACTGTCATTGTTCTTCCTTCATAATTAACTGTCATTGTTCTTCCTTCATAATTAACTGTCATTGTTCTTCCTTCATAATTAACTGTCATTGTTCTTCCTTCATAATTAACTGCCATTGTTCTTCCTTCATAATTAACTGTCATTGTTCTTCCTTCATAATTAACTGTCATTGTTCTTTCTTCATAATTAACTGTCATTGTTCTTCCTTCATAATTAACTGTCATTGTTCTTCCTTCATAATTAACTGTCATTGTTCTTCCTTCATAATTAAATGTCATTGTTCTTCCTTCATAATTAACTGTCATTGTTCTTCCTTCATAATTAACTGTCATTGTTCTTCCTTCATAATTAACTGCCATTATTCTTCCTTCATAATTAACTGTCATTGTTTATCCTTCATAATTAACTGTCATTATTCTTCCTTCATAATTAACTGTCATTGATCTTCCTTCATATTAACTGTCATTGTTCCTCCTTCATAATTAACTGTCATTGTTCTTCCTTTATAATTAACTGTCATTGTTCTTCCTTTATAATTAACTGTCATTGTTCTTCCTTCATAATTAACTGCCATTGTTCTTCCTTCATAATTAACTGTCATTTTTCTTCCTTCATAATTAACTGTCATTGTTCTTCCTTCATAATTAACTGTCATTGTTCTTCCTTCATAATTAACTGGCATTGTTCTTCCTTCATAATTAACTGTCATTATTCTTCCTTTATAATTAACTGTCATTGTTCTTCCTTCATAATTAACTGTCATTGTTCTTCCTTCATAATTAACTGTCATTGTTCTTCCTTCATAATTAACTGTCATTGTTCTTCCTTCATAATTAACTGTCATTGTTCTTCCTTCATAATTAACTGGCATTGTTCTTCCTTCATAATTAACTGTCAATGTTCTTCCTTCATATTAACTGTCATTGTTCTTTCTTTATAATTAACTGTCATTGTTCTTCCTTCATAATTAACTGTCATTGTTCTTCCTTCATAATTAACTGTCATTGTTCTTCCTTCATAATTAACTGTCATTGTTCTTCCTTCATAATTAACTGTCATTGTTCTTCCTTCATATTTAACTGTCATTGTTCTTCATTCATAATTAACTGTCATTGTTCTTCCTTCATAATTAACTGTCATTGTTCTTCCTTTATAATTAACTGTCATTGTTCTTCCTTTATAATTAACTGTCATTCTTCTTCCTTTACAATTAGCTGCCTTTGTTCTTCCTTCATAATTAACTGTCATCGTTCTTCCTTTATAATTAACTGTCATTGTTCTTCCTTTATAATTAACTGCCATTGTTCTTCTTTCATAATTAACTGTCATTGTTCTTCCTTCATAATTAACTGTCATTGTTCTTCCTTCATAATTAACTGTCATTGTTCTTCCTTCATAATTAACTGTCATTGTTCTTCCTTCATAATTAACTGCCATTGTTCTTTCTTCATAATTAACTGTCATTGTTCTTCCTTCATAATTAACTGCCATTGTTCTTCCTTCATAATTAACTGTCATTGTTCTTCTTTCATAATTAACTGTCATTGTTCTTCCTTCATAATTAACTGTCATTGTTCTTTTTCATAATTAACTGTCATTGTTCTTCCTTCATAATTAACTGTCATTGTTCTTCCTTCATAATTAACTGTCATTGTTCTTCCTTCATAATTAACTGTCATTGTTCTTCCTTCATAATTAACTGTCATTGTTCTTCCTTCATAATTAACTGTCATTGTTCTTCCTTCATAATTAACTGTCATTGTTCTTCCTTCATAATTAACTGTCATTGTTCTTCCTTCATAACTAACTGTCATTGTTCTTCCTTCATAATTAACTGTCATTGTTCTTCCTTCATAATTAACTGTCATTGTTCTTCCTTCATAATTAACTGTCTTTGTTCTTCCTTCATAATTAACTGTCATTGTTCTTCCTTCATAATTAACTGTCATTATTCTTCCTTCATAATTAGCTGCCATTGTTCTTCCTTTAATTAACTGTCATTGTTCTTCCTTCGTAACTAACTGTCATTGTTCTTCCTTCATAATTAACTCACATTGTTCTTTTTTCATAATTAACTGTCATTGTTCTTCCTTCATAATTAACTGCCATTATTCTTCCTTCATAATTAACTGTCATTGTTCTTCCTTCATAATTAACTGTCATTATTCTTCCTTCATAATTAACTGTCATTGTTCTTCCTTCATAATTAACTGCCATTGTTCTTCCTTCATAATTAACTGTCATTGTTCTTCCTTCATAATTAACTGTCATTGTTCTTCCTTCATAATTAACTATCATTGTTCTTCCTTCATAATTAACAGTCATTGTTCTTCCTTCATAATTAACTGCCATTGTCTTCCTTCGTAACTAACTGTCATTGTTCTTCCTTCATAATTAACTGTCATTGTTCTTCCTTCATAATTAACAGTCATTGTTCTTCCTTCATAATTAACTGTCTTTGTTCTTCCTTCATAATTAACTGTCATTGTTCTTCCTTCATAATTAACTGTCATTGTTCTTCCTTCATAATTAACTGTCATTGTTCTTTCTTCATAATTAACTGTCATTGTTCTTCCTTCATAATTAACTGTCATTGTTCTTCCTTCATAATTAACTGTCATTATTCTTCCTTCATAATTAACTGTCATTGTTCTTCCTTCATAATTAACTGTCATTGTTCTTCCTTCATAATTAACTGTCATTGTTCTTCCTTCATAATTAACTGTCATTGTTCTTCCTTCATAATTAACTGTCATTGTTCTTCCTTCATAATTAACTGCCATTGTTCTTCCTTCATAATTAACTGTCATTGTTCTTCCTTCATAATTAACTGTCATTGTTCTTCCTTCATAATTAACTCACATTGTTCTTCTTTTTTCATAATAACTGTCATTGTTCTTCCTTCATAATTAACTGTCATTATTCTTCCTTCATAATTAACTGTCATTGTTCTTCCTTCATAATTAACTGTCATTGTTCTTCCTTCATAATTAACTGTCATTGTTTTTCCTTCATAATTAACTGTCATATTTCTTCCTTCATAATTAACTGTCATTGTTCTTCCTTCATAATTAACTGTCATTGTTCTTCCTTCATAATTAACTGTCATCGTTCTTCCTTCATAATTAACTGTCATTGTTCTTCCTTTATAATTAACTGTCATATTCTTCCTTTATAATTAACTGTCATTGTTCTTCCTTCATATATTTAACTGTCATTGCTCCTCCTTCCTAATTAACTGTCCTTGTTCTTCCTTCATAATTAACTGTCACTGTTCTTCCTTTTAATTTTAATGTCATGAAGGACATACTAACATCAAAACAAATAACACCAGAGCTAAAACTAAGAATAGCAAAATGTTACATCTTCTCAATATTCCTATATGGTCTGAAACATGGACATTAGACAAGTCAGAACAAAGAATTGAAACCTTTGAATCTGATATATAGAAGAAATGTAGAATTGGATGGAAGGAAAAGAAAACAAATGACAAGTCTAAAACAACTAAAAATGAAAAGAGAACTTCTGAACATAATTAAAACAGACAAATGCGATTCTTAGGCCATGTTAAAAGACACAACAGCCTACTGAAAGTGATCCTTGGGGGAAAATACAAGGTAAAAGAGGCAGAGGCAGACCAAGATTAACATGGCGAGTAACATCAAAAGATGGACAAATCACCGATGACAACCTGCACCATTAAAGCAAGAGATAGAGCATGGCGCTCCATGGTAACAACCTTCGTTGCGGAGACGGCACTCAATAATGATATGATGTTCTTCCTTTATAATTAACTGTCATTGTTCTTCCTTCATAATTAACTGTCATTGTTCTTCCTTCATAATTAACTGTCATTGTTCTTCCTTCATAATTAACTGTCACTGTTCTTCCTTCATAATTAACTGTCATTGTTCTTCCTTCATAATTAACTGGCATTGTTCTTCCTTCATAATTAACTGTCAATTTCTTACTTTATAATTAACTGTCATTGTTCTTCCTTTATAATTTACTGTCATTGTTCTTCCTTCATAATTAACTGTGATTGTTCTTCCTTCATAATTAACTGTCATTGTTCTTCCTTCATAATTAACTGTCATTGTTCTTCCTTCATAATTAACTGGCATTGTTCTTCCTTCATAATTAACTGTCAATATTCTTCCTTCATATTTAACTGTCATTGTTCTTCCTTTATAAAAACTGTCATTGTTCTTCCTTCATAATTAACTGTCATTGTTCTTCCTTATAATTACTGTCATTGTTCTTCCTTCATAATTAACTGTCATTGTTCTTCCTTCATAATTAACTGTCATTGTTCTTCCTTCATAATTAACTGCCATTGTTCTTCCTTCATAATTAAATGTCATTGTTCTTCCTTCATAATTAACTGTCATTGTTCTTCCTTCATAATTAACAGTCATTGTTCTTCCTTCATAATTAACTGTCATTGTTCTTCCTTCATAATTAACTGTCATTGTTCTTCCTTCATAATTAACTGCCATTGTTCTTCCTTCGTAACTAACTGTCATTGTTCTTCCTTCATAATTAACTGTCATTGTTCTTTCTTCATAATTAACTGTCATTGTTCTTCCTTCATAATTAACTGTCATTGTTCTTCCTTCATAATGAACTGTCATTATTCTTTCTTCATAATTAGCTGCCATTGTTCTTCCTTCATAATTATTTGTCATTGTTCTTCTTCATAATTAACTGTCATTGTTCTTCCTTCATAATTAACTCACATTGTTCTTTTTTCATAATTAACTGTCATTGTTCTTCCTTCATAATTAACTGCCATTATTCTTCCTTCATAATTAACTGTCATTGTTCTTCCTTCATAATTAACTGCCATTATTCTTCCTTCATAATGAACTGTCATTGTTCTTCCTTCATAATTAACTGTCATTGTTCTTCCTTCATAATTAACAGTCATTGTTCTTCCTTCATAATTAACTGTCATTGTTCTTCCTTCATAATTAACAGTCATTGTTCTTCCTTCATAATTAACTGTCATTGTTCTTCCTTCATAATTAACTGTCATTGTTCTTCCTTCATAATTAACTGTCATTGTTCTTCCTTCATAATTAACTGTCATTGTTCTTCCTTCATAATTAACTGTCATTGTTCTTCCTTCATAATTAACTGTCATTGTTCTTCCTTCATAATTAACTGTCATTGTTCTTCCTTCATAATTAACTGTCATTGTTCTTCCTTCATAATTAACTGTCATTGTTCTTCCTTCATAATTAACTGCCATTGTTCTTCCTTCATAATTAACTGTCATTGTTCTTCCTTCATAATTAACTGTCATTGTTCTTCCTTCATAATTAACTGTCATTGTTCTTCCTTCATAATTAACTGTCATTGTTCTTCCTTCATAATTAACTGTCATTGTTCTTTCCTTCATAATTAACTGTCATTGTTTATCCTTCATAATTAACTGTCATTGTTCTTCCTTCATATTAACTGTCATCGTTCTTCCTTCATATTAACTGTCATTGCTCCTCCTTCATAATTAACTGTCATTGTTCTTCTTTATAATTAACTGTCACTGTTCTTCCTTTATAATTAACTGTCATTGTTCTCCTTCATAATTAACTGCCATTGTTCTTCCTTCATAATTAACTGTCATTGTTCTTCCTTCATAATTAACTGTCATTGTTCTTCCTTCATAATTAACTGTCATTGTTCTTCCTTCATAATTAACTGGCATTGTTCTTCCTTCATAATTAACTGTCATTATTCTTCCTTTATAATTAACTGTCATTGTTCTTCCTTTATAATTAACTGTCATTGTTCTTCCTTCATAATTAACTGTCATTGTTCTTCCTTCATAATTAACTGTCATTGTTCTTCCTTCATAATTAACTGTCATTGTTCTTCCTTCATAATTAACTGGCATTGTTCTTCCTCATAATTAACTGTCATATTCTTCCTTCATATTTAACTGTCATTGTTCTTTCTTTATAATTAACTGTCATTGTTCTTCCTTCATAATTAACTGTCATTGTTCTTCCTTCATAATTAACTGTCATTGTTCTTCCTTCATAATTAACTGTCATTGTTCTTCCTTCATAATTAACTGTCATTGTTCTTCCTTCATATTTAACTGTCATTGTTCTTCATTCATAATTAACTGTCATTGTTCTTCCTTCATAATTAACTGTCATTGTTCTCCCTTTATAATTAACTGTCATTGTTCTTCCTTTATAATTATTTGTCATTCTTCTTCCTTTACAATTGCTGCCTTTGTTCTTCCTTCATAATTAACTGTCATCGTTCTTCCTTTATAATTAACTGTCATTGTTCTTCCTTTATAATTAACTGCCATTGTTCTTCTTTCATAATTAACTGTCACCGTTCTTCCTTCATAATTAACTGTCATTGTTCTTCCTTCATAATTAACTGTCATTATTCTTCCTTCATAATTAACTGTCATTGTTCTTCCTTCATAATTAACTGCCATTGTTCTTCCTTCATAATTAACTGTCATTGTTCTTCCTTCATAATTAGCTGCCATTGTTCTTCCTTAATAATTAATTGTCATTGTTCTTCTTTCATAATTAACTGTCATTGTTCTTCCTTCATAATTAACTACTAACATTGTTCTTTTTTCATAATTAACTGTCATTGTTCTTCCTTCATAATTAACTGTCATTGTTCTTCCTTCATAATTAACAGTCATTGTTCTTCCTTCATAATTAACTGTCATTGTTCTTCCTTCATAATTAACTGTCATTGTTCTTCCTTCATAATTAACTATCATTGTTCTTCCTTCATAATTAACAGTCATTGTTCTTCCTTCATAATTAACTGCCATTGTTCTTCCTTCGTAACTAACTGTCATTGTTCTTCCTTCATAATTAACTGTCATTGTTCTTCCTTCATAATTAACAGTCATTGTTCTTCCTTCATAATTAACTGTCTTTGTTCTTCCTTCATAATTAACTGCCATTGTTCTTCCTTCATAATTAACTGTCATTATTCTTCCTTCATAATTAGCTGCCATTGTTCTTCCTTAATAATTAACTGTCATTGTTCTTCCTTCGTAACTAACTGTCATTGTTCTTCCTTCATAATTAACTCACATTGTTCTTTTTTCATAATTAACTGTCATTGTTCTTCCTTCATAATTAACTGCCATTATTCTTCCTTCATAATTAACTGTCATTGTTCTTCCTTCATAATTAACTGTCATTATTCTTCCTTCATAATTAACTGTCATTGTTCTTCCTTCATAATTAACTGCCATTGTTCTTCCTTCATAATTAACTGTCATTGTTCTTCCTTCATAATTAACTGTCATTGTTCTTCCTTCATAATTAACTATCATTGTTCTTCCTTCATAATTAACAGTCATTGTTCTTCCTTCATAATTAACTGCCATTGTTCTTCCTTCGTAACTAACTGTCATTGTTCTTCCTTCATAATTAACTGTCATTGTTCTTCCTTCATAATTAACAGTCATTGTTCTTCCTTCATAATTAACTGTCTTGTTCTTCCTTCATAATTAACTGTCATTGTTCTTCCTTCATAATTAACTGTCATTGTTCTTCCTTCATAATTAACTGTCATTGTTCTTTCTTCATAATTAACTGTCATTGTTCTTCCTTCATAATTAACTGTCATTGTTCTTCCTTCATAATTAACTGTCATTGTTCTTCCTTCATAATTAACTGCCATTGTTCTTCCTTCATAATTAACTGTCATTGTTCTTCCTTCATAATTAACTGTCATTGTTCTTCCTTCATAATTAAATCACATTGTTCTTTTTCATAATTAACTGTCATTGTTCTTCCTTCATAATTAACTGACATTATTCTTCCTTCATAATTAACTGTCATTGTTCTTCCTTCATAATTAACTCACATTGTTCTTTTTTCATAATTAACTGTCATTGTTCTTCTTCATAATTAACTGTTATTTTCTTCCTTCATAATTAACTGTCATTGTTCTTCCTTCATAATTAACTGTCATTGTTCTTCCTTCATAATTAACTGTCATTGTTCTTCCTTCATATTTAACTGTCATTGCTCCTCCTTCATAATTAACTGTCCTTGTTCTTCCTTTATAATTAACTGTCACTGTTCTTCCTTTATAATTAACTGTCATTGTTCTTCCTTCATAATTAACTGCCATTGTTCTTCCTTCATAATTAACTGTCATTGTTCTTCCTTCATAATTAACTGTCATTGTTCTTCCTTCATAATTAACTGTCATTGTTCTTCCTTCATAATTAACTGGCATTGTTCTTCCTTCATAATTAACTGTCAATATTCTTCCTTCATATTTAACTGTCATTGTTCTTCCTTCATAATTAACTGTCATTGTTCTTCCTTCATAATTAACTGTCATTGTTCTTCCTTCATAATTAACTGTCATTGTTCTTCCTTCATAATTAACTGTCATTGTTCTTCCTTCATAATTAACTGCATTGTTCTTCCTTCATAATTAACTGTCATTGTTCTTCCTTCATAATTAACTGTCATTGTTCTTCCTTCATAATTAACTGTCATTGTTCTTCCTTCATAATTAACTGTCATTGTTCTTCCTTCATAATTAACTGTCATTGTTCTTCCTTCATAATTAACTGTCATTGTTTCTTTAATATAAGTCATGTCATAATTAACTGTCATGTTCTTCCTTCATAATTAACTGTCATTGTTCTTCCTTCATAATTAACTGTCATTGTTCTTCCTTCATAATTAACTGCCATTGTTCTTCCTTCATAATTAACTGTCATTGTTTCTTCCTTCATAATTAACTGTCATTGTCTTCCTTCATAATTAACTGTCATTGTTCTTCCTTCATAATTAACTGTCATTGTTCTTCCTTCATATTAACTGTCATTATTCTTCCTTCATAATTAACTGCATTGTTCTTCCTTCATAATTAACTGTCATTGTTCTTCCTTCATAATTAACTGTCATTGTTCTTCCTTCATAATTAACTCACATTGTTCTTTTTTCATAATTAACTGTCATTGTTCTTCCTTCATAATTAACTGACATTATTCTTCCTTCATAATTAACTGTCATTGTTCTTCCTTCATAATTAAATCACATTGTTCTTTTTTCATAATTAACTGTCATTGTTTTTCCTTCATTTTGTTTCTTCCTTCATAATTAACTGTCATTATTCTTCCTTCATAATTAACTGTCATTGTTCTTCCTTCATAATTAACTGTCATTGTTCTTCCTTCATAATTAACTGTCATTGTTCTTCCTTCATAATTAACTGTCATTGTTCTTCCTTCATAATTAACTGTCATTGTTCTTCCTTCATAATTAACTGTCATTGTTCTTCCTTCATAATTAACTGTCATTGTTCTTCCTTCATAATTAACTGTCATTTGTTCTTCCTTATAATTAACTGTCATTGTTCTTCCTTTATAATAACTGTCATTGTTCTTCCTTCATAATTAACTGTCATTGTTCTTCCTTCATAATTAACTGTCATTGTTCTTCCTTCATAATTAACTGTCATTGTTCTTCCTTCATAATTAACTGTCATTGTTCTTCCTTCATAATTAACTGTCATTGTTCTTCCTTCATAATTAACTGTCATTGTTCTTCCTTCATAATTAACTGTCATTGTTCTTCCTTCATAATTAAACTGTCATTGTTCTTTCTTCATAATTAACTGTCATTGTTCTTCCTTCATAATTAACTGTCATTGTTCTTCCTTCATAATTAACTGTCATTGTTCTTCTTCATAATTAACTGTCATTGTTCTTCCTTCATATTTAACTGTCATTGTTCTTCTTTATAATTAACTGTCATTGTTCTTCCTTCATAATTAACTGTCATTGTTCTTCCTTTATAATTAACTGTCATTGTTCTTCCTTCATAATTAACTGTCATTGTTCTTCCTTCATAATTAACTGTCATTGTTCTTCCTTCATATTAACTGTCATTGTTCTTCCTTCATAATTAACTGTCCTTGTTCTTCCTTTATAATTAACTGTCATTGTTCTTCCTTTATAATTAACTGTCATTGTTCTTCCTTCATAATTAACTGTCATTGTTCTTCCTTCATAATTAACTGTCATTGTTCTTCCTTCATAATTAACTGTCATTGTTCTTCCTTCATAATTAACTGTCATTGTTCTTCCTTCATAATTAACTGTCATTGTTCTTCCTTCATAATTAACTGTCATTGTTCTTCCTTTATAATTAACTGTCATTGTTCTTCCTTCATAATAACTGTCATTGTTCTTCCTTCATAATTAACTGTCATTGTTCTTTCTTCATAATTAACTGTCATTGTTCTTCCTTCATAATTAACTGTCATTGTTCTTCCTTCATAATTAACTGTCATTGTTCTTCCTTCATAATTAACTGTCATTGTTCTTCCTTCATAATTAACTGTCATTGTTCTTCCTTTATAATTAACTGTCATTGTTCTTCCTTCATAATTAACTGTCATTGTTCTTCCTTCATAATTAACTGTCATTGTTCTTCCTTCATAATTAACTGTCATTATTCTTCCTTCATAATTAACTGTCATTGTTCTTCCTTCATAATTAACTGTCATTGTTCTTCCTTCATAATTAACTGTCATTGTTCTTCCTTCATAATTAACTGTCATTGTTCTTCCTTCATAATTAACTGTCATTGTTCTTCCTTCATAATTAACTGTCATTGTTCTTCCTTCATAATTAACTGTCATTGTTCTTCCTTCATAATTAACTGTCATTGTTCTTCCTTCATAATTAACTGTCATTGTTCTTCCTTCATAATTAACTGTCATTGTTCTTCCTTCATAATTAACTGTCATTGTTCTTCCTTCATAATTAACTGTCATTGTTCTTCCTTCATAATTAACTGTCATTGTTCTTCCTTCATAATTAACTGCCATTGTTCTTCCCTTCATAATTAACTGTCATTGTTCTTCCTTCATAATTAACTGTCATTGTTCTTCTTTATAATTAACTGCCATTGTTCTTCCTTCATAATTAACTGTCATTGTTCTTCCTTCATAATTAACTGTCATTGTTCTTCCTTCATAATTAACTGTCATTGTTCTTCCTTCATAATTAACTGTCATTGTTCTTCCTTCATAATTAACTGTCATTGTTCTTCCTTCATAATTAACTGTCATTGTTCTTCCTTCATAATTAACTGTCATTGTTCTTCTTCATATTAACTGTCATTGTTCTTCTTCATAATTAACTGTCATTGTTCTTCTTCATAATTAACTGTCATGTGTTCTTCCTTCATAATTAACTGTCATTGTTCTTCCTTCATAATTAACTGTCATTATTCTTCCTTCATAATTAACTGTCATTGTTCTTCCTTCATAATTAACTGTCATTGTTCTTCCTTCATAATTAACTGTCATTGTTCTTCCTTCATAATTAACTGTCATTGTTCTTCCTTCATAATTAACTGTCATTGTTCTTCCTTCATAATTAACTGTCATTGTTCTTCCTTCATAATTAACTGTCATTGTTCTTCCTTCATAATTAACTGTCATTGTTCTTCCTTCATAATTAACTGTCTTGTTCTTCCTTTATAATTAACTGTCATTGTTCTTCCTTCATAATTAACTGTCATTGTTCTTCCTTCATAATTAACTGTCATTGTTCTTCCTTCATAATTAACTGTCATTGTTCTTCCTTCATAATTAACTGTCATTGTTCTTCCTTCATAATTAACTGTCATTGTTTCTTCCTTCATAATTAACTGCCATTGTTCTTCCTTCATAATTAACTGTCATTGTTCTTCCTTCATAATTAACTGTCATTGTTCTTCCTTCATAATTAAATCCCATTGTTCTTTTTTCATATTTAACTGTCATTGTTCTCCTTCATAATTAACTGTCATGTTCTTCCTTCATAATTAACTGTCATTGTTCTTCCTTCATAATTAACTGTCATTGTTCTTCCTTCATAATTAACTGTCATTGTTCTTCCTTCATAATTAACTGTCATTGTTCTTCCTTCATAATTAACTGTCATTGTTCTTCCTTCATAATTAACTGTCATTGTTCTTCCTTCATAATTAACTGTCATTGTTCTTCCTTCATAATTAACTGTCATTGTTCTTCCTTCATAATTAACTGTCATTGTTTCTCCTTCATAATTAACTGTCATTGTTCTTCCTTTAATAATTAACTGTCATTGTTCTTCCTTCATAATTAACTGTCATTGTTCTTCCTTCATAATTAACTGTCATTGTTCTTCCTTCATAATTAACTGTCATTGTTCTTCCTTCATAATTAACTGTCATTGTTCTTCCTTCATAATTAACTGTCATTGTTCTTCCTTCATAATTAACTGTCATTGTTCTTCCTTCATAATTAACTGTCATTGTTCTTCCTTCATAATTAACTGTCATTGTTCTTCCTTCATAATTAACTGTCATTGTTCTTCTTTATAATTAACTGTCATTGTTCTTCCTTCATAATTAACTGTCATTGTTCTTCCTTCATAATTAACTGTCATTGTTCTTCCTTCATAATTAACTGTCATTGTTCTTCCTTCATAATTAACTGTCATTGTTCTTCCTTCATAATTAACTGTCATTGTTCTTCCTTCATAATTAACTGTCATTGTTCTTCCTTCATAATTAACTGTCATTGTTCTTCCTTCATAATTAACTGTCATTGTTCTTCCTTCATAATTAACTGTCATTGTCTTCTTCATAATTAACTGTCATTGTTCTTCCTTAATTTTACTGTCATTGTTTCTTCCTTCATAATTAACTGTCATTGTTCTTCCTTCATAATTAACTGTCATTGTTCTTCCTTCATAATTAACTGTCATTGTTCTTCCTTCATAATTAACTGTCATTGTTCTTCCTTCATAATTAACTGTCATTGTTCTTCCTTCATAATTAACTGTCATTGTTCTTCCTTTATAATTACTGTCATTGTTCTTCCTTCATAATTAACTGTCATTGTTCTTCCTTCATAATTAACTGTCATTGTTTATTCCTTCATATTAACTGTCATTGTTCTTCCTTCATAATTAACTGTCATTGTTCTTCCTTCATAATTAACTGTCATTGTTCTTCCTTCATAATAACTGTCATTGTTCTTCCTTCATAATTAACTGTCATTGTTCTTCCTTCATAATTAACTGTCATTGTTCTTCCTTCATAATTAACTGTCATTGTTCTTCCTTCATAATTAACTGTCATTGTTCCTTCCTTCATAATTAACTGTCATTTCTTCCTTTATAATTAACTGTCATTGTTCTTCCTTCATAATTAACTGTCATTGTTCTTCCTTCATAATTAACTGTCATTGTTCTTCCTTCATAATTAACTGTCATTGTTCTTCCTTCATAATTAACTGTCATTGTTCTTCCTTCATAATTAACTGTCATTGTTCTTCCTTCATAATTAACTGTCATTGTTCTTCCTTCATAATTAACTGTCATTGTTCTTCCTTCATAATTAACTGTCATTGTTCTTCCTTCATAATTAACTGTCATTGTTCTTCCTTCATAATTAACTGTCATTGTTCTTCCTTCATAATTAACTGTCATTGTTCTTCCTTCATAATTAACTGTCATTGTTCTTCCTTCATAATTAACTGTCATTGTTCTTCCTTCATAATTAACTGTCATTGTTCTTCCTTCATAATTAACTGTCATTGTTCTTCCTTCATAATTAACTGTCATTATTCTTCCTTCATAATTAACTGCCATTGTTCTTCCTTCATAATAACTGTCATTGTTCTTCTTCATAATTAACTGTCATTGTTCTTCCTTCATAATTAACTGTCATTGTTCTTCCTTCATAATTAACTGTCATTGTTCTTCCTTCATAATTAACTGTCATTGTTCTTCCTTCATAATTAACTGTCATTGTTCTTCCTTCATAATTAACTGTCATTGTTCTTCCTTCATAATTAACTGTCATTGTTCTTCTTTCATAATTAACTGTCATTGTTCTTCCTTCATAATTAACTGTCATTGTTCTTCCTTCATAATTAACTGTCATTGTTCTTCCTTCATAATAACTGTCATTGTTCTTCCTTCATAATTAACTGTCATTGTTCTTCCTTCATAATTAACTGTCATTGTTCTTCCTTCATAATTAACTGTCATTGTTCTTCCTTCATAATTAACTGTCATTGTTCTTCCTTCATAATTAACTGTCATTGTTCTTCCTTCATAATTAACTGTCATTGTTCTTCCTTTATAATTAACTGTCATTGTTCTTCCTCATAATTAACTCCGTTCTCCTTCATAATTAACTGTCATTGTTCTTCCTTCATAATTACTGTCATTTTCTTCCTTCATAATTAACTGTCATTGTTCTTCCTTCATAATTAACTGTCATTGTTCTTCCTTCATAATTAACTGTCATTGTTCTTCCTTCATAATTAACTGTCATTGTTCTTCCTTCATAATTAACTGTCATTGTTCTTCCTTCATAATTAACTGTCATTGTTCTTCCTTCATAATTAACTGTCATTGTTCTTCCTTCATAATTAACTGCCATTGTTCTTCCTTCATAATAACTGTCATTGTTCTTCCTTCATAATTAACTGTCATTGTTCTTCCTTCATAATTAACTGTCATTGTTCTTCCTTCATAATTAACTGTCATTGTTCTTCCTTCATAATTAACTGTCATTGTTCTTCCTTCATAATTAACTGCCATTGTTCTTCCTTCATAATTAACTGTCATTGTTCTTCCTTCATAATTAACTGTCATTGTTCTTCCTTTATAATTAACTGTCATTGTTTTCTTCCTTCATAATTAACTGTCATTGTTCTTCTTCATAATTAACTGTCATTGTTCTTCCTTCATAATTAACTGTCATTGTTCTTCCTTCATAATTAACTGTCATTGTTCTTCCTTCATAATTAACTGTCATTGTTCTTCCTTCATAATTAACTGTCATTGTTCTTCCTTCATAATTAACTGTCATTGTTCTTCCTTCATAATTAACTGTCATTGTTCTTCCTTTCATAATTAACTGTCATTGTTCTTCCTTCATAATTAACTGTCATTGTTCTTCCTTCATAATTAACTGTCATTGTTCTTCCTTCATAATTAACTGTCATTATTCTTCCTTCATAATTAACTGTCATTGTTCTTCCTTCATAATTAACTGTCATTGTTCTTCCTTCATAATTAACTGTCATTGTTCTTCCTTCATAATTAACTGTCATTGTTCTTCCTTCATAATTAACTGTCATTGTTCTTCCTTCATAATTAACTGTCATTGTTCTTCCTTCATAATTAACTGTCATTGTTCTTCCTTCATAATTAACTGTCATTGTTCTTCCTTATATTAACTGTCATTGTTCTTCCTTCATAATTAACTGTCATTGTTCTTCCTTCATAATTAACTGTCATTTTTCTTCCTTCATAATTAACTGTCATTGTTCTTCCTTCATAATTAACTGTCATTGTTCTTCCTTCATAATTAACTTCATTTGTTCTTCCTTCATAATTAACTGTCATTGTTCTTCCTTCATAATTAACTGTCATTGTTCTTCCTTTATAATTAACTGTCATTGTTCTTCCTTCATAATTAACTGTCATTGTTCTTCCTTCATAATTAACTGTCATTGTTCTTCCTTCATAATTAACTGTCATTGTTCTTCCTTCATAATTAACTGTCATTGTTCTTCCTTCATAATTAACTGTCATTGTTCTTCCTTCATAATTAACTGTCATTGTTCTTCCTTCATAATTAACTGTCATTGTTCTTCCTTCATAATTAACTGTCATTGTTCTTCCTTCATAATTAACTGTCATTGTTCTTCCTTCATAATTAACTGTCATTGTTCTTCCTTCATAATTAACTGTCATTGTTCTTCCTTCATAATTAACTGTCATTGTTCTTCCTTCATAATTAACTGTCATTGTTCTTCCTTCATAATAACTGTCATTGTTCTTCCTTCATAATTAACTGTCATTGTTCTTCCTTCATAATTAACTGTCATTGTTCTTCCTTCATAATTAACTGTCATTGTTCTTCCTTCATAATTAACTGTCATTGTTCTTCCTTCATAATTAACTGTCATTGTTCTTCCTTCATATTAACTGCCATTGTTCTTCCTTTCATAATTAACTGTCATTGTTCTTCCTTCATAATTAACTGTCATTGTTCTTCCTTCATAATTAACTGTCATTGTTCTTCCTTCATAATTAACTGTCATTGTTCTTCCTTCATAATTAACTGTCATTGTTCTTCCTTCATAATTAACTGTCATTGTTCTTCCTTCATAATTAACTGTCATTGTTCTTCCTTCATAATTAACTGTCATTGTTCTTCCTTCATAATTAACTGTCATTGTTCTTCCTTCATAATTAACTGTCATTGTTCTTCCTTCATAATTAACTGTCATTGTTCTTCCTTCATAATTAACTGTCATTGTTCTTCCTTCATAATTAACTGTCATTGTTCTTCCTTCATAATTAACTGTCATGTTCTTCCTTCATAATTAACTGTCATTGTTCTTCCTTCATAATTAACTGTCATTGTTCTTCCTTCATAATTAACTGTCATTGTTCTTCCTTCATAATTAACTGTCATTGTTCTTCCTTCATAATTAACTGTCATTGTTCTTCCTTCATAATTAACTGTCATTGTTCTTCCTTCATAATTAACTGTCATTGTTCTTCCTTCATAATTAACTGTCATTGTTCTTCCTTCATAATTAACTGTCATTGTTCTTCCTTCATAATTAACTGTCATTGTTCTTCCTTCATAATTAACTGTCATTGTTCTTCCTTCATAATTAACTGTCATTGTTCTTCCTTCATAATTAACTGTCATTGTTCTTCCTTCATAATTAACTGTCATTGTTCTTCCTTCATAATTAACTGTCATTGTTCTTCCTTCATAATTAACTGTCATTGTTCTTCCTTCATAATTAACTGTCATTGTTCTTCCTTCATAATTAACTGTCATTGTTCTTCCTTCATAATTAACTGTCATTGTTCTTCCTTCATAATTAACTGTCATTGTTCTTCCTTCATAATTAACTGTCATTGTTCTTCCTTCATAATTAACTGTCATTGTTCTTCCTTCATAATTAACTGTCATTGTTCTTCCTTCATAATTAACTGTCATTGTTCTTCCTTCATAATTAACTGTCATTGTTCTTCCTTCATAATTAACTGTCATTGTTCTTCCTTCATAATTAACTGTCATTGTTCTTCCTTCATAATTAACTGTCATTGTTCTTCCTTCATAATTAACTGTCATTGTTCTTTCTTCATAATTAACTGTCATTGTTCTTCCTTCATATTAACTGTCATTGTTCTTCCTTCATAATTAACTGTCATTATTCTTCCTTCATAATTAACTGTCATTGTTCTTCCTTCATAATTAACTGTCATTGTTCTTCCTTCATAATTAACTGTCATTGTTCTTCCTTCATAATTAACTGCCATTGTTCTTCCTTCATAATTAACTGTCATTGTTCTTCCTTCATAATTAACTGTCATTGTTCTTCCTTCATAATTAACTGTCATTGTTCTTCCTTCATAATTAACTGTCATTGTTCTTCTTCATAATTAACTGTCATTGTTCTTCCTTCATAATTAACTGTCATTGTTCTTCCTTCATAATTAACTGTCATTGTTCTTCCTTCATAATTAACTGTCATTGTTCTTCTTCATAATTAACTGTCATTGTTCTTCCTTCATAATTAACTGTCATTGTTCTTCCTTCATAATTAACTGTCATTGTTCTTCCTTCATAATTAACTGTCATTGTTCTTCCTTCATAATTAACTGTCATTGTTCTTCCTTCATAATTAACTGTCATTGTTCTTCCTTCATAATTAACTGTCATTGTTCTTCCTTCATAATTAACTGTCATTGTTCTTCCTTCATAATTAACTGTCATTGTTCTTCCTTCATAATTAACTGTCATTGTTCTTCCTTCATAATTAACTGTCATTGTTCTTCCTTCATAATTAACTGTCATTGTTCTTCCTTCATAATTAACTGTCATTGTTCTTCCTTCATAATAACTGTCATTGTTCTTCCTTCATAATTAACTGTCATTGTTCTTCCTTCATAATTAACTGTCATTGTTCTTCCTTCATAATAACTGTCATTGTTCTTCCTTCATAATTAACTGTCAGCCATTGTTCTTCCTTCATAATTAACTGTCATTGTTCTTCCTTCATAATTAACTGCATTGTTCTTCCTTCATAATTAACTGTCATTGTTCTTCCTTCATAATTAACTGTCATTGTTCTTCCTTCATAATTAACTGTCATTGTTCTTCCTTCATAATTAACTGTCATTGTTCTTCCTTCATAATTAACTGTCATTGTTCTTCCTTCATAATTAACTGTCATTGTTCTTCCTTCATAATTAACTGTCATTGTTCTTCCTTCATAATTAACTGTCATTGTTCTTCTTCATAATTAACTGTCATTGTTCTTCCTTCATAATTAACTGTCATTGTTCTTCCTTCATAATTAACTGTCATTGTTCTTCCTTCATAATTAACTGTCATTGTTCTTTCCTTCATAATTAACTGTCATTGTTCTTCCTTCATAATTAACTGTCATTGTTCTTCCTTCATAATTAACTGTCATTGTTCTTCCTTCATAATTAACTGTCATTGTTCTTCCTTTATAATTAACTGTCATTGTTCTTCCTTCATAATTAACTGTCATTGTTCTTCCTTCATAATTAACTGTCATTGTTCTTCTTCATAATTAACTGTCATTGTTCTTCCTTCATAATTAACTGTCATTGTTCTTCCTTCATAATTAACTGTCATTGTTCTTCCTTCATAATTAACTGTCATTGTTCTTCCTTCATAATTAACTGTCATTGTTCTTCCTTCATAATAACTGTCATTGTTCTTCCTTCATAATTAACTGTCATTGTTCTTCCTTCATAATTAACTGTCATTGTTCTTCTTTCATAATTAACTGCCATTGTTCTTCCTTCATAATTAACTGTCATTGTTTTTCCTTCATAATTAACTGTATATTTCTTCTTCCTTCATAATTAACTGTCATTGTTCTTCCTTCATAATTAACTGTCATCGATCTTCCTTCATAATTAACTGTCATTGTTCTTCCTTTATAATTAACTGTCAATATTCTTCTTTATAATTAACTGTCATTGTTCTTCCTTCATATATTAACTGTCATTGCTCTTCCTTCCTAATTAAACTGTCCTTGTTCTTCCTTCATAATTAACTGTCATTGTTCTTCCTTTTTATTTTAATGTCATGAAGGACATACTAACATCAAAACAAATAACACCAGAGCTAAAACTAAGAATAGCAAAATGTTACATCTTCTCAATATTCCTATATGGTTCTGAAACATGGACTTAGACAAGAAACAGACAGAAATTGAAACCTTTGAAATCTGGATATATAGAAGAATATGTAGAAATTGGATGGAATTAAAGAAAACAAATGACAAAGTCTTAAAACAACTAAAATGAAAAGAGAACTTCTGAACACAATAGAACAAGACAAATGCGATTCTTAGGCATTTAAAAGACACAACAGCCTACTGAAAGTGATCCTGGAGGGGAAAATACAAGGTAAAAGAGGCAGAGGCAGACCAAGATTAACATGGACGAGTAACATCAAAAGATGGACAAATCAACCGATGACAACCTGCACCATTAAAGCAAGAGATAGAGCATAATGGCGCTCCATGGTAACCAACATTCGTTGCGGAGACGGCCTTCAATGATGATGATGATTTCTTCCTTTATAATTAACTGTCATTGTTCTTCCTTCATAATTAACTGTCATTGTTCTTCCTTCATAATTAACTGGCATTGTTCTTCCTTCATAATTAACTGTCACTGTTCTCTCCTTCATAATTAACTGTCATTGTTCTTCCTTCATAATTAACTGGCATTGTTCTTCCTTCATAATTAACTGTCAATATTCTTACTTTATAATTAACTGTCATTGTTCTTCCTTTATAATTACTGTCATTGTTCTTCCTTCATAATTAACTGTGATTGTTCTTCCTTCATAATTAACTGTCATTGTTCTTCCTTCATAATTAACTGTCATTGTTCTTCCTTCATAATTAACTGTCATTGTTCTTCCTTCATAATTAACTGTCAATATTCTTCCTTCATATTTAACTGTCATTGTTCTTCCTTTATATAAAAAACTGTCATTGTTCTTCCTTTATAATTAACTGTCATTGTTCTTCCTTCATAATTAACTGTCATTGTTCTTCCTTCATAATTAACTGTCATTGTTCTTCCTTCATAATTAACTGCCATTGTTCTTCCTTCATAATTAACTGTCATTGTTCTTCCTTCATAATTAACTGTCATTGTTCTTCCTTCATAATTAACTGTCATTGTTCTTCCTTCATAATTAACAGTCATTTTCTTCCTTCATAATTAACTGTCATTGTTCTTCCTTCATAATTAACTGCCATTGTTCTTCCTTCATAATTAACTGTCATTGTTCTTCCTTCATAATTAACTGTCATTGTTCTTCCTTCATAATTAACTGTCATTGTTCTTCCTTCATAATTAACTGTCATTGTTCTTCCTTCATAATTAACTGTCATTGTTCTTTCTTCATAATTAACTGCCATTGTTCTTCCTTCATAATTAACTGTCATTGTTCTTCTTTCATAATTAACTGTCATTGTTTCTTCTTTCATTTTCTTTTTCATTCTTCTTTTAAATGCATTCTTTCATTCTTTTCTTTTTTTTAATTCTTGTTCTTCCATAATAATTATTCTGCCATTGTTTCTTTCCTTCATAATTAACTGTCATTGTTCTTCCTTCATAATTAACTGTCATTGTTCTTCCTTCATAATTAACTGTCATTGTTCTTCCTTCATAATTAACTGTCATTGTTCTTCCTTCATAATTAACTGTCATTATTCTTCCTTCATAATTAACTGTCATTGTTCTTCCTTCTTAATTAACTGCCATTGTTCTTCTTTATAATTAACTGTCATTGTTCTTCCTTTATAATTAACTGTCATTGTTCTTCCTTCATAATTAACTGTCATTGTTCTTCTTTCATAATTAACTGTCATTGTTCTTCTTTCATAATTAACTGTCATTGTTCTTCCTTCATAATTAACTGTCATTGTTCTTCCTTCATAATTAACTGGCATTGTTCTTCCTTCATAATTAACTGTCAATATCCTTCCTTCATATTTAACTGTCATTGTTCTTCCTTTATAATTAACTGTCATTGTTCTTACTTCATAATTAACTGTCATTGTTCTTCCTTTATAATTAACTGTCATTGTTCTTCCTTCATAATTAACTGTCATTGTTCTTCCTTCATATAATAACTGTCATTGTTCTTCCTTCATATTTAACTGTCATTATTCTTCCTTCATAATTAACTGTCATTGTTCTTCCTTTATAATTAACTGTCATTGTTCTTCATTCATAATTAACTGTCATTGTTCTTCCTTCATAATTAACTGTCATTTTTCTTCTTCATAATTAACTGTCATTGTTCTTCCTTCATAATTAACTGTCATTTTCTTCCTTCATAATTAACTGCCATTGTTCTTCCTTCATAATTAACTGTCATTGATCTTCCTTCATAATTAACTGTCATTGTTCTTCCTTTATAATTAACTGCATTGTTCTTCCTTCATAATTAACTGTCATTGTTCTTCCTTCATAATTAACTGTCATTGTTCTTCCTTCATAATTAACTGTCATTATTCTTCCTTCATAATTAACTGTCATTGTTCTTCCTTCATAATTAACTGCCATTGTTCTTCCTTCATAATTAACTGTCATTGTTCTTCCTTCATAATTAACTGTCATTGTTCTTCCTTCATAATTAACTGTCATTGTTCTTCATTCATAATTAACAGTCATTGTTCTTCCTTCATAATTAACTGTCATTGTTCTTCCTTCATAATTAACTGCCATTGTTCTTCCTTCATAATAACCGTCATTGTTCTTCCTTCATAATTAATTGTCATTGTTCTTTCTTCATAATTAACTGTCATTGTTCTTCCTTCATAATTAACTGTCATTGTTCTTCCTTCATAATTAACTGTCATTATTCTTCCTTCATAATTAGCTGCCATTGTTTTTCCTTCATAATTAACTGTCATCGTTCTTCCTTCATAATAACTGTCATTGTTCTTCCTTATAATTAACTGCCATTGTTCTTCCTTCATAATTAACTGTCACCGTTCTTCCTTCATAATTAACAGTCATTGTTCTTCCTTCATAATTAACTGTCATTATTCTTCCTTCATAATTAACTGTCATTGTTCTTCCTTCTTAATTAACTGCATTGTTCTTCCTTTATAATTAACTGTCATTGTTCTTCCTTTATAATTAACTGTCAATATTCTTCCTTTATAATTAACTGTCATTGTTCTTCCTTTATAATTAACTGTCATTGTTCTTCCTTCATAATTAACTGTCATTGTTCTTCCTTCATAATTAACTGTCATTGTTCTTCCTTCATAATTAACTGTCATTGTTCTTCCTTCATAATTAACTGGCATTGTTCCTCCTTCATAATTAACTGTCAATATCCTTCCTTCATATTTAACTGTCATTGTTCTTCCTTTATAATTAACTGTCATTGTTCTTACTTCATAATTAACTGTCATTTTCTTCCTTTATAATTAACTGTCATTGTTCTTCCTTCATAATTAACTGTCATTGTTCTTCCTTCATATTTAACTGTCATTGTTCTTCCTTCATATTTAACTGTCATTATTCTTCCTTCATAATTAACTGTCATTGTTCTTCTTTATAATTAACTGTCATTGTTCTTCCTTCATAATTAACTGTCATTGTTCTTCCTTCATAATTAACTGTCATTGTTCTTCCTTTATAAATAACTGCCATTGTTCTTCCTTCATAATTAACTTTCATTGTTCTTCCTTCATAATTAACTGTCATTGTTCTTCCTTTATAATTAACTGCCATTGTTCTTCCTTCATAATTAACTGTCATTGTTCTTCCTTCATAATTAACTGTCATTGTTCTTCCTTCATAATTAACTGTCATTTTATCTTCCTTCATAATTAACTGTCATTGTTCTTCCTTCATAATTAACTGCCATTGTTCTTCCTTCATAATTAACTGTCATTGTTCTTCCTTCATAATTAACTGTCATTGTTCTTCCTTCATAATTAACTGTCATTGTTCTTCCTTCATAATTAACTGTCATTGTTCTTCCTTCATAATTAACTGTCATTGTTCTTCCTTCATAATTAACTGTCATTGTTCTTCCTTCATAATTAACTGCCATTGTTCTTCCTTCATAACTAACGTCATTGTTCTTCCTTCATAATTAACTGTCATTGTTCTTTCTTCATAATTAACTGTCATTGTTCTTCCTTCATAATTAACTGCATTGTTCTTCCTTCATAATTAACTGTCATTATTCTTCCTTCATAATTAGCTGCCATTGTTTTTCCTTCATAATTAACTGTCATCGTTCTTCCTTCATAATTAACTGTCATTGTTCTTCCTTTATAATTAACTGCCATTGTTCTTCCTTCATAATTAACTGTCATTGTTCTTCCTTCATAATTAACTGTCATTGTTCTTCCTTCATAATTAACTGTCATTATTCTTCCTTCATAATTAACTGTCATTGTTCTTCCTTCTTAATTAACTGCCATTGTTCTTCCTTTATAATTAACTGTCATTGTTCTTCCTTCATAATTAACTGTCATTGTTCTTCCTTCATAATTAACTGTCATTGTTCTTCCTTCATAATTAACTGTCATTGTTCTTCCTTCATAATTAACTGTCATTGTTCTTCCTTCATAATTAACTGGCATTGTTCTTCCTTCATAATTAACTGTCATTATTCTTCCTTTATAATTAACTGTCATTGTTCTTCCTTTATAATTAACTGTCATTGTTCTTCCTTCATAATTAACTGTCATTGTTTTTCCTTCATAATTAACTGTCATTGTTCTTCCTTCATAATTAACTGTCATTGTTCTTCCTTCATAATTAACTGGCATTGTTCTTCCTTCATAATTAACTGTCAATATTCTTCCTTCATAATTAACTGTCATTGTTCTTCCTTTATAATTAACTGTCATTGTTCTTACTTCATAATTAACTGTCATTTTCTTCCTTCATAATTAACTGTCATTGTTCTTCCTTCATAATTAACTGTCATTGTTCTTCCTTTAAATAGCTGCCTTTGTTCTTCCTTCATAATTAACTTTCATCGATCTTCCTTCATAATTAACTGTCATTGTTCTTCCTTTATAATTAACTGCCATTGTTCTTCCTTCATAATTAACTGTCATTGTTCTTCCTTCATAATTAATGTGTCATTGTTCTTCCTTCATAATTAACTGTCATTTTTCTTCCTTCATATTAACTGTCATTGTTCTTCCTTCATAATTAACTGCCATTGTTCTTCCTTCATAATTAACTGTCATTGTTCTTCCTTCATAATTAACTGTCATTGTTCTTCCTTCATAATTAACTGCCATTGTTCTTCCTTCATAACTAACTGTCATTGTTCTTCCTTCATAATTAACTGTCATTGTTCTTCCTTCATAATTAACTGTCATTGTTCTTCCTTCATAATTAACTGTCATTGTTCTTTCCTTCATAATTAACTGTCATTATTCTTCCTTCATAATTACTGCCATTGTTCTTCCTTCATAATTAACTGTCATCGTTCTTCCTTCATAATTAACTGTCATTGTTCTTCCTTTATAATTAACTGCCATTGTTCTTCCTTCATAATTAACTGTCACCGTTCTTCCTTCATAATTAACTGTCATTGTTCTTCCTTCATAATTAACTGTCATTATTCTTCCTTCATAATTAACTGTCATTGTTCTTCCTTCATAATTAACTGCCATAGTTCTTCCTTCATAATTAACTGTCATTGTTCTTCCTTCATAATTAACTGTCATTGTTCTTCCTTATAATTAACTGTCATTGTTCTTCCTTCATAATTAACAGTCATTGTTCTTCCTTCATAATTAACTGTCATTGTTCTTCTTTCATAATTAACTGCCATTGTTCTTCATTCATAACTAACTGTCATTGTTTTTCCTTCATAATTAACTGTTATATTTCTTCCTTCATAATTAACTGTCATTGTTCTTCCTTCATAATTAACTGTCATCGATCTTCCTTCATAATTAACTGTCATTGTTCTTCCTTTATAATTAACTGTCAATATTCTTCCTTTATAATTAACTGTCATTGTTCTTCCTTCATATATTTAACTGTCATTGCTCCTCCTTCCTAATTAACTGTCCTTGTTCTTCCTTCATAATTAACTGTCACTGTTCTTCCTTTTAATTTTAATGTCATGAAGGACATACTAACATCAAAACAAATAACACCAGAGCTAAAACTAAGAATAGCAAATGTTACATCTTCTCAATATTCCTATATGGTTCTGAAACATGGACATTAGACAAAAAACAGAACAGAGAATTGAAACCTTTGAAATCTGGATATATAGAAGAATATGTAGAATTGGATGGAAGAAAAGAAAACAAATGACAAAGTCTTAAAACAACTAAAATTGAAAGAGAACTTCTGAACACAATTAGAACAAGACAAATGCGATTCTTAGCCATGTTAAAAGACACAACAGCCTACTGAAAGTGATCCTGGAGGGGAAATACAAGGTAAAAGAGGCAGAGGCAGACCAAATTAACATGGACGAGTAACATCAAAAGATGGACAAATCAACCGATGACAACCTGCACCATCAAAGCAAGAGATAGAGCAAATAGCGCTCCATGGTAACCAACATTCGTTGCGGAGACGGCACTCAATGATGATGATGATGTTCTTCCTTTATAATTAACTGTCATTGTTCTTCCTTCATAATTAACTGTCATTGTTCTTCCTTCATAATTAACTGACATTGTTCTTCCTTCATAATTAACTGTCACTGTTCTTCCTTCATAATTAACTGTCATTGTTCTTCCTTCATAATTAACTGGCATTGTTCTTCCTTCATAATTAACTGTCAATATTCTTACTTTATAATTAACTGTCATTGTTCTTCCTTTATAATTTACTGTCATTGTTCTTCCTTCATAATTAACTGTGATTGTTCTTCCTTCATAATTAACTGTCATTGTTCTTCCTTCATAATTAACTGTCATTGTTCTTCCTTCATAATTAACTGGCATTGTTCTTCCTTCATAATTAACTGTCAATATTCTTCCTTCATATTTAACTGTCATTGTTCTTCCTTTATAAAAACTGTCATTGTTCTTCCTTTATAATTAACTGTCATTGTTCTTCCTTCATAATTAACTGTCATTATTCTTCCTTCATAATTAACTGTCATTGTTCTTCCTTCATAATTAACTGCCATTGTTCTTCCTTCATAATTAAATGTCATTGTTCTTCCTTCATAATTAACTGTCATTGTTTTTCCTTCATAATTAACAGTCATTGTTCTTCCTTCATAATTAACAGTCATTGTTCTTCCTTCATAATTAACTGTCATTGTTCTTCCTTCCCTTCATAATTAACTGCCATTGTTCTTCCTTCGTAACTAACTGTCATTGTTCTTCCTTCATAATTAACTGTCATTGTTCTTTCTTCATAATTAACTGTCATTGTTCTTCCTTCATAATTAACTGTCATTGTTCTTCCTTCATAATGAACTGTCATTATTCTTTCTTCATAATTAGCTGCCATTGTTCTTCCTTCATAATTATTTGTCATTGTTCTTCTTTCATAATTAACTGTCATTGTTCTTCCTTCATAATTAACTCACATTGTTCTTTTTTCATAATTAACTGTCATTGTTCTTCCTTCATAATTAACTGCCATTATTCTACCTTCATAATTAACTGTCATTGTTCTTCCTTCATAATTAACTGCCATTATTCTTCCTTCATAATGAACTGTCATTGTTCTTCCTTCATAATTAACTGTCATTGTTCTTCCTTCATAATTAACAGTCATTGTTCTTCCTTCATAATTAACTGTCATTGTTCTTCCTTCATAATTAACTGTCATTGTTCTTCCTTCATAATTAACTGTCATTGTTCTTCCTTCATAATTAACTGTCATTGTTCTTCCTTCATAATTAACTGTCATTGTTCTTCTTCATAATTAACTGTCATTGTTCTTCCTTCATAATTAACTGTCATTGTTCTTCCTTCATAATTAACTGTCATTATTCTTCCTTCATAATTAGCTGCATTGTTCTTCCTTCATAATTAACTGTCATTGTTCTTCCTTCATAATTAAATGTCATTGTTCTTCTTCATAATTAAATCACATTGTTCTTTTTTCATAATTAACTGTCATTGTTCTTCCTTCATAATTAACTGTCATTATTCTTCCTTCATAATTAACTGCATTGTTCTTCCTTCATAATTAACTGTCATTGTTCTTTCTTCATAATTAACTGTCATTGTTTTCCTTTCATAATTAACTGTTATTATTCTTCCTTCATAATTAACTGTCATTGTTCTTCCTTCATAATTAACTGTCATTGTTCTTCCTTCATAGTTAACTGTCATCGATCTTCCTTCATATTTAACTGTCATTGCTCCTCCTTCATAATTAACTGTCATTGTTCTTCCTTTATAATTAACTGTCACTGTTCTTCCTTTATAATTAACTGTCATTGTTCGTCCTTCATAATTAACTGCCATTGTTCTTCCTTCATAATTAACTGTCATTGTTCTTCCTTCATAATTAACTGTCATTGTTCTTCCTTCATAATTAACTGTCATTGTTCTTCCTTCATAATTAACTGGCATTGTTCTTCCTTCATAATTACTGTCATTATTCTTCCTTTATAATTAACTGTCATTGTTCTTCCTTTATAATTAACTGTCATTGTTCTTCCTTCATAATTAACTGTCATTGTTCTTCCTTCATAATTAACTGTCATTGTTCTTCCTTAATAATTAACTGTCATTGTTCTTCCTTCATAATTAACTGGCATTGTTCTTCCTTCATAATTAACTGTCAATATTCTTCCTTCATATTTAACTGTCATTGTTCTTTCTTTATAATTAACTGTCATTGTTCTTCCTTCATAATTAACTGTCATTGTTCTTCCTTTATAATTAACTGTCATTGTTCTTCCTTCATAATTAACTGTCATTGTTCTTCCTTCATAATTAACTGTCATTGTTCTTCCTTCATATTTAACTGTCATTGTTCTTCATTCATAATTAACTGTCATTGTTCTTCCTTCATAATTAACTGTCATTGTTCTCCCTTTATAATTAACTGTCATTGTTCTTCCTTTATAATTATTTGTCATTCTTCTTCCTTTACAATTAGCTGCCTTTGTTCTTCCTTCATAATTAACTGTCATCGTTCTTACTTTATAATTAACTGTCATTGTTCTTCCTTATAATTAACTGCCGTTGTTCTTCTTTCATAATTAACTGTCACCGTTCTTCCTTCATAATTAACTGTCATTGTTCTTCCTTCATAATTAACTGTCATTGTTCTTCCTTCATAATTAACTGCCATTGTTCTTTCTTTCATAATTAACTGTCATTGTTCTTCCTTCATAATTAGCTGCCATTGTTCTTCCTTAATAATTAATTGTCATTGTTCTTCTTTCATAATTAACTGTCATTGTTCTTCCTTCATAATTAACTAACATTGTTCTTTTTTCATAATTAACTGTCATTGTTCTTCCTTCATAATTAACTGCCATTATTCTTCCTTCATAATTAACTGTCATTGTTCATCCTTCATAATTAACTGTCATTATTCTTCCTTCATAATTAACTGTCATTGTTCTTCCTTCATAATTAACAGTCATTGTTCTTCCTTCATAATTAACTGTCATTGTTCTTCCTTCATAATTAACTGTCATTGTTCTTCCTTCATAATTAACTATCATTGTTCTTCCTTCATAATTAACAGTCATTGTTCTTCCTTCATAATTAACTGCCATTGTTCTTCCTTCGTAACTAACTGTCATTGTTCTTCCTTCATAATTAACTGTCATTGTTCTTCCTTCATAATTAACAGTCATTGTTCTTCCTTCATAATTAACTGTCTTTGTTCTTCTTCTTCATAATTAACTGCCATTGTTCTTCCTTCATAATTAACTGTCATTATTCTTCCTTCATAATTAGCTGCCATTGTTCTTCCTTATAATTAACTGCCATTGTTCTTCCTTCGTAACTAACTGTCATTGTTCTTCCTTCATAATTAACTCACATTGTTCTTTTTCATAATTAACTGTCATTGTTCTTCCTTCATAATTAACTGCCATTATTCTTCCTTCATAATTAACTGTCATTGTTCTTCCTTCATAATTAACTGTCATTATTCTTCCTTCATAATTAACTGTCATTGTTCTTCCTTCATAATTAACTGTCATTGTTCTTCCTTCATAATTAACTGTCATTGTTCTTCCTTCATAATTAACTGTCATTGTTCTTCCTTCATAATTAACTATCATTGTTCTTCCTTCATAATTAACAGTCATTGTTCTTCCTTCATAATTAACTGCCATTGTTCTTCCTTCGTAACTAACTGTCATTGTTCTTCCTTCATAATTAACTGTCATTGTTCTTCCTTCATAATTAACAGTCATTGTTCTTCCTTCATAATTAACTGTCTTTGTTCTTCCTTCATAATTAACTGTCATTGTTCTTCCTTCATAATTAACTGTCATTGTTCTTCCTTCATAATTAACTGCCATTGTTCTTCCTTCATAACTAACTGTCATTGTTCTTCCTTCATAATTAACTGTCATTGTTCTTTCTTCATAATTAACTGTCATTGTTCTTCCTTCATAATTAACTGTCATTGTTCTTCCTTCATAATTAACTGTCATTATTCTTCCTTCATAATTAGCTGCCATTGTTCTTCCTTCATAATTAACTGTCATTGTTCTTCCTTCATAATTAAATCACATTGTTCTTCCTTCATAATTAAATCACATTGTTCTTTTTTCATAATTAACTGTCATTGTTCTTCCTTCATAATTAACTGACATTATTCTTCCTTCATAATTAACTGCCATTGTTCTTCCTTCATAATTAACTGTCATTGTTCTTTCTTCATAATTAGCTGTCATTGTTTATCCTTTCATAATTAACTGTTATTATTCTTCCTTCATAATTAACTGTCATTGTTCTTCCTTCATAATTAACTGTCATTGTTCTTCCTTCATAGTTAACTGTCATCGATCTTCCTTCATATTTAACTGTCATTGCTCCTCCTTCATAATTAACTGTCCTTGTTCTTCCTTTATAATTAACTGTCACTGTTCTTCCTTTATAATTAACTGTCATTGTTCGTCCTTCATAATTAACTGCCATTGTTCTTCCTTCATAATTAACTGTCATTGTTCTTCCTTCATAATTAACTGTCATTGTTCTTCCTTCATAATTAACTGTCATTGTTCTTCCTTCATAATTAACTGGCATTGTTCTTCCTTCATAATTAACTGTCATTATTCTTCCTTTATAATTAACTGTCATTGTTCTTCCTTTATAATTAACTGTCATTGTTCTTCCTTCATAATTAACTGTCATTGTTCTTCCTTCATAATTAACTGTCATTGTTCTTCCTTAATAATTAACTGTCATTGTTCTTCCTTCATAACTAAATGGCATTGTTCTTCCTTCATAATTAACTGTCAATATTCTTCCTTCATATTTAACTGTCATTGTTCTTCTTTTAATTAACTGTCATTGTTCTTCCTTCATAATTAACTGCCATTATTCTTCCTTCATAATTAACTGTCATTGTTCTTCCTTCATAATTAACTGTCATTATTCTTCCTTCATAATTAACTGTCATTGTTCTTCCTTCATAATTAACAGTCATTGTTCTTCCTTCATAATTAACTGTCATTGTTCTTCCTTCATAATTAACTGTCATTGTTCTTCCTTCATAATTAACTATCATTGTTCTTCCTTCATAATTAACAGTCATTGTTCTTCCTTCATAATTAACTGCCATTGTTCTTCCTTCGTAACTAACTGTCATTGTTCTTCCTTCATAATTAACAGTCATTGTTCTTCCTTCATAAATAACTGTCTTTGTTCTTCCTTCATAATTAAC
The DNA here is from genome assembly GCA_032433765.1 of Megaustenia siamemsis. Lineage (NCBI taxonomy): Eukaryota > Metazoa > Mollusca > Gastropoda > Stylommatophora > Ariophantidae > Megaustenia > Megaustenia siamemsis. The sequence continues at coordinate 31,935,644 of JAVIAB010000139.1, read as the reverse complement.
TGCCATTGTTCTTCCTTCATAATTAACTGTCATTATTCTTCCTTCATAATTAGCTGCCATTGTTCTTCCTTAATAATTAACTGCCATTGTTCTTCCTTCGTAACTAACTGTCATTGTTCTTCCTTCATAATTAACTCACATTGTTCTTTTTTCATAATTAACTGTCATTGTTCTTCCTTCATAATTAACTGACATTATTCTTCCTTCATAATTAACTGTCATTGTTCTTCCTTCATAATTAACTGTCATTATTCTTCCTTCATAATTAACTGTCATTGTTCTTCCTTCATAATTAACTGCCATTGTTCTTCCTTCATAATTAACTGTCATTGTTCTTCCTTCATAATTAACTGTCATTGTTCTTCCTTCATAATTAACTATCATTGTTCTTCCTTCATAATTAACAGTCATTGTTCTTCCTTCATAATTAACTGCCATTGTTCTTCCTTCGTAACTAACTGTCATTGTTCTTCCTTCATAATTAACTGTCATTGTTCTTCCTTCATAATTAACAGTCATTGTTCTTCCTTCATAATTAACTGTCTTTGTTCTCCTTCATAATTAACTGTCATTGTTCTTCCTTCATAATTAACTGTCATTGTTCTTCCTTCATAATTAACTGCCATTGTTCTTCCTTCATAACTAACTGTCATTGTTCTTCCTTCATAATTAACTGTCATTGTTCTTTCTTCATAATTAACTGTCATTGTTCTTCCTTCATAATTAACTGTCATTGTTCTTCCTTCATAATTAACTGTCATTATTCTTCCTTCATAATTAGCTGCCATTGTTCTTCCTTCATAATTAACTGTCATTGTTCTTCCTTCATAATTAAATCACATTGTTCTTCCTTCATAATTAAATCACATTGTTCTTTTTCATAATTAACTGTCATTGTTCTTCCTTCATAATTAACTGACATTATTCTTCCTTCATAATTAACTGCCATTGTTCTTCCTTCATAATTAACTGTCATTGTTCTTTCTTCATAATTAGCTGTCATTGTTTATCCTTTCATAATTAACTGTTATTATTCTTCCTTCATAATTAACTGTCATTGTTCTTCCTTCATAATTAACTGTCATTGTTCTTCCTTCATAGTTAACTGTCATCGATCTTCCTTCATATTTAACTGTCATTGCTCCTCCTTCATAATTAACTGTCCTTGTTCTTCCTTTATAATTAACTGTCACTGTTCTTCCTTTATAATTAACTGTCATTGTTCGTCCTTCATAATTAACTGCCATTGTTCTTCCTTCATAATTAACTGTCATTGTTCTTCCTTCATAATTAACTGTCATTGTTCTTCCTTCATAATTAACTGTCATTGTTCTTCCTTCATAATTAACTGGCATTGTTCTTCCTTCATAATTAACTGTCATTATTCTTCCTTTATAATTAACTGTCATTGTTCTTCCTTTATAATTAACTGTCATTGTTCTTCCTTCATAATTAACTGTCATTGTTCTTCCTTCATAATTAACTGTCATTGTTCTTCCTTAATAATTAACTGTCATTGTTCTTCCTTCATAATTAACTGGCATTGTTCTTCCTTCATAATTAACTGTCAATATTCTTCCTTCATATTTAACTGTCATTGTTCTTTCTTTATAATTAACTGTCATTGTTCTTCCTTCATAATTAACTGTCATTGTTCTTCCTTTATAATTAACTGTCATTGTTCTTCCTTCATAATTAACTGTCATTGTTCTTCCTTCATAATTAACTGTCATTGTTCTTCCTTCATATTTAACTGTCATTGTTCTTCATTCATGATTAACTGTCATTGTTCTTCCTTCATAATTAACTGTCATTGTTCTGCCTTTATAATTAACTGTCATTGTTCTTCCTTTATAATTATTTGTCATTCTTCTTCCTTTACAATTAGCTGCCTTTGTTCTTCCTTCATAATTAACTGTCATTGTTCTTCCTTCATAGTTAACTGTCATCGATCTTCCTTCATATTTAACTGTCATTGCTCCTCCTTCATAATTAACTGTCCTTGTTCTTCCTTTATAATTAACTGTCACTGTTCTTCCTTTATAATTAACTGTCATTGTTCGTCCTTCATAATTAACTGCCATTGTTCTTCCTTCATAATTAAATCACATTGTTCTTCCTTCATAATTAAATCACATTGTTCTTTTTTCATAATTAACTGTCATTGTTCTTCCTTCATAATTAACTGACATTATTCTTCCTTCATAATTAACTGCCATTGTTCTTCCTTCATAATTAACTGTCATTGTTCTTTCTTCATAATTAGCTGTCATTGTTTATCCTTTCATAATTAACTGACATTATTCTTCCTTCATAATTAACTGCCATTGTTCTTCCTTCATAATTAACTGTCATTGTTCTTCCTTCATAATTAACTGTCATTGTTCTTCCTTCATAATTAACTGTCATTGTTCTTCCTTCATAATTAACTGTCATTGTTCTTCCTTCATAATTAACTGTCATTATTCTTCCTTTATAATTAACTGTCATTGTTCTTCCTTTATAATTAACTGTCATTGTTCTTCCTTCATAATTAACTTTCATTGTTCTTCCTTCATAATTAACTGTCATTGTTCTTCCTTAATAATTAACTGTCATTGTTCTTCCTTCATAATTAACTGGCATTGTTCTTCCTTCATAATTAACTGTCAATATTCTTCCTTCATATTTAACTGTCATTGTTCTTTCTTTATAATTAACTGTCATTGTTCTTCCTTCATAATTAACTGTCATTGTTCTTCCTTTATAATTAACTGTCATTGTTCTTCCTTCATAATTAACTGGCATTGTTCTTCCTTCATAATTAACTGTCAATATTCTTCCTTCATATTTAACTGTCATTGTTCTTTCTTCATAATTAACTGTCATTGTTCTTCCTTCATAATTAACTATCATTGTTCTTCCTTCATAATTAACAGTCATTGTTCTTCCTTCATAATTAACTGCCATTGTTCTTCCTTCGTAACTAACTGTCATTGTTCTTCCTTCATAATTAACTGTCATTGTTCTTCCTTCATAATTAACAGTCATTGTTCTTCCTTCATAATTAACTGTCTTTGTTCTTCCTTCATAATTAACTGCCATTGTTCTTCCTTCATAATTAACTGTCATTATTCTTCCTTCATAATTAGCTGCCATTGTTCTTCCTTAATAATTAACTGCCATTGTTCTTCCTTCGTAACTAACTGTCATTGTTCTTCCTTCATAATTAACTCACATTGTTCTTTTTTCATAATTAACTGTCATTGTTCTTCCTTCATAATTAACTGCCATTATTCTTCCTTCATAATTAACTGTCATTGTTCTTCCTTCATAATTAACTGTCATTATTCTTCCTTCATAATTAACTGTCATTGTTCTTCCTTCATAATTAACTGCCATTGTTCTTCCTTCATAATTAACTGTCATTGTTCTTCCTTCATAATTAACTGTCATTGTTCTTCCTTCATAATTAACTATCATTGTTCTTCCTTCATAATTAACAGTCATTGTTCTTCCTTCATAATTAACTGCCATTGTTCTTCCTTCGTAACTAACTGTCATTGTTCTTCCTTCATAATTAACTGTCATTGTTCTTCCTTCATAATTAACAGTCATTGTTCTTCCTTCATAATTAACTGTCTTTGTTCTCCTTCATAATTAACTGTCATTGTTCTTCCTTCATAATTAACTGTCATTGTTCTTCCTTCATAATTAACTGCCATTGTTCTTCCTTCATAACTAACTGTCATTGTTCTTCCTTCATAATTAACTGTCATTGTTCTTTCTTCATAATTAACTGTCATTGTTCTTCCTTCATAATTAACTGTCATTGTTCTTCCTTCATAATTAACTGTCATTATTCTTCCTTCATAATTAGCTGCCATTGTTCTTCCTTCATAATTAACTGTCATTGTTCTTCCTTCATAATTAAATCACATTGTTCTTCCTTCATAATTAAATCACATTGTTCTTTTTTCATAATTAACTGTCATTGTTCTTCCTTCATAATTAACTGACATTATTCTTCCTTCATAATTAACTGCCATTGTTCTTCCTTCATAATTAACTGTCATTGTTCTTTCTTCATAATTAGCTGTCATTGTTTATCCTTTCATAATTAACTGTTATTATTCTTCCTTCATAATTAACTGTCATTGTTCTTCCTTCATAATTAACTGTCATTGTTCTTCCTTCATAGTTAACTGTCATCGATCTTCCTTCATATTTAACTGTCATTGCTCCTCCTTCATAATTAACTGTCCTTGTTCTTCCTTTATAATTAACTGTCACTGTTCTTCCTTTATAATTAACTGTCATTGTTCGTCCTTCATAATTAACTGCCATTGTTCTTCCTTCATAATTAACTGTCATTGTTCTTCCTTCATAATTAACTGTCATTGTTCTTCCTTCATAATTAACTGTCATTGTTCTTCCTTCATAATTAACTGGCATTGTTCTTCCTTCATAATTAACTGTCATTATTCTTCCTTTATAATTAACTGTCATTGTTCTTCCTTTATAATTAACTGTCATTGTTCTTCCTTCATAATTAACTGTCATTGTTCTTCCTTCATAATTAACTGTCATTGTTCTTCCTTAATAATTAACTTTCATTGTTCTTCCTTCATAATTAACTGGCATTGTTCTTCCTTCATAATTAACTGTCAATATTCTTCCTTCATATTTAACTGTCATTGTTCTTTCTTTATAATTAACTGTCATTGTTCTTCCTTCATAATTAACTGTCATTGTTCTTCCTTTATAATTAACTGTCATTGTTCTTCCTTCATAATTAACTGTCATTGTTCTTCCTTCATAATTAACTGTCATTGTTCTTCCTTCATATTTAACTGTCATTGTTCTTCATTCATAATTAACTGTCATTGTTCTTCCTTCATAATTAACTGTCATTGTTCTCCCTTTATAATTAACTGTCATTGTTCTTCCTTTATAATTATTTGTCATTCTTCTTCCTTTACAATTAGCTGCCTTTGTTCTTCCTTCATAATTAACTGTCATCGTTCTTACTTTATAATTAACTGTCATTGTTCTTCCTTTATAATTAACTGCCGTTGTTCTTCTTTCATAATTAACTGTCACCGTTCTTCCTTCATAATTAACTGTCATTGTTCTTCCTTCATAATTAACTGTCATTATTCTTCCTTCATAATTAACTGTCATTGTTCTTCCTTCATAATTAACTGCCATTGTTCTTTCTTCATAATTAACTGTCATTGTTCTTCCTTCATAATTAGCTGCCATTGTTCTTCCTTAATAATTAATTGTCATTGTTCTTCTTTCATAATTAACTGTCATTGTTCTTCCTTCATAATTAACTAACATTGTTCTTTTTTCATAATTAACTGTCATTGTTCTTCCTTCATAATTAACTGCCATTATTCTTCCTTCATAATTAACTGTCATTGTTCTTCCTTCATAATTAACTGTCATTATTCTTCCTTCATAATTAACTGTCATTGTTCTTCCTTCATAATTAACAGTCATTGTTCTTCCTTCATAATTAACTGTCATTGTTCTTCCTTCATAATTAACTGTCATTGTTCTTCCTTCATAATTAACTATCATTGTTCTTCCTTCATAATTAACAGTCATTGTTCTTCCTTCATAATTAACTGCCATTGTTCTTCCTTCGTAACTAACTGTCATTGTTCTTCCTTCATAATTAACTGTCATTGTTCTTCCTTCATAATTAACAGTCATTCTTCTTCCTTCATAATTAACTGTCTTTGTTCTTCCTTCATAATTAACTGCCATTGTTCTTCCTTCATAATTAACTGTCATTATTCTTCCTTCATAATTAGCTGCCATTGTTCTTCCTTAATAATTAACTGCCATTGTTCTTCCTTCGTAACTAACTGTCATTGTTCTTCCTTCATAATTAACTCACATTGTTCTTTTTTCATAATTAACTGTCATTGTTCTTCCTTCATAATTAACTGCCATTATTCTTCCTTCATAATTAACTGTCATTGTTCTTCCTTCATAATTAACTGTCATTATTCTTCCTTCATAATTAACTGTCATTGTTCTTCCTTCATAATTAACTGCCATTGTTCTTCCTTCATAATTAACTGTCATTGTTCTTCCTTCATAAATAACTGTCATTGTTCTTCCTTCATAATTAACTATCATTGTTCTTCCTTCATAATTAACAGTCATTGTTCTTCCTTCATAATTAACTGCCATTGTTCTTCCTTCGTAACTAACTGTCATTGTTCTTCCTTCATAATTAACTGTCATTGTTCTTCCTTCATAATTAACAGTCATTGTTCTTCCTTCATAATTAACTGTCTTTGTTCTTCCTTCATAATTAACTGTCATTGTTCTTCCTTCATAATTAACTGTCATTGTTCTTCCTTCATAATTAACTGTCATTGTTCTTTCTTCATAATTAACTGTCATTGTTCTTCCTTCATAATTAACTGTCATTGTTCTTCCTTCATAATTAACTGTCATTATTCTTCCTTCATAATTAGCTGCCATTGTTCTTCCTTCATAATTAACTGTCATTGTTCTTCCTTCATAATTAACTGTCATTGTTCTTCCTTCATAATTAAATCACATTGTTCTTTTTTCATAATTAACTGTCATTGTTCTTCCTTCATAATTAACTGACATTATTCTTCCTTCATAATTAACTGTCATTGTTCTTCCTTCATAATTAAATCACATTGTTCTTTTTTCATAATTAACTGTCATTGTTCTTCCTTCATAATTAACTGTTATTTTTCTTCCTTCATAATTAATTGTCATTGTTCTTCCTTCATAATTAACTGTCATTGTTCTTCCTTCATAATTAACTGTCATTGTTCTTCCTTCATATTTAACTGTCATTGCTCCTCCTTCATAATTAACTGTCCTTGTTCTTCCTTTATAATTAACTGTCACTGTTCTTCCTTTAAAATTAACTGTCATTGTTCTTCCTTCATAATTAACTGCCATTGTTCTTCCTTCATAATTAACTGTCATTGTTCTTCCTTCATAATTAACTGTCATTGTTCTTCCTTCATAATTAACTGTCATTGTTCTTCCTTCATAATTAACTGGCATTGTTCTTCCTTCATAATTAACTGTCAATATTCTTCCTTCATATTTAACTGTCATTGTTCTTCCTTCATAATTAACTGCCATTATTCTTCCTTCATAATTAACTGTCATTGTTCTTCCTTCGTAATAAACTGTCATTATTCTTCCTTCATAATTAACTGTCATTGTTCTTCCTTCATAATTAACTGCCATTGTTCTTCCTTCATAATTAACTGTCATTGTTCTTCCTTCATAATTAACTGTCATTGTTCTTCCTTTATAATTAACTATCATTGTTCTTCCTTCATAATTAACAGTCATTGTTCTTCCTTCATAATTAACTGCCATTGTTCTTCCTTCGTAACTAACTGTCATTGTTCTTCCTTCATAATTAACTGTCATTGTTCTTCCTTCATAATTAACAGTCATTGTTCTTCCTTCATAATTAACTGTCTTTGTTCTTCCTTCATAATTAACTGCCATTGTTCTTCCTTCATAACTAACTGTCATTGTTCTTCCTTCATAATTAACTGTCATTGTTCTTTCTTCATAATTAACTGTCATTGTTCTTCCTTCATAATTAACTGTCATTGTTCTTCCTTCATAATTAACTGTCATTATTCTTCCTTCATAATTAGCTGCCATTGTTCTTCCTTCATAATTAACTGTCATTGTTCTTCCTTCATAATTAACTGTCATTGTTCTTCCTCCATAATTAAATCACATTGTTCTTTTTTCATAATTAACTGTCATTGTTCTTCCTTCATAATTAACTGACATTATTCTTCCTTCATAATTAACTGTCATTGTTCTTCCTTCATAATTAAATCACATTGTTCTTTTTTCATAATTAACTGTCATTGTTCTTCCTTCATAATTAACTGTTATTATTTTTCCTTCATAATTAATTGTCATTGTTCTTCCTTCATAATTAACTGTCATTGTTCTTCCTTCATAATTAACTGTCATCGATCTTCCTTCATATTTAACTGTCATTGCTCCTCCTTCATAATTAACTGTCCTTGTTCTTCCTTTATAATTAACTGTCACTGCTCTTCCTTTATAATTAACTGTCATTGTTCTTCCTTCATAATTTACTGCCATTGTTCTTCCTCCATAATTAACTGTCATTGTTCTTCCTTCATAATTAACTGTCAATATTCTTCCTTTATAATTAACTGTCATTGTTCTTCCTTTATAATTAACTGTCATTGTTCTTCCTTCATAATTAACTGTCATTGTTCTTCCTTCATAATTAACTGTCATTGTTCTTCCTTCATAATTAACTGTCATTGTTCTTCCTTCATAATTAACTGGCATTGTTCTTCCTTCATAATTAACTGTCAATATTCTTCCTTCATATTTAACTGTCATTGTTCTTCCTTTATAATTAACTGTCATTTTTCTTACTTCATAATTAACTGTTATTGTTCTTCCTTTATAATTAACTGTCATTGTTCTTCCTTCATAATTAACTGTCATTGTTCTTCCTTCATAATTAACTGTCATTGTTCTTCCTTCATATTTAACTGTCATTGTTCTTCATTCATAATTAACTGTCATTGTTCTTCCTTCATAATTAACTGTCATTGTTCTTCCTTCATAATTAACTGTCATTGTTCTTCCTTTATAATTATTTGTCATTCTTCTTCCTTTACAATTAGCTGCCTTTGTTCTTCCTTCATAATTAACTGTCATCGTTCTTCCTTTATAATTTACTGTCATTGTTCTTCTTTTATAATTAACTGCCATTGTTCTTCCTTCATAATTAACTGTCACCGTTCTTCCTTCATAATTAACTGTCATTGTTCTTCCTTCATAATTAACTGTCATTATTCTTCCTTCATAATTAACTGTCATTGTTCTTCCTTCATAATTAACTGCCATTGTTCTTTTTTCATAATTAACTGTCATTGTTCTTCCTTCATAATTAACTGTCATTATTCTTCCTTCATAATTAGCTGCCATTGTTCTTCCTTAATAATTAATTGTCATTGTTCTTCTTTCATAATTAACTGTCATTGTTCTTCCTTCATAATTAACTCACATTGTTCTTTTTTCATAATTAACTGTCATTGTTCTTCCTTCATAATTAACTGCCATTAATCTTCCTTCATAATTAACTGTCATTGTTCTTCCTTCATAATTAACTGCCATTATTCTTCCTTCATAATTAGCTGTCATTGTTTTTCCTTCATAATTAACTGTTATTATTCTTCCTTCATAATTAACTGTCATTGTTCTTCCTTCATAATTAACTGTCATTATTCTTCCTTCATAATTAACTGTCATTATTCTTCATTCATAATTAACTGTCATTGTTCTTCCTTCATAATTAACTGACATTATTCTTCCTTCATAATTAACTGCCATTATTCTTCCTTCATAATTAACTGTCATTGTTCTTCCTTCATAATTAACTGTCAATATACTTCCTTCATAATTAATTGTCATTGTTCTTCCTTCATAATTAACTGCCATTATTCTTCCTTCATAATTAACTGTCATTGTTCTTCCTTCATAATTAACTGTCAATATACTTCCTTCATAATTAATTGTCATTGTTCTTCCTTCATAATTAACTGTCATTATTCTTCCTTCATAATTAACTGTCATTGTTCTTACTTCATAATTAACTGTCATTATTCTTCCTTCATAATTAACTGTCATTATTCTTTTACCCGCTGAACTTAAAGACAAGACCCATGACTCATCATTCTCCTCCTGTATGACAAGGTTATCGATCTAATGTATTAATGAGTTTTTTTTTTTTTAAAAACCTCGATGTCCTAGCATGATATTGGAACCTATCACAATTCGCACTCCTTCATTTCAAGCGTGTACGCCGTCGACGTGAAGAAAGCTGAACATCTAAAGTTAAATTTATTGTGAGGAATGGAAAAGATTTACACATGAGTTGGCATTGTGATGATTCATTGCAAAACTAGGGATGGCAATGCTGATTATTGTGTTCGAGGTACAATCCCGTGTTTACAACGATGTGTGTATATGAAGATTAAGGTAATAGTGAAAAAAAAGTAAAGTACCCACATCACGCCAAGTGGCGTATAGGGAATATGGTGTTAGTGATCATATATTTTACAGACCATCGGCGCATGATTTTCTGGGGTAATGTGGTCGGTATTACGCCCGTGCCGCTTTACTTATCCCAGAAAAACATATCCGGTACCCATTAAAGGCTGGGTGAACCTGAAAGCCGTCAGTTGGAATCGAACCCTACCTCTTGTCCTTTGTAGTCCAGTTCACTAACCACTGAGCTATCACGGCTCCAAGGGGATATTAATAAACTGTAATGTGTGCATTAAAGAATCATTCGGATCCCACGAGTCTATCAGCTTCAATCGCCATTTTGCGATAAGTGCTAGGTTTCTTGATTGTTTGTTTTATTAATATTTTTTGTTTCGTATCTGATGAAACAGATTTCTTAGAAGAATGTTGAAAGTTCCCTGGACAGCTAAAAAGATCAATGAGGAAATTCTCAAAAGAGGCCAACAAAAAAAAAAGGAGCTCCTAAAAAACATAAGAAAGATACAATTAACATTTTTCGGACCCATCGTAAGGAGAGGAAAGTTGGAATACTTGGTTACAACTGGCAAAATAAAAGGAAAGAGAGATCGCGGACGACAAAAAAAAAATAGAAAATACTGTACAGCTTGGTGTCATGGCAATGAAAACAGTCAACAACAGAACTGATACGATGCACTGTAGATAGAAGATTGTGGAAGTACATGATCGCCGACGCCAAACGGTATGGCACATGATGATGATCCGATGAAAGGTTTTGCTTATAACCATTTTACGTCTATTTTCTGCCCAAGTTTTCTGCAGCTCAACTCGCTGCCTGCCCCACGTGATATTTAATATACTATATATTTTACATTAGTGCCTGTACATGCCTACTATTATACGTACTGTTTTAATTAGTTTCAATTATTAATTTTAAACTGTAAACAATGATTATCTTTTCTTTTAAAACTTTCGTCTTCTTAATAACTTTTCTTACTGTCGATTGAAGGCTAGATTGTGTTATTTGTTTTCTTTCCAGATTTATAGTCTATTTTCTTGTGTTGTGTCCTTTGTTGAAAACGTTCAATATTTGAAACGTTGGTTTGTTTAGCCTTATCTTGGCTGCACAGTTCAAACATTCATTTTTTAATTGTTTTATTGGGTTATTTTTTCAATTTTGAAGGAGAAATAAAGATATTGGATGTTATTCAGAAACATCCATTATATATTGTAATAATTCCAGTATATAATTTTTTTAATTCACCCTCTGTTTTTTTTATTGTTTTTTTTTTACCTTGTCTCAATCCTATTTTTATAAATATAAATCCTTTATTTGCCTCTCCTTTCACATTATTTTTCTTTTAGATTTCTCCTTTTGTTTTAACCTCTTTGCTAATAAAAATTAATTCCCTTTCTTTTAATCTCAAATGCCCGATTTATAAAACATTTCTTCTCCATTTTTATGCCCCGTTCCATCTTTACAATCTCTGTTTTTATCATCTTTTCCCCATTTCTATTTTATAACTGATTTTCTTTCTTGATGTCTCATACACTTGTTGTCAATCTTCGACAAAATGCAGAACACACTTTCTAGTCTTACAGCGTGTGCATTTAACTATGGAACTTATAATGATCCTCTATGACTGCCCTGAATGAACAAAGACTAATAGCAACAAAATTCAATCTCCATAAACAGATGCCTCCAACAACTTCTTAATATATGATGGTCAAATAAGACAAAATATGAAAACCGTTGGGAAAGAACTATCCAGATACCAAGGAACGGATGTCAAGCAAAGAAAATGGGGATAGATTGGTTACACTTTGCAAAGACCACCTGGCAATAATGCAAAATAGTCGATGAAATGGGATCTACAATGAGCTAAGAAAGATGGAAGGCCCAAGCAGTTCTGGAGAAGAACAGTAGATATAGACGCAAAGGTAGCAGGGCGGATATGGGTTCTGTAGGAGAATATAGCGCAGAACCTAGTCCATTGACAGAGTGTGGTTGCAGCTCCTTGCTCCACGACAGGCAGCAAATGCAAAGCGCAAGTTAAGACAGAGACAGCCTAATTAGTCAGATCTTGGCCTAACACAAGGTTTCTTAACCATTGCGGGAAATACATTTTTTTTTTTTTTTAATAAAAACAAAATTGCAACAGAAGCGCAAAAAGAAGTCTCTGCTTCATTATTCATTAGCTGTGCTTTTCTTTCTATTATTTTTTCCACTTTCCTTTTAGTGTAGTTTCCCTTCTTTGTAGTGACCAAGGCATTCAAATGGTTAGAGTCACAAGACTACATCCACGTATATATACTGAGTGATTCGATGAGCATGATAAAAAAAAGCGGAGGCGGGCTTTGTACGCATGCAATGAGTAGAGTCGTTGCAGAAATCCAAAATACGTAAGGTCACCTTTGTCTATGTCCCTGGACATGTGGGAGTACGGGGAAATGAGAGAGCGGACAGGTTGGCTAGCTGCGCTGTCGTTGAGGACGGGCAACCGATGGATCGGGCGGACATCATCAATGCCCTTCGAGATGTTGGAAGAGCACAGGACTTCGACAAACACAGATCAACGTCACTTCTTCGGATGATGGAAATGGGAGTTAAGATGGGCACGGCCAGAAATGAGAAACTTGGTGGCCGTGTAAGAAGAATTATCAACCAACATAGAACTGGAGTCGTCAGTCGCTGGACACTGAGGGAATTGCTGAGGAGGGGATCTGAGCACCTATGGACATGTTCGGAGTGCAATGATGATGACCCGCAAATAACTCATTAACTCATTCCCTTCTTTTAAGAATTGTTTTCTTTTTAATTAATAATTTCTCTAACCTTACATCTTCTATTTATCTCAATTTACTTCATTTAAAATAAGCTCTTTTATTCCAATTTAGGTTTCTTACCTTTTTATAAACAACTTTCTTACTTTCTGTTTATTTCTACTCATTTCTTATAAATACTTATTTTCTTTTGTTCATGACCTCTTGTTCCAATAGTTTAAAAAAAAAACAACATATTAATTTTATAAAAGAGAGTTCATCGGAGCTAATAGAGCCAGCTCTAATCTATGACATTAGACAAATCATGGACATTAGACAAACAAATGAAAAGACGATTAAAGGCTACAGAGATGGGACTTCTCAGAAGAATGTTACAAGTTCCCTGGACAGCTAAAAAGACCAGTGAAGTCATTCTCAAAGAGGCCAGCACAAAAAGGGAGCCTTTAAAAAACATCAGAAAGATACAATCAACATCTTTCGTGCACATCACAAGAAGAGGAAAGTTGGAATATTTGGTTATTTTTGCTTCTTCTTTCCTTCCTCCTTTGCCTTTCAGCGTCGAGGGGAGATATAATTTGCGATCTTTTTCTCTTCTGTTCGCCTCTGCTGCTATTATGTTTCCTAGTGCTTCTAATACTCCATCCATCTTTTTCGTGGTCGACCCTTGGGTCTGGTATTCTCACAACGTTTGCTGAAGGCTTGTTGTGTTATGTTTTGATCTTTCTACCTTGTCATGTGGCCAAACCATTGTATCTGTTGTTTTCTTATATATTCTAAGACGGGGGCTATTACTAGCTTTTTTCTAAGTTCTTCATTTTTGATCTTATTTCTCAGACTGTATCCTGTCATTCGCCTGACACTTTTAATCTCAGTAGAGGTCATTTTTCTTATTGTTCTTGCATCAAGGTCCATGTCTGGCATTGGTAGCACAACGTTGGGATGAAGATTGTATTGTATAGTGCTCGTTTTGCCTCTAGAGTTATTTCCGTTTTGGGCAATAGTGGTGATAACTGTTCAATGATTTGACCAGCTTTGTTGCATTTTAATTCTATCTCAGCTGTTTGAGAATTATCGTTTGTCACTAAACTTCCTAGGTATTTGAATTCCTCTACTTGTTTTAGCTGCCTGCCTTCTATAGTTATGTTGATGTCCTGTTCATTTTTGGCAACATTCATTTCTGTTTTATCGATGTTGATTTTAATGTTGTATTTTGTGCCTGAGATGTTGAGTTTGTTTAAGTATTCTTGAAGGTCTTCTATTCTTTCAAGTATTAGTGCCTGATCGTCTGCAAATAAATTTTGTTACATTAAAAAATGTATTTTGTTACAACTGACAAAATACCGTGAAAGAGATATCGCGGACGACAAAGAGAGGATATATTGGATAGCTTGGTGTCATGGCATGGCAAACAGTCAACAACAGAATTGATACGAAGCAATGTAGATTGAAGATTGTGGAAGGACATGATCGCCTACGTCAACCGGTGTGGCACATCGTAATGATTAATTATTATACCATGTTATAAATTCCCCCCCCCCCAATTATATATTTACTCTAAAAATTGTATTTAGTTATTTAATGAGCCATTTACTTACTCAGTGTGTTAACAGATCCAGTTACTTACTCAGTGTGTTAACAGATTCAGTTACTTACTCAGTGTGTTAACAGATCCAGTAACTTACTCAGTGTGTTAACAGATTCAGTTATTTACTCAGTGTGTTAACAGATTCAGTTACTTACTCAGTGTGTTAACAGATTCAGTTACTAACTCAGTGTGTTAACAGATCCAGTTACTTACTCAGTGTGTTAACAGATTCAGTTACGAATGATTCGATTATTTACTCAGCAAATTAAACTCAATTACTACCTCGGTAGCTATTGGCTCAGTTAATTACAAGTTAATTCTCTTATCAATTAATTACTTATTATTTATTTAATTACTTTTATTAACAATTTTCTTTTCTTTACAACCTGGGTAATTATTTAGCCGGTTATTATTGTAGATAATTTACTGATAAACTATTTTGTTCATCTGGTTTTTTTTTTTTGTTCATCTAGCCAGTATTTTTGATTAGACACTAATCCAGCTGTGAGGAGCAGGTGGTCGGGCGAATGGATGAAAACCTGACATTCTTCAAATAAGGAGTGGGTTCAATCCTCGGTCACAAATCTAATTGTTTATGAAGTAGAATAACAATATGTGGACGATGTTGTGAATGTACTTGACCAATTTTAATCATGCGCCCTTTATTTTCCTACCCGTAGAAAAGCTCGTCCGAAAGACCAAAGAAAATACATGAACGGTCATAAAAGAAAACAAAGCACAATATCGGTGTAAACTAACTGTTTTCTTTTCTTTTTTTTTTTTTTTTTTGGTAAACAAAACCTAGGTGAAAGCCGTGAATGTCGACCCATCCTATTTTCATCCTACAGAAAAATACGAATACATCAGATAACCAGTGCCTTGTTTGCTAAACGTACTACTAGCTTCTACATTAAGGAAAGGTTACTCGTGCCACCATTGATTTAAAATTCCTTTTATCAAATAATCAGTGAATGACAGCAGACTACTTATCCCCCTTGCCAGTAATTAATACAGTTGTTAGATGTACCTTTGATGTGTGCATGCAGTCTCACTTTCTCTCACTTTCTCTCTCTCTCTCTCTCTCTCTCTCTCTCTCTCTCTCTCATTGCGTTAGACACCCGCATGAAATAATAAAAGTAATTTATTTTATTCATTCTAGTAGTAGTAGTAGTAGTAGCCTCCGTCAGTCATAGTTGACTATGGATTTTTCAGCGCCCCTAGAAATGTCATTTTTTCTTTTCTTTTCTTTCGTCGTGTATTCTCTTTCTCTATGAATCTGTCTGCTTCTTCTTTGAGGTGAACCTTTAGAGTGTTTTTCCAGAAATTGCGGTCTGCAGCTATGTCTTCCTGTGGTGCAGGGTTTATGTTCAGAGTCTTCACGTCGCGTTTACACACATCTACAAATCAAAGTTTTGGGTGCCCCCTAGTTTTTTTACCATCTGCCAGTTGTCCGTAGAGTATATCTTTCGGTAAATACTCTAATGTATATTCATTCTATAGTCACATTAAATAAATCATGATGACTCTCCCAGTGGGTTTTTTTTTATCTTTCAAATTTATTTATGTTTTATATAAGTTGTTTGTCTATCCGTTTAAAGAAATATATTTTATGTATTAATTATACTATGTGTGTATGTAGCTTTCCCGATTGAATGTTTCTTTGTTATAACTCTCAGAAACATTATTTGCATTATATGGTTAATCATTCTTCTGCTTGTGATATTGTAATGTTCCCGTCACGCATGCGCATTATGGTTCTAGTGGCCACATCGTTCCATGATCGTCGACACATTTTTGGGTGATGTGATTATGTCACGACAGACGGCTTTAATGTCATATAAACAAGCGTTCGTATACATTTTAAAACGACGTCTTAAACCTGACAGGGTAAAATAAACCCTACACTATGACGAGTGTACAAGCTTTGAACCTTCAAATGTCAAATAAACCCTACATTACGACGAGCGCAGAAGCCACGTTGCTGCTACGATTTTGATATTTTTTAACAATTACATATACATTAGTACAAACTGTATTTTGTACAAGTTGTGCAGTATTTTTTAAACATATTTTGGAATTTTCTTTCTTTCTCTTGCTTTTTTTCGTACGCCAGCTTGAAGGTCCGGAGGAGTGAATTTTGCTTGAATATCACTTTTATTTATGTTGTTCACATTGGCAGCCGTATGCACAGGTGTCCTCGCCATGCATGCAGATATTTGCCGACTTCACTTTCTTTACTCAAGTATTAAAGCGTGGCCTAAATAGATTTAGGGAGCCGCGATAGCTCAGTGGTTAGTGAACTTGACTACAACGGACAAGGGGTAGGGTTCGATCCCAACCGACGGCTTCCGGGTTCACCCAGCCTTAAATGGGTACCGGATTTTTTCTGGGAAAGTAAAGCAGCACGGGCGTAATACCGACCACATTACCCCAAAATTCATGTGCTGAAGGTCTGTAAAATATAGGGTCACTAACACCATATTTCCCTACACGCCACTTGACGTGACGGGGGTACTTTACTTTTTACTTTTACTAAATAGATTTATATAACTACATCATCATTATCATTGAGTGTCGTCTCCGCATCGAAGGTTGGCTATCATGGAGCGCCACTCCGCTCTTTTTTGTTAGTACAGGTTGTCATTGGCTGACTTGTTCAGCTTTTTATATTACTCTTTCATGTTAGCCTTGGTCTGCCTCTTTTACCTTGCATTCTCCCTTCCAGGATTACTTTTAGAAGGCTGCTGTGTCTTTTAACGTGTCCAAAAATCTCATTTGTCTTGTAACAGTTTAGGTGAATGAAAGCATGGGTCAGGTAACTCAGCCGATACCCATTTCTTAACAGCTTATAACAGTGGTATAACAAACGCCAGTAGTTAGTGACTCGCCAGTAGTTAGTGGCAGTATGTAAGCAATGGAAGGCAATGGAAAGTTATGCGTATGAAAATTCTCCTAGCTGTTAGTGTACGAATAGGTGAGGATGAAGGAAGGGTAGTAGTCAGACACAAGTTTATGGAGAATTGAAATTTTATAGTTGTTGAGAATGTGAGTCAACACATGGTTTGACCAGTCAGGTAAATAGATTGACAAACAGCTTCTAGTACAGGTTAAAGTCATGAAATAAACATCATTATTTGAAACTCAGGAGAGGTCAAGCTGACCAGAGGTTACTTTGGAGTCACAAATAACCCTGTTTGGACCATCCTAAAATGTAAGAGTTCACTGAATGTACCAAGATGTCGGCTGTTGTGATAGTTTGGAGGCGGAAATCACAGAGCGGTCAACTTCGCGACAACTTCGGGAGAATTCCATTTGATGCAAGCATTCCACACACCGATTTATGTCTGGGTATTTAAGCTTCGACACAATATGTTTCCAGTTGTTAGGCAATCAATTTAGAACAGACAAATAGTTAGACACAAGATTTAAGCAGTTAGGAGGAAGACAGGCTAGTCACGTATAATTGCTGAAGGCAGTCAGTTAGTAGTTTTCAGTGTTAGGCAGTTAAGACAGAGAAGGAAGTCAGTTAGACACAGGAGTCAGAAGAATCAGTAAGTCAGACAGCAGTAAGCCACAGAGTTAGTGGACTAGTAACAATTAGTTGAGCATTAGACAGAAACAGAACAAGTGAATTAAAACATAGAGAACATTTAGTTGTGAAAGTCTTGTTAACAGTGTTTCAAGTTTTTGCTTCAGAGAACAAAGTCATAAGTAAGTTGCGAGAGAGATTTTCATAATATGCACTTGGGGACATTTCAATAATTATTCGGCGCTAGCCTCCAGAATGTCCAGAATTATTAAGAACAGTAATTATAAGATCAGTGCTTCCACTATTATGTATCACATGTCAAGTTAAAGATCAATAAACTTGATTATGTATTATGAACGAATAGTCAGTGATGATTAACGTTGATGACTATAAATGTGATGTGATGTGATGTGATGACTCTAAAGTATAAAATTAATCAAGAAAGGTAAATAACATCTAACAAAACTATTGTTACAGTCTTGTTTGAATTGTGTTTAGTAGTTCTCCTTTCATTTTTGATTGTTTTAAGAACATTATTTGTTTTCGTTTCTTTCCATCCAAATCTTCTATAAATCCACATTGCTAAGACTTCAATTTTATATTCTGTTTTCTTGTCTAGTGTCCGTGTTTCTGCACCATACAGGAATATTGAGAAGATATAACATTTTGCTATTCTTAGTTTTAGCCATGGTGTTTTTTTTTTTTTGTATTGATGTTAGTATATTTTTCAAGGCATTATAATCTTTTTTTTTTGCCATTCTTATACTACAAAATATATGTTACTAAACCAAATCATTATATAAACATAAATACACGTTATTAAATTAAATTAATGTAACAACAGACATTATTGATTTATAAATACAAATGTTATCATGTTATAAAACCACATACGATGTTAAGTCATTGTAAATGCAATCATTTTTTAACAAAATCATCCTAACTACAGTCATCATTTAAGAAATAAATCATCGTAAGTACACACGGCATTACACCAGATCCTCATATAGACATATCGTTTGACCACAACATCATATATGCAAATATCATTTTGTAAATTTATCTAAACTACATACATTATTTAACCAGAAACGCCATAAAAGCAAACGTCTATAAACCAAACCATCTTAAAAACGGACATCACAAGGCAAGAAGAATGCTTGCATATGGTTATATTCACACATCAACTGTTATGCATTGAACGAGGATAATTAATTACCCGGGTTGTTACTCTCATTTCTGTAGAGACTTCACAACTATAATTTTTTTTAGCGGCCTGATTATGCTCAAGAACTAGCGGTAGTGAACGAGCCCAGCTGTTGCCTTATTTATAGTACTTGAAGTCAGGGGAAGAAACTTGTAAATGAAGATTAATCGTGGTCTTCAACAGAACTATCATCTGGTTGATATCTCCATTTCTGTTGGTCTTTATCTGACGTGTAAAAGCGTGTGTGTCTGTGTGTGTGTGTGTGTGTGTGTGTGTGTGTAGATGAGTGTTCGTGCGTGTTTGTGTGTGTGTGTTGATGCTCGTAAATATTGTGTGTATGTGGATGTGCTCGTGCATGTTCGTCTTTGTGTGTGAATTCGTGTGTGTGTGTGTGTGTGTGTGTGTGTGTGTGTGTGTGTGTGTGTGTCTGTGTGTGTGTGTGTGTGTGTGTGTGTGTGTGTGTGTGTGTGTGTGAGTGTGTGTGTGAGGTGAGATGCAGTATGGCTCAGGTAAAAGCAACTTTCCAATAAAATGAGGAAGATACTATGCAATCCATTTTTGACAATAGAAACTAGAAAAAGAGTTCTTAAATGTTATGTAGAGCCAGTCTTAACATATGGATGCGAATCATGGACAGTAGGGCAACAGACAAGAAAATCACTGATGTCTGTAGAAATGTGGTTTTACAGAAGAATGTTGAGAGTACCATGGACAGCTAAGAAGAGTAATGAAGATGTTCTGAGAGAGGTCAAAGCAAAAAGAGAGCTAATTTCCAATGTTAGCAAGAAACAATCATCATTTTTGGCCATGTAATAACAAGAGAACAACTGGAATATATTGTAACAACTGGAAAAATTGAGGGACAAAGAGATAGAGGGAATCAAAGAGAAAAAGTAACAGACAGCTTAAGAGAATGGCTTGGCAGAAGGTCAACAACAGAAATGATAAATAGCTGCCGAGATCGAAAGTTGTGGAGAGACATGATCACCTACGCCAGTAGGCCCGGTACTTGATGATGATGATGATCTGTGTGCATGTTTGTGTAACGTGTGTTTGTGTACGTGGATGAGTGCGCTCGGTGTGCATTTGCGTGTGCTCATACGTGTACATCTGCTTATATAAAAGAGCGAGTAATTGTATTCATGTTTGTGTGTGCCTGTTTGCGTTCCTGTGTGTGTGAGTTTTCGTGTATGAATATGTGTTCGCATGTGAGTGCTCGTGCGTATTCGTGTGTGTATTACTGTGATTCAAACTGGTAGGCTAACAATAATAATACATGTTTACTAAGAAGAAAATAACGAATGTTGATGGCTGACTAATACATTCCAGCATGTTTGCTTCATTGTTAATACTCACTTATTGAACGGTATCACCCATATCTTGATAATCATCATCAACCTGTAGCTTTTCTTTTTGCTTCCACTGTAATCTCGGAAGCCACGGTACAGCAGTCATTGATTAACCAGGTGTTCGGTTCCATTCTGCTCGATGGCTTCTTGGTCGACCTAGCCTGAAACTAGTACTGGATTTATTTTTAGAAGGAGAAAACAGCTAACACATTTCATAATATGGGCCTCAAAATGCGGCTCTAGTAGCTGGCTCTCAGAGCCCAACGGACGCACTTTGTGGCTTTTAATTTATCGATATTTTCTTAAATATTTCCGCTAGAACCATATAATTCTCTTATTAACCGTTTTTTTTTTCCGAATTCGTGAACAAATAGTCCCAACAAAATGTGTGTTGAAAGTTCCCTGGACAGCTAAAAAGACCAATGAGGAAATTCTCAAAGAGGCCAACACAAAAAGGGAGCTCCTAAAAAACATCAGAAAGAAACAATCATTCTTCGGGCACATCATGAGAAGAGGAAAGTTGGAATACATGGTAACAACTGGCAAAGTACAGGAAAAAAGAGAGATCCCGAACGACAAAGAGAGAAAATACTGGATAGCTTGGTGTCATGGCATAGAAAACGGTCAACAACGGAGGCACAGTAGATAGAAGATTGTCAAAAGACATGATCGCCTACGCCAACCGGTATGGCACATGATGATGATGGTTGTTTCAATTTGTTTTTAATTCCGTTAAACGATGGCACTGCCACAGCATTTAGGGGACCTCGGTAGCCTAGTTGGGAAAACCACCTGACTTGACTACCGACGGTCGGACAACCCGTGTTCGATTCTCGCTGGGAGTAGTGTGAATTATACTCGTGGTTGGAAAAAAAAAATACCCCCACGGTCGACCCAGCCGTTGGCAGAAATGGGTACCCTGGTACCATTACCCTGGGAAGGTGAGGAATGTCGCCCCGCATTTGAGTTTCGATGCTTGAGGCGACACTATACAGAAATCTCCGAACATTTCTGGATAGGCGGCCGAGAATATATGGGTGGAAACTCGCGTGCTAAGACGCCGGTTCAAGTCTCGTACTTGACCTTTACCTTTGCCACAGCATATTAATCTTCTTGGTAGTGAATGTGTCAAAGAGAGCATTGTCGTAAAACTGACCACATTGCCCATGTTATATATATATATATATATATATATATATATATATATATATATATATATATATATATATATAAATATATATATATATATATATATATATGATCATATGGTAATATAAGGAGCCGCGATAGCTCAGTGGTTAGTGAACTGGACTACAAAGGACAAGAGGTAGGGTTCGATCCCAACCGACGGCCTCCAGGTTCACCCAGCCTTTAATGGATACCGGATTTTTTTCTGGGAACGTAAAGCGGCGCTGGCGTAATACCAACCACAATACCCCACAAATCATGTGCCGAAGGTCTGTAGAATATATGGTCACTAACACCATATTCAAGGAACAAAATGTAGTGTGGTGCATGAAGGACAGCTTACAGAAGCATTTGAAATCGGAACAGGAGTAAGGCAAGGATGCCTTCTGTCTCCATTTCTCTTTCTACTGGCCATAGATTGGATTATGAAAATAACTCAAAACAACAGAAATGGGATCAGTGGTCACTGACCAAACAACTTGATGATTTAGACTTTGCTGATGACATAGCTCTCCTATCACACAGCCATCAACAGATGCAGGATAAAATGAGTATATTAGATGAGAGATCACAACAGCTAGGACTAAAGATTAATAGAGATAAGACCAACATTATGAGAATTAATGCAGTTGGCAATAACCAAATAAAACTAGGAGAAATACCACTACTAGACGTACAATCTTACATATCATCATCATCATTGAGTGCCGTCTCCGCAACGAAGGTTGGCTACCATGGAGCGCCATTCTGCTCTATCTCTTGCTTTGATGGTGCAGGTTGTCATCGGTTGATTTGTTCATCTTTTGATGTTACTCGTCCATGTTAATCTTGGTCTGCCTCTGCCTCTTTTACCCTGTATTTTCCCCTCCAGGATTACTTTCAGTAGGCTGTTGTGTCTTTTAACATGGCCTAAGAATCGCATTTGTCTTGTTCTAATTGTGTTCAGAAGTTCTCTTTTCATTTTTAGTTGTATTAAGACTTCGTCGTTTGTTTTCTTTTCCTTCCATCCAATTCTACCTATTCTTCTATATATCCACATTTCAAAGGCTTCAATTCTCTGTTCTGTTTTCTTGTCTAATGCCCATGTTTCAGCACCATATAGGAATATTGAGAAGATGTAACATTTTGCTATTCTTAGTTTTAGCTCTGGTGTTATTTGTTTTGATGTTAGTATGTCCTTCATGACATTAAAATTACTTTTTGCCATTCCTATTCTTTTGTTTATTTCAGTTGTACATTTTCCATCACTGGTTATAGTATGTCCAAGGTAGTTATAGTTCTGAACTGTCTCAAGGTCTATTCCTTCAATTTTGATATCCACTTGTGGGTTTTGAGTATTTTCTTTGTTTATGATCATAGTTTTAGTCTTTTTGATATTCATATCTAGTCCATATTTTTTGCTTGTCGCGTTTATTTCATTAAGTAATTGTTGTAGGTCTTTAGGATTTTCTGCTAGTAGTACAGTATCGTCAGCATATCTTAGGTTATTGATTATCTTTCCATTAATTTGTAGGCCTGGCATCTCTATGATGTTTTTAAAGATTTGCTCAGTGTATAGATTGAACAAACTTGGTGATAGGATGCATCCTTGTCTTACTCCTCTTTTTATATCAATGGGTGTAGAGAACTCTTTGTTATATTTTATTATTGCTGTTTGCTCCCAGTATAGATTGCATATTAGTCGTATATCCATGTCATCTAGATGTATCTCTTACATATATCTGGGCAGTAATATAGATAAAGATGGAGGAACAGAAAATGATACCAAAATAAGGATATCAAAAGCAAGAGGTGATTTCATTGCACTGGGAAACGTATGGAAATCCAAAGAAATTAGGCTAAAAACAAAAATAAAAATTTTCTACTCAAATGTTAAGTCGGCCCTATTATATGGCTGGGAAACATTGAGAATAACAAAATTGACAATCACGAAGGTACAGACTTTCATTAATGGATGCTTGCGCAGAATAAAGGGATGGAAATGGCAGGACAAAGTCACTAACGTGGAATTATGGAAATGTACCGGTCAAATACCAGTGGATAAAGAGATACAGCGAAGACGATAGCGATGGATAGGACACACACTACGGAAGCCAACTGAGAGTATTACACAACAGGCCCTTTTTTTAAATCCCCAGGGAAAAGACAAAAAAGAAGACCAAGGAATTCTTGGAGAAGACAGATCGAAGCAGAGATGAAGATGATGGGGAAGACATGGAATGATCTTAAAAGAATTGCAAAAAACAGAACGACTTGGAAAGTGTTTGTTGAAGACCTATGCTCCACTGGGAGCTAAAAGGTAGAAGAACACCATATTCCCTTTCGCCACTTGGCGTGACAGGGGGCACTTTACTTTTTTTTTTTTTTTTTTTTTTTTTTTTTTGGTGATGCAATGATGGTCAGAAATATATGGGCACTAACATTATTTACTCTTTATGCCACGATGTTTAGCGGAGTTTGTTCTTTCTCTTTCTTAACTCTAGTATCTGTAAGTGTCATGTCTTTAGCATGCATAAAAAGATCAATGTTATGTTTGCTTGCGCGCTGTAAATATTTAACATTCTACGTCTTCGTTTAATTAAATATTTCTTATGTCCCTATCTTGTTTACATATACTTCAATGGAATGTGTCCTGTTCGCATGAATAACTACATTTTAAGATCTAACATTTATCTTTAATTTGTTAATTTCTCAGTTCCTACACCATGGGATAATGCACTAAATATACATTATTGCAAATCAAATGTTCTTATTGTTTGTTGTTCGTTTAGAAATCATAAGGGGGCTACGGTAGCTTAGTTGGAAAAACCTGCGCTACCGACGTTCGGACAAACCTGCGGTACCGACATTCGGACAAACCTGCGCTACCGACGTTCGGACAAACCTGCGCTCTATTTCCGCTGGAAGCAGCGTGAATTGTACTCGTGGTCGAAAAAAAAAATTACCCCGCGGTCGACTCAATCGCCGGCAGAAATAGGTACTAGGGTAGTACTCTGGGAAGGTCTGATGCCAAATATCGCCCTCATCGTGAGTTTCGATGCCTGAAGCGACACTATCCAGAAGTCTCCGAACACTTCTGGATAGACGGCCGAGCACATATGTGTGAAGACTCGCTTGCTGAGACGCCGAGTCATTTGCCGTACTTTACTTTAGAAATCATAGTTTATGTTCCTCTTGTTGTTTTTATTTTATAGTTATAATGTAAATGAAGTTCCCTTGCAATTCTCGTCATATATCTCTTCTTCTGCTGCTGCTCACATCTTGGTGGTTATATACCCGGGTTGGAGAAATCCAAAATACGTAAGGTCACCTTTGTCTATGTCCCTGGACATGCGGGAGTACGGGGAAATGAGAGAGCGGACAGGTTGGCTAGCTGCGCTGTCGTTGAGGACGGGCAACCGATGGATCGGGCGGACATCATCAATGCCCTTCGAGATGTTGGAAGAGCACAGGACTTCGACAAACACAGATCCACGTCACTTCTTCGGATGATGGAAATGGGAGTTAAGATGGGCACGGCCAGAAATGAGAAACTTGGTGGCCGTGTAAGAAGACTTATCAACCAACATAGAACTGGAGTCGTCAGTCGCTGAACACTGAGGGAATTGCCGAGGAGGGGATCTGAGCACCTATGGACATGTTCGGAGTGCAATGATGATGACCCGCAAATAACTCAATAACTCAATAACAATACCCGGGCTTATGATAAATGTGACTGTTGTTTGGAGCTTAACTTTAGTCCCATTACAGCTTTGATTGAAATTTGAGTCATTGAACAACAAAATCATTTATAGCTGGTCAAACACGGACTAATTTTACATTTTAGTATAAGTTCCATGTTTTGATAATCTTAGCGTACATGAATGCCCGGACTAATGAGAAAGAACTCAATCACGCTCCTTGGTGTATAGTGAATATGACGTCCGTGTCCATAATTATTTATCATTGACGCATGTTAAGTAATGTGGTCAGCATTACTGCAGTGCTGCATTTTTTCCCCAGAAAAATATGTATTCCATTAAAGACCTGGTGGACCTCTCTCTGTAACTATTCAACATCTATGATGCGAACATCATGACAACTATTTGAAACGATGACAGATTTATGAAATTTGACCTTTTTACAATAAATGATAACATAATTCCGAACTCAGATACGTTGATGGCACAGTACTCCAACAGCGCAATAGGATTAAAAGAGATAACTGAGTTTGTTAAAAAAATAATAATAAAACATAGTGACGAGCAACATTTATGTCTAATAATACAGAAAAACCAATATATGTCCATTGATAAAGCAAATCTTATATCATCAAGTGAAGAGAGAATTTTAAACTGTAACAAACTATGAATGGTTCAATGCTGATGAATATATGGGATATGTAGTAACGAATAATGGACACTGCCAGAAAGAGATCAATAGAAGATTATGAATAGCAAAACAAAAATTAAATGCGGCAAATAACATGGGGCGCAATACCAGCAAAGCAAGAAAATTATAATTACTAAGGGCATGTATCTTCTCGATAGTAACATGTAGTTGTGAATCATGGACAATTTTGTAAACAGCCAGGAATATCGATTAATTCATTAAGCTACAGAAAATCCTTAAGATAACTTGGATAGTGAGAAAAATAGCAATGAAAAAGAATAGCAATTAAAAGACTTAATCAATAAAAAGAACTGTCTTGTAAACACCATTCTACAGAGGACGTTAAAATACTATTGTCACATCAAAAGATACAGCCTGCTGAGAAAAAACCAATAATAATGAAAAGCATGGGTCCTGGACGTCGCATCAGGGGCAGAGAAAGGAGAATGTGGTTTATAGATGTCAAGGAGACCTTGATGATGACAACAGAAGAAGTTAGAGATCTGACTAGAGACAGAGATTCTTTCAGACTTAATGTGGTGAGTGCAATGATCTGCAAAGGAAATGCTACCTAATGATAATAGACCTCTATGCTGTCGATCTGGATCGAGCCTGACATTTTGTCCTCATTAGATAGCTCACTAACCACTTCCCTATAGCCTCTCCATTATATGAGCGCAAATAGTATGACGGTTACTTAATATCGAACCCACACAAATCAATCATAGATTTTGAAAAGATAAGTGACATTGACAAATCGTATAGACAACTTATATATATTTTTAATGAGAGAGTTAAAGGCGTTTATCAAAGAGGAGCTGAATATGGACAAGAGAAACAACGTAACGTTAAAGAAAGATGGCGTTATTTAGACAACGGTGCGATAATCTACGAAACTACCATCTCAGATTGCATGCATTTGGAATCAGAAGCCTGGCACGCGAAAATAGGTTTAATTGAAGGAGAAAAATGAAGCTGTATTTAGACAGAAAGCTACTTGAACTAACCATATACACACGCACATATAAGTAAAAAAAAAAAAAGTAAAGTACCCCCGTCACGCCAAGTGGCGTATAGGGAATACGGTGTTAGTGACCACACATTTAACATACCTTCAGCGCATGATTTTTGGGGTAATGGGGTCGGTATTACGCCCGTGCCGCTTTACCTTCACACACAAAAAATCCGGTACCCATTAAAGACAGGGTGAACTGGAAGCCGTCGGTTGGGATCGAACCCTACCTCTTGTCCTTTGTAGTCCAGTTCACTAACCACTGAGCTATTGCAGCTCCCACAAGCACATATACTCGTATATATTTATATACATTGTGTGGGAGAGTGTAAGAGAGAGATAGTGAAAAAGAGAGAAGGGGAGAAAGGTTTATGTGTATCGTGAGATTATACTGAGATCAGTAAAGGACATGCCCGACAGTAGACAGTTATTTTTTAGAAAATTTGAGATATACAGGAGAAGCTGTCCTAAGTGTTGAGAGTCAAAATGAGTTACGGAAAATGATTGCTTTTAAAGTGATGGGAATAAAAATAAAGACGGCAGAAAAAAAACAAAACAAAGTAGAATGGTTGGAAGAAAGAAAAAGTCATTTCCTATTTGCGCAATTAAAGTATACGAGAGGTCAAAAAGTAATGCACACCAATTTTTTTCTCGGCTAATAATAAAGATAGGAATATGAAATTTTGCACACTTGGAATATGACATGTTCCAATTATGTGTACCAAATTGCACAGCATTCTGATAAATATTACGCAATCTATGAACCGTTAAAATGGAGCTTGTCAACAATGTCCGTTACAAACAGCGAATTGTCATAGAATTTCTGGTTGCGGAAAAAGAAACTGTGGCAAACATTCATAAACGACTGTGTGCAGTGTACAAATGTTCTGCAGTCGATAGGAGCACAGTTAGTCGCTGGGTTCAGAGAATTAAAGCTGCAGAAAGTGTACGAGTGGAGCTGCATGATTTACCGCGTTCTGGACGTGTTGCCTCGGCTACCAGCACAGACATGTTAAACCGGGCTGATGCCATTATTCGTAAGGATAGGCGTATCACTAGTCAGCAATTGGCATTGCAGCTTACAGTCAGCAAGGGAAGTGCAATCGCAATTTTTAAAACTCTCGGATATTCAAAGATTTGCACTCGATGGGTTCCTCGGTGCCTAACAAATTATCACAGAGTTCAAAGGAAAACATTATGTTCTGAATTGTTGGAGCGTTTCGGTGTTGAAGGAGAAATGTTTTTGTCAAAAATTGTTACCGGTGACGAAACGTGGGCACATCATTATGAGCCTGAAACAAAAATGCAGTCAATGGAATGGCATCATCCGCAGTCACCAAAAAGAAAAAAATTCAAAACATCTCCATCAGCCGGAAAGGTGATGATCACTGTCTTCTGGGACATTGATGGTGTGATTCTTGTTGATGTAATGACAAGAGGTGAGACAATCAACTCGACAGCTTACATCAATACACTGACAAAACTCAAAAATCGGTTCCACAGAGTTCGGCCTAATAAGCCATCTGCAGATTTGTTGCTTCAACATGACAATGCACGCCCTCACACAAGTCTAGTAACACGGGAAGCAATCAATAAATTTGGTTGGACTGTACTGCCTCATCCTCCTTACAGCCCTGATCTGGCTCCCTCAGATTTCCATCTGTTTGGACCACTCAAAAAATTCCTGCGTGGGACACACTTTGACAATGATGAGGGTGTGCAGTTAAAAAATGGCTACGCGAGCAGGACAAAACTTGGTACAAACGAGGCATTCATGACCTAGTTTCGCGTTGGCGTAAGGCAATACGCTTGGACGGAGATTATGTTGAAAAATAGGTAGTGTAAAGGGGATGTTCAGCTACAATCTGTGAAAATTTCACACATTTTGCCCGAATAGTTTCCGAGAAAAAAATTGGTGTGCATTACTTTTTGACCTCCCTACGTACATTGGATAGTATTAAAATGAATCAATGAGTTCAAATACGTGGAACAATGTTAATGCAGAATAACTCAGGGAAAGACTTAATAATGAAGAATTATGTCATCCAATGTTGTCATCGGATGACAACAAGAGTTCTGCGCTGTTATTCTGAACCTGTCTTGACATGTACGAAACAGTTTAATAACAGACAAGAAAGTCGTTGGTGGCCACAAAGATGCGGTTTTACAGAAGAACGTTGAAAATGTGCAGATAGAAAGAGTAATGATGGCGTTCTAAAAAGTAATGAGGAAGTTCTAAAATAATAATGAGGACGTTCTTAAAGAGTAATGAGAACGTTCTAAAAGAGTAACGAGGGTGTTCTGAAAAAGTAATGAGGACGTTCTACAAGCGTGAGGAGGGCGTTCTAAAAGAGTAATGAGGACGTTCTAAAAGAGTAATAAAGACTTTTTAAAAGAGAAATGAGGACGGTCTAAAAGAGAATTGAGGACGTTCTTAAAGAATGATGAGAACGTTCTAAAAGAGTAATGAGGACGTTCTAATAAAATAAGGAGGATGTTCTAAAAAGAGTAACGAGGAAAAGAAAGAAAACCTATTTCCAGCATCAGAAGATAATCATCATGTTGTGGCTGTGTCACGTGATGCGACAACTGGAACATATATTTCCAGACAGTGTGATTCGTACCTCGAACTTCTTACTGATCTCACAGATAGTATTACAGTGAACGAAATCTGTTGTACCGACAACGGTCCCCTATTTATAATCAAAAAGCTGGTTAATGGTGAGTCGAGTAAACACATTTGAACGTCGTTAGTGAAAGCCATGAAGCACAGTGTCGTGTGTGGCGATAATCATCATCATCATCATGTGCCATACCGGTTGGCGTAGGTGCTCATGTCCCTCCACAATCTTCTATCTACAGTGCATCGTATCAGTTCTGTTGTTGACTGCTTTCCATGCCATGACACCAAGCTATCCAGTATTTTAATACGATATTTAATACGATATATCCAGTATTTTAGGCGATAATAATGATAACAATAATTCTAAACAAGGTTGACCCTAAAGTAGCAACACAATGCAAACAAACAACGCGCCAACATGGTGTGAAGATGGTTGTTTCCGCCTAAAACATGCGCCAAAATTTAACAGTGTAAATTGTAAGTTCTGTTTTAGCAATGAAAATATAAAATCTGTTGTAATTCTTCAAGAATGTTTATTTACATCTGTTGCTACAGCAACTGTGTGCAAGGAGTTGCAAGTTCAAAAATTGCGTAAATTGTGTGACAATTGCTTCTCTAAATGAGTCACAACACATTTGAGCGCAGAGAATGAAGCCTGCGAGAAACATAATATGAAGATTAACAGACAACAAAAAAAGGCAGAAGTCAGTTGCCGGCAGCAGAAAGAGGCTAAATTGCAGTTTATTAGTTGAGAACAAAGAGCTAAAACAGGTAAAAGAGTTCAAATTGTAGGAAGAAATGGAAAAATCAAGGGCAAAAATTGAAAAATAATGCAACATCCAAATTAGTAAACAACATCAAGAAAAACGCGTGACGACAAATGTAAAAAAAACATTAATTCACAAAACAGTATTTCTGCCAATGATGTGCTCCAAATATAAAACATTGACGTTCAAAACCAAAATGGTGAAGGCTGATCACAGCTACAGTAATAGGATATCATCGAAGCAAACTTATTCTGACGATTAACGACAACATTAAAAGTTAAGAAGTATCAAAAGAAGAGTAAAGTAACACTAAGCTTCAATCAGACAACAAACTAAATGGTTTGAACATGTAATGCGGTTACGGACAAAAAGCAATCCACAATGGGGGGCTCGGTAGCCTAGTTGGGAAAACCACACGACGTTCGGACCACCCGTTTTATATTCCTACTGGAAGCAGTGTTATAAAAAAAAATAGTTGTACTCGTGGTTGGAAAAAAAATACCTTCGCGGTCGACCCAGCCACTGGCAGAAATAGGTACCAGAGTAGTACTCTGGGAAGGTGACGAACGCCGCCTCGCATCGTGAGTTTCGATGCTTGAAGCGACACTATCTAGAAGTCTCCGAACACTTCTTGATAGGCGGCCGAGCACATTTGAGTGAAAATTCGCGTGCTAAGACGCCGATTCAAGACTCGTACTTTTCCTTTACCTTTAGCATTCTACAACAAGCATAGAAAATATAGAGAAAGATATCTCAAGAAATAGACAATTAAATCATAGTACGTGTATGTATGAGGCGAACCAAAGATCATTCTTATGGACATTCATTTTCCCTCGACTTTTCTAAGCCAAATGAGAATAGTGAACAAGGCAAGGCAAACTTCTCGACAGGGATAGACGTTTGTAAGATAAGATATCATTGTGGCATAAAGGCAGAGTGGAGGGTGTTTTTTATCACTACATGCGGGGAGGGGTGTGTGACTAATGCCTCCTATTAATATCTTCTAAGGAATCATCTTCGACGTGTAATCAAATCAAAAACTGAATCACATTCAACTTGTAATCAAATCAAAACTGAATCACCTTCGTCTTGTAATGAATTTTTAAAAAACTGAATCACCTTCAACTTGTAATCAAGTCAAAACTGAATCACCTTCTACTTGTAATCAAGTCAGAACTGAATCACCCTCGACTTGTAATCAACTCTAAACTGAATTATCTAAGACTTTGTAATCAAATCAAAACTGAATTGCCTTCGACTTGTAATCAAATCAAAACTGAATCACCTTCAACTTGTAATCAAATCAAAAACTGAATCACCTTCGACTTGTAATCAAATCAAAAACTGAACCACCTTCCACTTGTAATCAAATCAAAACTGAATCACCTTCGACTTGTAATTAAATCAAAAACTGAATCACCTTCGACTTGCAATCATATCAAAACAAATATTTTAGGTTTGCGATCTAATTTTTAAAAAAATGTGAATTTTTTATTTTGCAACTTGAACTCATTGCTCCAACTAAACATGCAACCATCAAAGACCTTCTCTTTGAGTGCCTTCCGCATCCTGTTATACCCCACAGACCTTGTCCCCGGTGATTACCACACGTTTGGATCAAACAAAGAGACAATAGGAGGGCAGATTTTCGCGTCCAACGAAGAAGTGCAGCTAACAATGCTTTTCTGACTTCACACGCAATTAATTTGTTTTAAAAGAGAAATCGATTCACTTTAATCATTAGAAGACTTATTGAAGGGAAACTTTTTTCGAAAATGACATATTTGCGTACCAATTTCCCTTCATTAAACTATGTACAGATAAATAAGAAAACTTGTGTTTTAGGTTTTCATTTAGCTCACGTCGTATTAGATAATGGTAGAAATGTTGTTTTTTTTTTATAAACCCATTTAGAATCTCCACTATTGTAAAAATAAATTCAGATGCCAAGAATTCGTTAACGTGTTCAGTAGGTCATTATCAGGTGGTATGTCCTTTGCAGAAAGTTGTGTTCACCACAGTACGTCTGAAGAAAGACTTCTATTGTCATATTCGTGGTTTTCTTGATGTTTTGAATGCACATTCTTCTTGGTCTGCCCCTAATTCCCAGGAAACCATGCCTTTCATTACTGTTCTTTCCAGCCCGCCATGCCTTTTGACGTGGCCATAGTATTTTAATTTTTTCTGTAGAATGGTGTTTGTTTACAAGCCAGTTCTTTTATTTTTGTGTTTAAGTCTTGTAATATGTCTTCATTGCTCTTTTTCATAATCCAAGGTATCTGAAGGATTTTTCTGTAGCATTTTATTTCGAATGAATCGATTTTTATTTTCTTCCTTTCTGTTTGCGAGATTGCCATTAATTCACAACTGTATGTAGCTATCTATGCGAATCATGGACAATAGGACAACAGACAAGAAAATCACTGTGGTCTGTAGAAATGTGGTTTTACAGAAGAATGTTGGGAATACCATGGACAGCTAAGAAGAGTAATGAAGAGGTTCTGAGAAAGGTCAAAGCAAAAAGAGAGCTAATTTCCAATGTTAGGAAAAGACAATCATCATTTTTTGGCCATGTAATGAGAAGAGAACAACTGGAATATATTGTAACAACTGGAAAAATTGAGGGACGAAGAGATAGAGGGAAGCAAAGAGAAAAAAAATAACAGACAGCTTAAGTGAATGGCTTGGCAGAAGATCAACAACAGAAATGATAAATAGCTGCTGAGATCGAGTGTTGTGGAGAGACATGATCACCTACGCCACTATGCCCGGTATTTGATGATGTAGCTATCTGAAAGATACATGTCCTCAGTCATTTTAAAGTTACGGCCCTGCTGGTATTATGCCATAATAGAACAAATAAGTATGTGTTAGCAATCGGAAAAATTAACAGACAAACAACAACAGAAAAAAACGAAGAACAATATATGCCAGGGAGTACGGGTTCGATCCCACTTCGGACCATATATTGTTCTTCGTTTTTTTCTGTTGTTGTTTGTCTGTTAATTTTTCCGAGTGCTAACACATACTTATTTGTTCTATTATTCCCTATTTTCGCCTCGGAAGTTCCCTATACAATAATATTTATGTATTATTATTTGTTACTGGTATTATGCCACCTGTTTTTCGTGGCTTTTAATCTTTCTATTGCTAAGTTTCTTTTCGTTACTTTCTGGTAGCCTCCATCGTTAGTTATTAAAAATGCCAGATATTCATAGTTTGTTACAATTTCAAGTTTTTCAGTGCTGTAGGTTCACGGACAGATATTGTTCTCTCGTAAATCATCTACAGACACACGCCTAACAAACGCACTATGTGACCAAACCTGAGATTAATGGTAATTGCTTTTAAAGTTGCAACATTTAATCGAGGAAATGAATTCACATCCTTCAGAGTTAAGGGCGAGAACTCTAACACAACTGTAGAACCATATTTTATCCACCTTTCCCCGTCACCCCTCCCCTTGACACATTTTTCTGTTTAAGAAATTTATTTTGTGTCATTATTATTACATTAATATTACATTATTATTACATTAATATTACATGATTACCGAGAGGGAGCTGTGTGGTTTAGAGGTAAGACGTCAACCTTTGACAAAGAAGGTTGCGGGTTCGAAGCCCACTACAGTCAGCCTCTGACAAAGAAGGTTGCGGGTTCGAAGCCCACTACAGTCAGCCTCTGACAAAGAAGGTTGCGGGTTCGACGCCCACTTCAGTCAGCCTCTGACAAAGAAGGTCGCGGGTTCGACGCCCACTTCAGTCAGCCTCTGACAAAGAAGGTCTCGAGTTCGAAGCCCACTTCAGTCAGCCTCTGACAAAGAAGGTCGCGAGTTCGAAGCCCACTTCAGTCAGCCTCTGACACAGAAGGTCGCGGGTTCGAAGCCCACTACTGTGCAGTCTTCTGATGTTTCGTTATCTTTTTGATC
This sequence comes from Megaustenia siamemsis, assembly GCA_032433765.1. Classification (NCBI taxonomy): domain Eukaryota; kingdom Metazoa; phylum Mollusca; class Gastropoda; order Stylommatophora; family Ariophantidae; genus Megaustenia; species Megaustenia siamemsis. The sequence continues at coordinate 31,901,245 of JAVIAB010000139.1, read as the reverse complement.
TATCTTCTGTACTTTTGTCTTGCTAATTATCTTGTTATTTGCACTTTCTATCTTCTACTTTCATATCATATATATATATATATATATATATATATATATATATATATATAGACACACATAACTCATCACAGTTTTCGAACAAATATAATATAGTCTTTATTGTTGACATCCGCTTCAAAACTGTAACAACTGGTTCCGTACAATGAACAAACTATACTGTCCTCTTATAATCTAAATGTTCCTTTATTGTTACTGTGTCGAGCCTTTCGGTGATGTATATTCACAAGCAACGCTCGTGATCGTATACAAGTTAACTCTCGATCTTATAAACCTTGAGGACTTGCTTCTAAACCTAAACCACAAAAATCTCTGTACGAACTCTATTAGTCCTGATTACCCTACTCTAACTTCAGGCAGGTTCACTACTCTCACCTGTTCATATAACTGGTTTCCACCTGCGAGCGCCTGGGTGGAAGAAGCAGAAGAGGACGACCGTTTTAATCTGCCTGACTCTTAATTCTATCTTCTGCCTTGAGGCAGGTGTCTAATCTCCTTTGCTCTCGTCTACTATTTCTGTCTAGTCTCTGGTTTCGTGGACGAAAAAGGTTTAAGTTCCTCTAAGTGCTGCGTCTAGAGTCTAAGTTCTCTTTGTCTAAGTTTAAGTTCTCTTCTGTGTGTTCTGTTCTGTGTGTTCTGTTCTGTGTGTTCTGTTCTGTGTCGTCTAAGTCTTCTCCGGGTCGTTTTATGTCCATCTTAGCCACTCCCACCTGGCTAAGGATCATGGGAATCAAATCTATACACGGATTATCCTTCATTCGCCTCCAGTCACTATTTCTTTAACTCCGCCTTTTAATTATGGCCATAGTCGTATTGCTTTAGGAGTCCTGTCGACACATGTCAATCTTCCTAAACTTCGTTCCCTCACAACTAAAGCTCCCGTCTCTGGACTTCAAGGCGCCTGCCGACACAGGTAGGAACTGCGACATAAGAATTCCCCCTGATTTCGCTCGGCTCGGCTCGTCAAAGGATGTTTCAGGGCCAGCCCTAGTGATAAGCTATCTCGTGTCAACACCTGTTCGACGAGAGTCCATCGTCCAGCGTCGTTGTGTTATGTAACTTCATTGGCCAGAGTCTGGATTTCCACGTTCAGGTTGAACACCAGTTCGACGGGGGTCCATCGTCCAGCGTCGTTGCGTTATGTAACTTCATTGGCCAGAGTCTGATTTCTACGTTCAGGTTGTACACCTGTTTGGACTTTCTTGCAGTCTTATAGTTGGTTGCGCCACAGCCTCTGGGTTTGCTGGACTAACGTATCCTTGCTAATCCTTAAGTCTTCATTTCATTTGTTTGCCGCCTACAACTATTGTACCTCTTATCATCGCCGTATCGTATCATTCTTTTATTCTTCTGTCTATCGTCATTTTCTTCTACTCTTCCCATTATCCTTCATGGCTGAGTCATACTATATCTCTACAGCCGGTGAGAATTTTTCACTTCGAATCCTTATTTCTTTGCATATAATCCAATACAATCTGGGTAGCGAGATCTGATGTCTAGCCCTAACGGATAACGGCATAAAACAGGAGGTCTCTTATAAACTCTGCGCACGTTAAGTAACCTTGGCTGTCTGAAATCGAAAGAATAGGCCCAAAAATTCCCACTGTTTAGACAAAATTGATACGAAAAAATCTACTCAAAAACGTCAACACTCGCGAAGATAAAGGATGAGAATTGGAGAATGTCTGCGTGTATGGCGAGGGACACATGAGCACCTGGCCGCCGATGTACCAAAAAATGGGCATGAAAAAAGTTAAATTCATGCAAAATTCACTCCCTCTGGACAGGGTGTCCGGTTAGCGCAATCGATAGGCGGTTGGCTTACCACGGCAACAGCCGGGGTTCGTACCCTGGCGAGGACACCTGGGTTTTACTAATTCCCTTAAAAATTAGTACCTCTGAAGTCGGAGTAAATCTGCCTGCATGGCGAGGGGCATCCTGTAATGGGATAAAACAGACTTTACACGCAAAATTCAGTCCCACAAAATTGAGTGGGTGGGACTTCGTCAGAGGTCAAAGCTGACGAAAGCGAACGAACGAACTCCCTCTGGACTTCGCTAGAAATGTAACGCTGCCGTACGAAAACAAACAAACAAACAATTAATGTTATCAAGAGACAAAGAGAGAGAGAGAGAGAGAGAGAGAGAGAGAGAGAATGAGAGAGAGAGAGAGAATGAGATCAACAGAAGGATTCGGAGAGAAGAAATTCGATGAAAGACAAAATAAACTATTTAATATCTACTTTGTTCGCATATTTTTGTTATTTTGGGGCAGAATATTTGAAACAACTCCCGCTCACTGCGAATAAAAAATGTTATATTAATTTAAATATGGTAATTCCAGTAGCCCAGTTTGGCGCCACTGGTTTATCGTCAAAGACGTTAATCTTCGTATCAAGTCTGACACTTCAGTCGGCCCAGCTAATAAGAAAGAATTTCTATCAGAGTCCAAGTGAAGAAAATATCAACTGCAAGGATGAACACACACCTACATTTTGTAAAGAGGCTAATGAGTTTAATGCTTAACAAGGGAAGCACGATCTTCGATTACAGCCTCGGAGTTGGCAGCTCAGAACTTATTAATACCTTCACGTTACCTCCCTTAGAGGCTCCAGGAAATTGCTCTGAAATGGGCTGTTCAACGAGGTGTCCTTTATTGCATTCTCAACAACAGATGTGTCTCTTGATATAAAGGGGAGGGGTGGGGGGAACATTGGCGAGTTACCTCTAAGATGGACAAACTTCACTTTCTCCGTCAGAACTCGAGAAATAAATAAAATTCTGCTCCAGCCAGCCACAGGGCCATATTTTACAACTAAAGCTCGCGTCGACGCTATGCTATTATATTATTTCTGCTCAACCCCGCTTCAAATTGTTGTAGAAAGTGTTATTTAAAAAAATTAAATAAAGGTTTGTATTTTGTTAAATTGTATGTTAAATTAAAGTTAGTGGTATATGATAATAATGTTAGTAGAATTTAATCCATTGGATCACAATTAATCTATTTAAATATTTCGACAAAAGTATCTTTCATCCGTCGACATTTAAAAACCCTGATTGGAATGGTCCTCCGGTGTAAAACAGTTGATTGAGTAGCCTCACTTCTAGTGTATGCATGCAGAATTGTCTGATGGCACTTTTTTGTGATTCATTGAATTCATCATCATCATCAAGTACCGTGCCTACTGGCGTAGGTGATCATGTCTCTCCACAATTTTCGATCTCGGCAGCTATTTATCATTTCTGTTGTTGCCAAGCCATTCTCTTAAGCTTTCTGTTATTTTTTCTCTCTGCTTCCTCTATCTCTTCGTCCCTCAATTTTTCCAGTTGTTACAATATATTCCAGTTGTTCTCTTCTCATTACATGGCCAAAAATGATGATTGTTTCTTCCTAATATTGGAAATTAACTCTCTTTTCGCTTTGACTTCTCTCAGAACATCTTCATTACTCTTCTTAGCTATCCATGGTACTCTCAACATTCTTCTGTAAAACCACATTTCTACAGACTCCAGTGATTTTCTTGTCTGTTGTCCTATTGTCCACAATTCGCATCCATATGTCAAGACTGGCTCTACATAACATTTAAGAACTCTTTCATTGAATTATAATGTTTAAAAACATGTCGCAGAGCATGTAGGCTTTCAGCTGCTGCCAAGACAAATTTATGTTTGTCAAACGAAAGTCCATCAAACTTGGTTTAGCATATAGATATATCAGTGGGATCTATCACTGTTTGCGATTGTTGATATTAAAACGTGATTGATTGGTCATTTTATACATGACATATGACAGAGCGTACGTCTTGTTCCAAGAAATGTTGTGTTGCTGTTGTGTTTATGAGAAGCCTTGAAGATAATTAAAAGCTGAATTCTGTGGGGGAAGTTTAAAATTTACTTTTAGAAAAATGGTTGAAATTACGCCATTAACTCTTCAGCACTTCAAAAGGGACAATCAATGAGAAAAGCGCTCGGGGAAATTAATAAATAACGAATCACAGATAAACGAGTACTTAATGAAGTATTCTTTTTATCTTTTCAATTAACGTAAATAAAACAATAAGTGCACGATTAAGCAGAAATTTAAAAAAAAAAAAAAGCAGAAACATTATTCATTAGTTATTGTTTAACACAGTGGAATGAGTATTTTTTGCAGAAAGTGATAAATGATCAAGTGATATCTTTCGATAAAATTAAAACGAAAACACATACACACACAAAAACTATAATGAGAATTTCTAATGCTGCAGTAAAATTAAAGAGTCCCCGTCACGCCAAGTGGCGTATAGGGAATATGGTGTTAGTGAACATAAATTTTACAGACCTTCGGCACATGATTTTTGGGGTAATGTGGTCGGTATTACGCCCGTGCCGCTTTACTTTCCCAGAAAAAAATCCGGTACCCATTAAAGGCTGGGCGAACCGGAAGCCGTCGGTTGGGATCGAACCCTACATCTTGTCCTTTGTAGTCCAGTTCACTAACCACTGAGCTATCGCGGCTCCCAACGCTGCAGTAATGAGCAAAAATGACAACACAAACAGTAAGAGTTTCCACTAAGCTATAATGAGCTATGGCGAATATGATATGGTCTTGATGACCAACGACAGCTTTTAATAATGGCGTGGTCTTTATCACACCAGGCCGCCTTACTTTCCCAGCAAAAATTTCAGGTACCAATTTGTCGAGGCTTGCTGAAACTCAATCCGTGTCGGTCAAAAAAAAAGAAAATCAACATTTTCGGGAGCTGAACACGGACCATAATGTCAACAACGAGAGGACTAACCAGTCAGTTACAGTGACATCAACAGATAACGTGACAGACAACAGGTAGCTGGATATGCAGAAGATGCATGATGTAGAACAGAGATAAAAATAAAGTTTCTCAATCAATAACTTTCAATAATTTATACAAAAAAAAAAACGGAATTTAATCCTTAGTATTTAACCAGTAATGTCTTGTATCACTGTGGAGAATGTTACCGTCTCTGTGGAGGCACAACTTGAAGAATGGCAAAGAATTCTAGAACACGTTTAAATCCACATGTGAAAAAAACAGTTTCTGAAAGGAATTATATACATAAAAATAATCATCATCATTGAGTGTCGTCTCCGCATCGAAGGTTCGCTACCATGGTTCGTCATTCCACTCAGTTTCTTGCTTTGATGGTACAGGTTGTTATAGGCTGACTTGTCTATCTTTTGATGCTACTCGTCCATATTAGTCTTGGTCTGCCTCTGCCTCTTTTACCTTGTATTTTCCCTTCCAAGATTACATTTAGTAGGCTGTTGTGTCTTTTAACATGCCCCAAAAATCGCATTTGTCTTGTTTAAATTGTGATTAGTAGATCTCTTTTCATTTTTAGTTGTTTTAAGACTTCATCGATTGTTTTCTTTTCTTTCCATCCAATTCTTCCTATTCTTCTATAAATATACATTTCAAATGCTTCAATTTTCTGTTCTGTTTGATAGTCTAATGTCCATGTTTCTGCACCATACATAAATGTTAAGAAGATATAACATTTTGTTATACAAATAATAGCAAAAGTAAAATGTATTAAATGTTGCAAGGAAACAGAATAACGAAACAAGTATTTGTAACATAAAATCTTAACGATTATAGAATCTCAATGCATTAATCATCTTCGTCGAAAGACGAGAAATTAATGTTCTTATGGGAACATTCGGCGTTCGTTGTTTTTATTTTATCGGGCATATCTGAACACACTCAAGCAGGGAATGATGACAAGAGAAGTCATGAAAACTCTTTATAAGATTGGCTTAGACTGAAATTAATTATAACAAATGTCCAAGAATAGGGAAGATTGGAGAAACCTTGTTTGTGGCCTAAGCTTCAAAAACTAAAAAAACTGATCTGAATGGCTTTGAACGAGCTTGGGAAGTTCACATCGCATTCATAAGTATCAGGTTCTAATAGCATGCTGAACGATCACGTTTTTTTTTGTAGCCCCCTTATCTCCGATTAGTTCATATTGATTGTCATGTCCTGCCGCTGCCCATTTCATTCCATTGTTCTTGTCAGTGACAGTATTCTAAATGTATTGAGGGACACTGGCCAGCACTGCTGAACTATGGCACTGTGTTGACACTTTTCTGCGTGTTCAGACGAGATATAGGGGTTGTGGATGACCACTATCCAATTGCAGGGATAGTGATTTTTATAAAAGAACAATGACTAATTGTCAAAAATACATAACAAGCACATGATGATGGTGACAATCTATATCTTACACAATATTGTTATTCCACTTGGCAAAGCAGACACGCACAGCTCTGATAAACTAAACCTCTTTAATTGACAAAAATGTTGCAACACTGCGAATATAACCATGACATGAGCAAAACTTATCACATCAGACCTTTTTTTAACTTTCATTTTGATTTTTTTTCTTTTCATAACTGACAAGCCAATAACAAAAATTAATTAATCTGAAGTGAAATTTTTAAAAATGTTTAAAGAACCCAGGGATTTTCCTAAGGGAATCCCACACACACACACAGTTTATTTCAAGTACAGCACATAAAAGACACCAAGAAGACCTTGAACATGGCAACAGAAGTTGGAGATCTGACTGAAAAAGTTTTTTGTTTTTTTCCCGACGAGATGGGGTGAATCCAGCGTTCTGCAAAATACACGCGACCTGATGACGATGATGCTGTGAATGTTGTGTCATTGCTCATCGTGGCCTTTCATTTTGTGCTGCTATTGTTAATCTTCTTTTTTTCATTTCTTTCTGGCAGTCTCCATTGTTAGTTACTATCATCATCATCAAGAACCGGGCCTGCTGGCTTAGGTGATCATGTCTCTCCACAACTTTCGATCTCGACAGTTATTTATCACTTCTCTTGTTGACCTTCTGCCAAGCTATTCTCTTAAGCTGTCTGGTATTTTTTCTCTTTGCTTCACTCTATCTCTTCGTCCCTCAATTTTCCCAGTTGTTACAATATATTCCAGTTGTTCTCTTCTCATTACATGGCCCCAAAAAATGATGATTGTTTCTTCCTAACATTGGATACTAGCACTCTTTTTGCTTTGGCCTCTTTCAGAACGCTTTCATTACTCTTCTTAGCTGTCCATGGTATTCTCAATATTCTTCTGTAAAACCACATTTCTACATCCTCCAGTGACTTTCTTATCTGTTGTCTTATTATCCATGATTCACATCCATACGTTAAGACTGGCTCTACATAGCATTTAAGAACTCTTTTTCTTGTGTCCGTTGTCAAAAATGGATTGCATAGTATCTTCCTCATTTTTTTGGAAAGCTGCTTTTGCCTGAGCCATCCTGCATCTCACCTCTTTTGTAAATCTTCCGTCTGAGGTTAACAAAGTTCCAAAATATTTTAATTCATTTACTTGTTTTAATATTGTTTAGTTACTATAGATCTTACATATTCATAGTTTGTTGTAATTTTATAATCTTCATTGTCGATGATGATTTTGGATTGGCTTTTTTGTTTGTCAATGGGCATTATCTTAGTTTTCTGTTTGTTTAGACAGAGGGTTTTCCTCATCGCTGTGTTTTTTTAGCACACTTAATCGTCTCTTTTAATCTCATTGCACTGTTTGCGAGGAGGACTGTGTCATAAAGTATATCGGAGTTCTGAAATTATGTAGCCATCTATTGTGAAAGTATCGAACTTCACAAATCTGTTATCCAAGTTCCAACCGATCTTTCCTCGATAATACAGTCGGGCGTATCGCTGTCATCACCTTTACTTGTACTAGCTCTGCTGTCAGCCTCGCTCTCATCACCTTTACTTGTACTAGCTCTGCTGTCAGCCTCGCTGTCATCACCTTTACTTGTACTAGCTCTGCTGTCAGCCTCGCTGTCATCACCTTTACTTATACTAGCTCTGCTGTCAGCCTCGCTGTCATCACCTTTACTTGTACTAGCTCTGCTGTCAGCCTCGCTGTCATCACCTTTACTTGTACTAGCTCTGCTGTTAGCCACTTCCTCAATTCGAATGTTTGATCTGCCTGACATAGGGCTCTTACCGTCAGATCTTTGGGATTTTTATTTCTTTTTGACTACCATGATTTCTTGACAGAAGTCTCTGTTCTGGTCTAAGCCCGTACCAGGCTGTTGCAGTTCCTTTCTTCGAGACCGAGTCGATACTCCGCCCTTTCTTTCAGCAGATGTGTGTACTATAGAAGGGAGACTTCCTGAACTTATCGTCTGTAGTTTAGCTGGTCAGCCAAAGCCATTGCCTTGGAGGTCGGGGATGGGTGACGTTGCCGTACACAAGCAGACACAAGAAGCCAAACGTGGACTGGATAAAAGTGGCGGAATCAAATAAGCTCTTGTGCCATCCCGGAGGATGTGGCTGCCTCTTGTCGTGAGGTACTGTTCCATCACACTCTTACCCAAACCTCACCCCCCCCCCAACCCCCAGGATATACAACAGTAGAAAATAACGGAAAATGTTATACAAGATAGGGAGAAGAATAAAGGTGACAAAAAAAGTTTACCAATTGTGTGAAACATATTCTAATTTCAAAACACAAGGAGTCAAATCTTAAAGCGAAGAATAGTACAATGTTATGTTTATTGTAGCCTGTTTTATTTGTTAGGAATATGGAGTATGAATAGGACATGAGAATTAAAGTCCGAGAAACGTGGATTTACAGAATAAGAAAATTCGTTGGACGGAGAAGAAAACAAAAAAAGAATTTCTGGAGCAATTAACTAAAGACTTGATGGCTACAAATCAAGAAATGCAGTGAGTATACCCTGGAATATGGATAATATATTAAAAGTCATATTAGAATTAATAGTAAGGGAAAGAGAAGCAAAGATACACAAACGTATTACGCTGTTACAAAAGCATGGCTTGAGATGCAGACTTAAATGTGTGTTTCCTCAGTGACTCAATGAGTATGCTCAGAAAGATGGCTACTGGTCGAGCTCGACGGCAGTGGTTATAATCTCTGAGGAGGTCTATTCTAACCAAAGTCTGCTTTATTTTGTGTCAAGCTATGTGGGTGTAAGAGGCAATGAATATGCATACAGACTTGCCAGTTTGCAGATGCTGAGTGCGTAAGGGCAATGGACCGCATTGACGTTATGAATTCCTCCAGGGACGCTGGACAAGAACACGACTCAAGAAATTATCCTGAATCCGCAACTGATAACAGACTTCAAAAATACCATGTTACGGTGCGAGATGCCAGACTTGACCGCTACACAGGAATCCAAAGAAATCGTATCAACCAACACAACACCGGTGTCGTTAGTCGCTATTCGTTGAGAGATCCACTTCGGAAGAGATCTGAGCACTTATGGACTTGTCAGATGTGTAATGAGGATGACGTGTTGACTACATTAAGTTAATACATATATATATATATATATATATATATATATATATATATATAGAGAGAGAGAGAGAGAGAGAGAGCGGAGTAGCTTTCCAAGATAGCCAACCTTCCTTACCCGGCACACGCTGACAACCTTGAAATAAACAAGGTAATACCTGCTATTATATCAATGTTATTAAAATGCTAAGCTACGACTATAGTACCCTTTCTGTGGTATCTTCTTTCCTTGAGCCCTATGCGCAGACTTCTATAACTTAATGGTGCCAACAATGGTAAATGCTTTTGGATTAGCGAATTCAAATTTAAAACAAATTTCTTTAATGGCGCGATGATCGCCTCTTTTGCCAGTGTAGCGGAAAACAGCAAATCGATTGGTCGACTGTCTTCTCTGAACAGATTTTTTTGAAAATTCACTTGCCATTTAATTTATTTCCATGTTTTGTCCATACATTTTTTAGAAGTCGGGATTCATTGGGAGCTAATGCTTAATTATTAGACTGGTAATTTTCATAATAGGGAGCCGCGATAGCTCAGTGGTTAGTGAACTAGACTACAAAGGACAAGGGGTAGGGTTCGATCCCAACCGACGGCTCCCGGGCTCACCCAACCTTAAATGGGTACTGGATTTTTTTCTGGGAAAGTAAAGCGACACGAGCGTAATACCGACCACATTACCCCAAAAAGCATGTGCCGCAGGTCTGTAAAATGTACGGTCACTAACACCATATTCCCTATACGCCACTTGGCGTGACGGGGCTCGTTAATTTTTTTTTTTACCTAATGTTCATTATATATTACTCTAAATAGTATCTGTCTGCTATATTTAACCGACAGTTAATCCGCTTCCTCACGCCATAAAAAGGAGATAAACCTGAGTACTTGCTTACGTCATAGTTTTCATCAAGCAGATATATAAGGGGTTTTACGGCCTAGCACATCCAACTTCAGCACTGTATTTACGAGTGCCAGGTTTGCCTTCCTTTTGGGATCCATATTTGCATGGCCAGACTGGTCACTCTTATCCAGGTCCCACGCGGGGAGATGGAGTAGGCCTTTCATCTTCTCCTAACGAAAGCATTCAGATAAATTTGTTGACCCCTTTCAGTTATATTTGTTGATCGCTTTCAGCTCTACTTGTTGACCGCTTTCAGATCTATTTGGTGATCGCTTTCAGTTCTATTTCTTTACCGCATTCAGATTTATTTGTTGACCATTTTCAGTTCTATTTATTGACCCTTTTTATTTCTATTTGTTGACCGTTTTTAGTTATACCTGTTGACTATTTTCAGTTCTATTTGTTGACCGCTTTCAGATTTATTTGTTGACCGCTTTCAGACTGATTTGTTGACCGCTTTAAAATCTATTTGTTGAACCACTTTCAGATTTATTTTTTTGACCGCTTTCAGTTCTTGAACCGTTCAGTGTCTAGACCATTTTTTTTTACTATTATTGATGTTGTTATTGAAACTATTTCATTTTGCTATTGTATTATTAATGTTTTTATTATTAATTATCTTATTAAATGAAGCAATTATATTGGACTCCATATGTCTATTTTACGAATCTGTGAGTTCTTCACAAACATTATACACATATAATACAGATAAATAATGTACATATACAAACATATCCAGTTATGAATACATAATTTTTGGGGTAATGTGCCCGTGCCGCTTCTATTTCCCAGAAAAAAATGTGATACCCATTTAGGGCTGGGTGAACCTGAGGCCGTTGATAGGGATCGAACCTGACCACTTGGACTTTGTAGTTCAGTTCACTAACCACTGAGCTATCGCGTCTCCCACTCCTTGACTTCAATGAGTTATAAATCAAAGCTTTTTGGAATATGTTTATAAATATGGAGATCACAGATACATTAACTCAAAAATTTTCTTTACAGTCATAACATTTCGTCCTACCACCAGAAGGCAATGCAGTTCAGGATGACGCTCACTCCACAGCAACGCCCTGGACAAAATGACTAGGTGTTCTTGCAAGGGCCTTCCGAGATTGTCAGATTTAACTGTTTGTGACTTTTTCACTTTGGAGGTACGTGAAGGACAGAGTAAAAAGAGGAACGGATACCTCCAACTATCAATGAGGGATCAAGTCATCATACTTCGCTTACGCACTGGCCACAACAGAATTAGAAACCATATGTTTCCTAGACTCAAAATAGGAACCATCAGCCAATGCCAATGCACCCTGGATAACATGACAACAAAACATGTTCTACAGAGTTGCCCCCCAGTACACAGGCCTAAGGACAATGTGGCCCTAACCCACTTCTCTGGAAGAGAAACTCTACGGGATAAACAAATCACTGAAACAAACATCTGCCTTTATAAGAAAGCCCGGAGTCCTAGTCTGAATGAGGTCATGATTGCAGAATAAAAAGGAGAATGTTTCTACCTGCTCTACTCGCATCAAACTTAGATGGTCTACAGGAACGCATCACTGAAGCAGTAATCTCAACCACGCCGGATATGCTGCAGATAGTGCGAGCTATATTATCGCATCGATGTTTGATATTTTAAAAGTGTTGATTTTATATTTACTTTAAATCAATGGAATATTTAAGTGTACTCCCCGTATATACCCATTCATGCATTTATATTTTTATTTCTCGCCCTTTATTTCTCCTATTGTCCAGAATTATAAATTTAATAACACCTTTTCGACAACGATTTTTGTTCATTTTTCTTTCTCCATCTTCTAAAATATCTCTCCTGCTTTTTTTCTAATTTATTTTTTCTTCCGACGTACCCATATTTACCCAACGTGACACGGAAATGAACTAAGAAACTGTCAACCTTAAAGATGGATGAACAGGTGTTTTTATGCACCTTATTTGCAGCTTTTTTCATATTTTGTGCAAAGCTTCTTATCTTCAACCATGCATGTCATATTGATCATTTCTCTTGTTCTTCTGACAGATATTGCGTCATTGCCCATCCGTTATCTTCCAAGACTCTTTGCACGTCTAGAAACGCTCGGATTGCTCTGGCTTGTACATGGCTGTCTGCCATTCTCTTGGCGTGTCCCGCCTTTTACGTCATGGTAAGTTTGCAGTAGATAATGTACCCCTTCTTCAGCGTAAAAATTAAACAACCACAAAAATTAACATTTATAATTAAACAACAGACATAAAATTACAATAAATACAAAAATGCGATTAAAATGTTGCATTTCAAGATTGAGAATAAGAAATGACTGTGCAAGGCAACGTTTCTGCTAAGAAAGTTATTCAAATAAAAACAAACACACAAAAACAGACGACACTTCTCGAAAAGGTAAAAAGCAAAGTACGATGATACAGACTAGGTAAGAATAGCAATCTGTACCCGTTGACAAAACATTTTCTTTCTTTCGACTAAAAAAAATGTTGCTAACCTGCCCAATCAAAAATGTTGCTCTACCCAATCAAAAATGTTGCTCTACCCAATCAAAAATGTTGCTCTACCCAAACAAAAATGTTGCTTTACCCAATCAAGAATATTCATAACCTTCTTCTATAGGGTGTCTCTTTAATGACTGTGCATTTTTTGTTGTTGAAATAATTACGCACCTAAATTTTATCTATGTATGACGTAATAGTTCAAGCACCATTTACGTGTTCATTTAAACATCACTGCTACATGATAGATCTGGCTTACAATGGTGTTAACGATTGAAGAAAGAGTATTTATAGTGGAGCATGTGTTCCGTAACGGCGGCAAGTATTCGAATGGGGTTGTTGAACAATTTGTGAATAGATTTCCTGATACACCAGTGCCTCATCGAAATACTGTGAGTAATTTAATAATCAAATTTCAAAACACCGGTAGTGTACATGATGTTAGTCGTCCTGGTAGACCATCTGTTCTTGAAGTAACATCTCTCAACATCCAGGACAGCATTCTAATGAGTCCTGGCAAATCAATAAGAAAGCTGGCTCAACAAGTACACAAATTCAAGCAGTTCTGAAAAAAAAATTAAAGTTACATCCGTACAAATTTTCCGTCGTTCCTCAATTAAAAGAATTAGATCACCAATCCAGAATTAATTATTGTATGTGGTTTGAGAATTTTCTAGCCCAAGAAGGTGAGGAAATCCTTGATTTCACTTTCTTCACAGATGAAGCATGGTTCCATTTGTCTGGGTACGTGAATAGGCAGAATGATCGTCTTTGGAGTGATGAAAATCCACATGCATTGCACCCAGTGCCTCCACGATCAGAAAGAAGGAGTGTGGTGTGCAATGAGTCGTCAGCGGATAATCGGCCCAATTTTCTTCTATAACACAATAAATTCAGAAAGATACAGGATTAACATACTGGAGCGATTCGTAACCCAACTTTCTGAGCCAGAAATTGAAAAAGCTTGGTTTCAACAAGATGGCGCAACTGCTCACACTGCTGTAAAATCACTGGAATTTTTATATGAAATTTTTGCTAATCGTATAATCTCTCGCGGAATTTGGATTGCACGGTCTCCTGATCTTACTCCCATGGACTACTATCTCTGGGGTGAACTGAAAGGAAAAGTGTACGAAAACAATCCCCACACACTCGATGAGCTGCAGGTTTCAATCGCCAACAACATTAATATTGTTACACAGCCCATACTGCGTAAGGTTTTTGACAATATGAAAAACCGTATCAACATTTGCCAACTAAAACGTGGTGGATATTTCGAATACCTTTTGTGAATAGTGATGTTATATGTTTAACTTTACCGAAAAAGGAACAAGCTACAGCAGTACATGATGCGTGATTTACATAAATAAATTGGAACAACTAGATTTTCAAATAATGCACAGTCATTAAAGAAACACCCACCGATCTGGAAGACCTTCAATTTCACAAGACCAAATTATGGAACTCCAAGACAGAATTACAATGAGTCCAAATGCATCTTTAAACCACTTGTCTCAACAGGTGCAAATATCTAAGAGTTCTGTTCACAAGATTTTAAGAAATGAACTACACTATCGTCCATACAAATTAACTGAAGTGTCTCAACTCCAAGAAAGAGATTATGAATCCCGTTTAAACTACTGCATGTGGTTTCATAATTTTATTTATGAACATGGCGCTGCCATCCTTGACGTCACTTTTTTCACTGATGAGGCCTGGTTTCATTTATCCGGTTATGTGAACAGTCAGAACAATCGGCTGTGGAGCAGTGAAAACCCCCATGAATTTCATCAAGTGCCGCTTTACGATCAAAAAGTCGGAGTGTGGTGCGCTATAAGTCGTATGCGGATAATAGGACCTATATTTTTTAATGAAACAATAAATGCAGAACGTTACCGTACTTTAATTCTGGAACCGTTCATAGCACACCTTACAGAACGGGAAATTATGGAATCCTGGTTTCAGCAGGATGGGGCAACAGCACACACAGCCACAACAACACTCAATTATTTAGAAAGCATATTTACAAATCGCATTATTTCACGTGGAATCTGGCCTGCTCGTTCACCAGATCTAACACCCCCAGATTATTATCTGTGGGGGGCATTGAAGGGGAAAGTTTATGAAAATAATCCGCAGACAATTAATGACCTAAAGACTGAAATAGTAGACAAGATTAAACAAATATCACCAGACACTATTCTGAAGGTTTTCGCAAATATGGAAAGACGAATCACGACATGTCTTGAGGCCCGTGGTGGACATTTTCAACATATGCTTTAGGCACAACTTTATTGTGTTAATACCAACATTACCCATTATAAGCTCGCCGATAGCAGTCAAGTATATTTGAATAATACTATTTATTTTACAATTTGTGTGACGCATTAGTTAACCGCATTTCTGGTGACGTTTTTCTTCCGAGAGTAGAAATTCACTGCACTGCGACTTTAGAAACACCCTGTACCTTTCAGTTCCCCGTGGAGCATAGGTCTTCAACAAACACTTTCCAAGCCCTTCTGTTTCTTGCCATTTTTTTAAGATCGTTCCATGTCTTCCCCATCATCTTCATCTCTGCTTCTATCTGTCTTCTCCAAGAATTTATTGGTCTTCCTCTTTGCCTTTTTCCCTGGGGATTCCAAAAATGGGCTTTTTGTGTAACACTCTCAGTTGGCTTCCGTAGAGTGTGTCCTATCCAGCGCCATCGCTTTCAATGTATCTCTTTATCCACTGGTATTTAAGTGGTATATTTCCATAATTCTATGTTAGTGATTTTGTCCTGCCATTTCCATCCTTTTATTCTGCGTATTCATCCATTAATGAAAGTCTGTATCTTCATGATTGTCATTTTAGTTGTCCTCCATGTGTCACAGCCATATAAAAGACTAACTTAACATTGGAATTGAAAATTTTTATTTTGTATTTAACCTAATCTCTTTGGACTTTCATATGTTTCCCAGTGCAACAAATGCTCCTCTTGCTTTTGATATCCTTATTTTTGTATCATTTTCTGTTCCTCCCTCGTTGTCTATATTACTGCCCAGATATATGTAAGATTGTACGGATAGTATAGGTATTTCTCCTATTATTTTTATTTTAGGTTATTGCTAACTGCATTAATTCTCATAATTTTAGTCTTATCTCTATTTATTTTCAGTCCCAGCTGTTGTGATCTCTCATCAAGTATGCTCATTTTATCTCGCATCTGTTGATGGCTGTGTGATAGGAGAGCTATATCATCAGCAAAGTCTAAATCATCAAGTTGCTTGTTCAGTGACCACTGGATTCAATTTCTGTTGTTTTGAGTTATTTTCATAATCCAATCTTTGGCCAGTAGAAAGAGAAATGGAGATAGAAGGAATCCTTGCCTTACTCCTGTTCTTATTTCAAATGCTTCAGTAAGCTGCCCTTCATGCAACACACTACATTTCATTCCTTCATACATTGTTCGTATCAGTTTAATAAACTTTATGGGGATTCCGTAATGACTCAGCAACTTCCAAAGCATTTCACTGTCTAAACTATCAAATGCCTTTTCGTTATCTATGAATCCAATATAAAGTGGGGACTGTAGTTCTAAACTTTGTTCAACTATTATACGCACGGTAGTTATTTGATCAGCACATGATCTGTTCTTCCTAAAACTTACTTCTTCATCTCTTAAATGTTTCTCTATGGCCTCATTTAGTCTCTCCAGAATGATTCTGCGTAATATTTTTCCTGGCACTGATAGTAGCATAATTCCCCTATAATGTGTGCACTCCTGAAAACTTCCTTTCTTTGTAGTTTGTTCATACAACCTTCTTTCCAGTCTTTAGGTGTTTCTTCTCTCTCCCAAATTGTATCTAGTAGATTATGTAACATCTTGGTAGAGGTGTAAATATCTGCTTTGATGGCTTCTGAAGTTCATAACCTACCCAATCGAAAACGTTGGTCTATCTAATAAAAAATGTTACTCTACCCAATCAAAAACGTTGCTCTATCTAATAAAAAATGTTACTCTACCCAATCAAAAACGTTGCTCTATCTAATAAAAAATGTTACTCTACCCAATCAAAAACGTTGCTCTATCTAATAAAAAATGTTACTCTACCCAATAAAAAACGTTGCTCTATCTAATAAAAAATGTTACTCTACCCAATCAAAAACGTTGCTCTATCTAATAAAAAATGTTACTCTACCCAATCAAAAACGTTGCTCTATCTAATAAAAAATGTTACTCTACCCAATCAAAAACGTTGCTCTATCTAATAAAAAATGTTACTCTACCCAATCAAAAACGTTGCTCTATCTAATAAAAAATGTTACTCTACCCAATCAAAAACGTTGCTCTATCTAATAAAAAATGTTACTCTACCCAATCAAAAACGTTGCTCTATCTAATAAAAAATGTTACTCTACCCAATCAAAAACGTTGCTCTATCTAATAAAAAATGTTACTCTACCCAATCAAAAACGTTGCTCTATCTAATAAAAAATTTTACTCTACCCAATCAAAAACGTTGCTCTATCCAATCAAAAATGTTGCTCTACCGAATCATAAATGTTCATAACTTGCCAATTAAAAATGTTGCTCTACCCAATGAAAAATGTTGCTAACCTGTCCAATCAAAAACGTTGATAACCTGCCCTATGAAAAATGTTGCTCTACCCGATGAAAAATGTTGCTAACCTGCCCTGGCAAAAATGTTGCTCTACCCAATCAAAAATCTTGCTCTACCCAATCAAAAATGTTAATCTACCCAATCAAAAATGTTAATCTACCCAATCAAAAATGTTGCTCTACCCAAACAAAACTGTTACTCAACCCAATCAAAAATGTTGCTCTACCCAATCAAAAATTTTGCTCTACCCAATCAAAAATGTTGCTCTACCCTATCAAAAATGTTACTCTACCCATTCAAAAATGTTACTCTACCCATTCAAAAATGTTACTCTACCCTATCAAAAATGTTACTCTACCCAATCAAAAATGTTGCTCTACACAATCAAAAATGTTACTCTATCCAATCAAAAATGTTACTCTACCCAATCAAAAATGTTACTCAACCTAATCAAAAATGTTACTCAACCTAATCAAAAATGTTACTCTACCCAATCAAAAACGTTACTCTACCCAATCAAAAATGTTTCTCTACCCAATAAAAAAGTGCTATATCTATGTGTTGTTTCACTAATTTACGACAACGCCGTATATCTGTGTGTTTTGATCCGACACATTCATACTTCGGAATGAGTAAATTTGTGTTAACAATTTTGTTCGGGGAGAGACCATTTTTGACCAACTCTTGTCTGCTGTTAACTGCCATGAGCTCTTTAATATGTGCCTAATGCGCACGAGACCTCCAGTTTTCGCCGTTTTCAGAGAGAGCTAGACATCGGATCTCACTACCTAGAGAGAGCTATAGACATCGGATCTCACCACCTAGAGAGAGCTATAGACATCGGATCTCACTACCTAGAGAGAGAGCTATAGACATCGGATCTCACTACCTAGAGAGAGCTATAGACATCGGATCTCACTACCTAGAGAGAGCTATAGACATCGGATCTCACTACCTAGAGAGAGCTATAGACATCGTATCTCACTACCTAGAGAGAGCTATAGACATCGGATCTCACTACCTAGAGAGAGCTAGACATCGGATCTCACAACCTAGAGAGAGCTAGACATCGGATCTCACTACCTAGAGAGAGCTATAGACATCGTATCTCACTACCTAGAGAGAGCTATAGACATCGGATCTCACTACCTAGAGAGAGCTATAGACATCGGATCTCACTATCTAGAGAGAGCTATAGACATCGGATCTCACTACCTAGAGAGAGCTAGACATCGGATCTCACTACCTAGAAGAGCTAGACATCGGATCTCACTACCTAGAGAGAGCTATAGACATCGGATCTCACTACCTAGAGAGAGCTAGACATCGGATCTCACTACCTAGAGAGAGCTAGACATCGGATCTCATTACCTAGAGAGAGCTAGACATCGGATCTCACTATCTAGAGAGAGCTAGACATCGGATCTCACTACCTAGAGAGAGCTATAGACATCGGATCTCACTACCTAGAGAGAGCTATAGACATCGAATCTCGCTACCTAGAGAGAGCTAGACATCGGATCTCACTACCTAGAGAGAGCTAGACATCGGATCTCACTACCTAGAGAGAGCTATAGACATCGGATCTCACTACCTAGAGAGAGCTAGACATCGGATCTCACTACCTAGAGAGAGCTAGACATCGGATCTCACTACCTAGAGAGAGCTAGAAATCGGATCTCACTATCTAGAGAGAGCTAGACATCGGACCTCACTAGCTAGAGAGAGCTATAGACATCGGATCTCACTACCTAGAGAGAGCTATAGACATCGGATCTCGCTACCTAGAGAGAGCTAGACATCGGTTCTCACTACCTAGAGAGAGCTAGACATCGGATCTCACTATCTAGAGAGAGCTAGACATCGGATCTCACTACCTAGAGAGAGCTAGACATCGGATCTCACTATCTAGAGAGAGCTAGACATCGGATCTCGCTACCTAGAGAGAGCTAGACATCGGATCTCACTACCTAGAGAGAGCTAGACATCGGATCTCACTACCTAGAGAGAGCTAGACATCGGATCTCACTAACTAGAGAGAGCTATAGACATCGGATCTCACTACCTAGAGAGAGCTATAGACATCGGATCTCACTACCTAGAGAGAGCTATAGACATCGTATCTAACTACCTAGAGAGAGCTACAGACATCGGATCTCACTACCTAGAGAGAGCTATGGACATCTGATCTCACTACCTAGAGAGAGCTATAGACATCGTATCTCACTACCTAGAGAGAGCTATAGACATCGGATCTTACTACCTAGAGAGAGCTAGACATCGGATCTCACTACCTAGAGAGAGCTATAGACATCGGATCTCACTACCTAGAGAGAGCTATAGACATCGGATCTCACTACCTAGAGAGAGCTATAGACATCGGATCTCACTACCTAGACAGAGCTAGACATCGGATCTCACTACCTAGAGAGAGCTAGACATCGGATCTCACTACCTAGAGAGAGCTATAGACATCGGATCTCACTACCTAGAGAGAGCTAGACATCGGATCTCACTACCTAGAGAGAGCTATAGACATCGGATCTCACTACCTAGAGAGAGCTATAGACATCGGATCTCACTACCTAGAGAGAGCTATAGACATCGGATCTCACTACCTAGACAGAGCTAGACATCGGATCTCACTACCTAGAGAGAGCTAGACATCGGATCTCACTACCTACAGAGAGCTATAGACATCGGATCTCACTACCTAGAGAGAGCTATAGACATCGGATCTCACTACCTAGAGAGAGCTATAGACATCGGATCTCATTACCTAGAGAGAGCTATAGACATCGGATCTCACTACGTAGAGAGAGCTAGACATCGGATCTCGCTACTTAGAGAGAGCTATAGACATCGGATCTCACTACCTAGAGAGAGCTAGACATCGGATCTCACTACCCAGAGAGATATAGACATCGGATCTCACCACCTAGAGAGAGCTAGACATCGGATCTCACTACCTAGAGAGAGCTATAGACATCGGATCTCACTACCTAGAGAGAGCTATAGACATCGGATCTCACTACCTAGAGAGAGCTAGACATCGGATCTCGCTACCTAGAGAGAGCTAGACATCGGATCTCACCAACTAGAGAGAGCTATAGTCATCGGATCTCACTACCTAGAGAGAGCTAGACATCGGATCTCACCACCTAGAGAGAGCTATAGACATCGGATCTCACTACCTAGAGAGAGCTAGACATCGGATCTCACCACCTAGAGAGAGCTATAGACATCGGATCTCACTACCTAGAGAAAGCTAGACATCGGATCTCACTACCTAGAGAGAGCTAGACATCGGATCTCACTACCTAGAGAGAGCTATAGACATCGGATCTCACTACCTAGAGAGAGCTATAGACATCGGATCTCACTACCTAGAGAGAGCTATAGACATCGGATCTCACTACCTAGAGAGAGCTAGACATCGGATCTCACTACCTAGAGAGAGCTAGACATCGGATCTCATTACCTAGAGAGAGCTAGACATCGGATCTCACTATCTAGAGAGAGCTAGACATCGGATCTCACTACCTAGAGAGAGCTAGACATCGGATCTCACTACCTAGAGAGAGCTAGACATCGGATCTCATTACCTAGAGAGAGCTAGACATCGGATCTCACTATCTAGAGAGAGCTAGACATCGGATCTCACTACCTAGAGAGAGCTATAGACATCGGATCTCACTACCTAGAGAGAGCTATAGACATCGAATCTCGCTACCTAGAGAGAGCTAGACATCGGATCTCACTACCTAGAGAGAGCTAGACATCGGATCTCACTACCTAGAGAGAGCTATAGACATCGGATCTCACTACCTAGAGAGAGCTAGACATCGGATCTCACTACCTAGAGAGAGCTAGACATCGGATCTCACTACCTAGAGAGAGCTAGACATCGGATCTCACTATCTAGAGAGAGCTAGACATCGGACCTCACTAGCTAGAGAGAGCTATAGACATCGGATCTCACTACCTAGAGAGAGCTATAGACATCGGATCTCGCTACCTAGAGAGAGCTAGACATCGGTTCTCACTACCTAGAGAGAGCTAGACATCGGATCTCACTATCTAGAGAGAGCTAGACATCGGATCTCACTACCTAGAGAGAGCTAGACATCGGATCTCACTATCTAGAGAGAGCTAGACATCGGATCTCGCTACCTAGAGAGAGCTAGACATCGGATCTCACTACCTAGAGAGAGCTAGACATCGGATCTCACTACCTAGAGAGAGCTAGACATCGGATCTCACTAACTAGAGAGAGCTATAGACATCGGATCTCACTACCTAGAGAGAGCTATAGACATCGGATCTCACTACCTAGAGAGAGCTATGGACATCGTATCTAACTACCTAGAGAGAGCTACAGACATCGGATCTCACTACCTAGAGAGAGCTATGGACATCTGATCTCACTACCTAGAGAGAGCTATAGACATCGTATCTCACTACCTAGAGAGAGCTATAGACATCGGATCTCACTACCTAGAGAGAGCTAGACATCGGATCTCACTACCTAGAGAGAGCTATAGACATCGGATCTCACTACCTAGAGAGAGCTATAGACATCGGATCTCACTACCTAGAGAGAGCTATAGACATCGGATCTCACTACCTAGACAGAGCTAGACATCGGATCTCACTACCTAGAGAGAGCTAGACATCGGATCTCACTACCTAGAGAGAGCTATAGACATCGGATCTCACTACCTAGAGAGAGCTAGACATCGGATCTCACTACCTAGAGAGAGCTATAGACATCGGATCTCACTACCTAGAGAGAGCTATAGACATCGGATCTCACTACCTAGAGAGAGCTATAGACATCGGATCTCACTACCTAGACAGAGCTAGACATCGGATCTCACTACCTAGAGAGAGCTAGACATCGGATCTCACTACCTACAGAGAGCTATAGACATCGGATCTCACTACCTAGAGAGAGCTATAGACATCGGATCTCACTACCTAGAGAGAGCTATAGACATCGGATCTCATTACCTAGAGAGAGCTATAGACATCGGATCTCACTACCTAGAGAGAGCTAGACATCGGATCTCGCTACTTAGAGAGAGCTATAGACATCGGATCTCACTACCTAGAGAGAGCTAGACATCGGATCTCACTACCCAGAGAGATATAGACATCGGATCTCACCACCTAGAGAGAGCTAGACATCGGATCTCACTACCTAGAGAGAGCTATAGACATCGGATCTCACTACCTAGAGAGAGATATAGACATCGGATCTCACTACCTAGAGAGAGCTAGACATCGGATCTCGCTACCTAGAGAGAGCTAGACATCGGATCTCACCAACTAGAGAGAGCTATAGTCATCGGATCTCACTACCTAGAGAGAGCTAGACATCGGATCTCACCACCTAGAGAGAGCTATAGACATCGGATCTCACTACCTAGAGAAAGCTAGACATCGGATCTCACTACCTAGAGAGAGCTAGACATCGGATCTCACTACCTAGAGAAAGCTAGACATCGGATCTCACTACCTAGAGAGAGCTAGACATCGGATCTCACTACCTAGAGAGAGCTATAGACATCGGATCTCACTACCTAGAGAGAGCTATAGACATCGGATCTCACTACCTAGAGAGAGCTATAGACATCGGATCTCACTACCTAGAGAGAGCTAGACATCGGATCTCACTACCTAGAGAGAGCTATAGACATCGGATCTCACTACCAAAAGAGAGCTATAGACATCGGATCTCACTACCTAGAGAGAGCTATATACATCGGATCTCACTACCTAGAGAGGGCTAGACATCGGATCTCACTACCTAGAGACTAGGGAGGATAAAGCGACGGAGATATGAAAAAAGCAGGAAAAAAATAGTGTGGTTGAAGTTTTATGTAATTAGTTGACTACACAATTAAACGACGTTTCGGCTCAATAGCGCTTCAGCAGTTCCTGATTCATTTCTCAGTTATAATTAGTTTTAATGCAGCTTCGCTTTTTGTGCATTTATGTGCATTTCTTTGCGTTTAACCACAACTTGGATAAAACGACGAAAAACCACGGATTAGGTTATTTAAAAATTATCACCGTCTATTCTGGGAATCTACGGTTCAATAGTCAAGCACATGGTTCGACAAAAATGGCGCCGCCGGGTATGTTCAACCCGAATCTAAAAAAGTTTGTGTCGGTGGATGGGGCGGATGAATCGAAAATGATCAACGGCCCAGAAAGCGAAAACAGCAAAGTGTGTGGTACACATGAGGCATATTCAGAACACGAAAGACGAATATGGCAGACCACCGTGAAAGAGATTGGAGCCTCATCACGTAACACTCCAAAGAAAGCCATGGAGAGTAATTATAATGCCATGAAAAATATACTAACAATAAAATAAATATCAGCAGTGCTGAAACTAAGAATGGCAAAATGTTACATCTTCTCAATATTCCTGTATGGTGCAGAAACATGGACATTAGACAAGAAAACAGAACAGAAAATTGAGGCCTTTGAAATGTGGATTTATAGAAGAATAGGTAGAATTGGATGGAAAGAAAAGATAACAAACGATGAAGTTTAAAAACAACTGAAAATAAAAAGAGAACTACTAAATACAATTAAGACAAGACAAATGAAATTTTGGGGGCATGTTAAAAGACACAACAGCCTACTAAAAGTAATATTGGAAGGAAAAATACAAGGTAAAAGAGGCAGAGGCAGACCAAGACTAACATGGACGAGTAACATCAAAAGATGGACAAGTCAATCTATGACAGCCTGCACCATCGAAGCAAGAAACAGAGTAGAATGGCGATCCATGCTAGCCAACCTTCGTTGCGGAGAAGGCACTCGATGATGATGATTCCGGGAATCAAATACGGGGCCTTTGTTTCCAGAGGCCAACGTCTTATTTCTAGACCACTAGGCCCCAACACCATCACCTGTTATTATTATGGGGAGGGAGCAAGCAAATATTTGCAGTGCTGCGTAAAAGTTGGAAGCAAGAACAAGTAGTGACTTACACTCCTGTAGGGTACAAAGAAGGAACACAACAAAATACTGACGTTTCGGCCTACATTCGGTCTTTTTCGGAAACAAGAACAGAGCAAACGAGAACGAAATAAAGATAACTAAAACATTCTAGGACGAGCAAGACAGATAAATCAAGGTAATATAAACAGAGGGATAATGTAACAATAACAATTGTTGCCGTCGTGCGGGGCTAGTTGTCATAAAAGTGTATCTTCGTTCTGCATAAGTCTCTTGACGCTCGACAGCTGTTGGCCTAAAGATGTAACATCGGCCCGATACTGTCAACCCCCACGCAACTTAAACAGGCTTGTACCGTCTGTGTAACACAGAGCTTGTTTACTCGACTCTTGTCTAATGATTCTCATGTGGGTCGTCGTGAATCTCTAGCTCTTCCCCACGCACAACCTCAGCTTCGCCTATCGCCACAGCGTATATATCCTCAGTCGTTAGTGAAACCTATTACGACTTCAGTACTTCGCGGTGTTTCAGTTGTTACTTATATCAGGCTTGGATACAACACACACGTTTCATGGTACACATAAGCCTCTCTGAATAAAACATCTAAAGACTTTATTGATAGAGACCACTATAACACATCCTTAACAAAAAAAGAACCCAGCGGTTTAACATTCCCGCTCGGGTCTCCAAGTAAAACTAAGTACACACGGTTCCAGAGATCACTATACACTGCACTCTCATCACGCACATCGCTGCCGCTCCTCTGAAGCATGTTGGCTGGTTATACTGCGCTTAATCTATTATCGAAAACTAATTCTAAAGCAGCCTTAACACTGCTCTCTTAGGGAGTCCTGGGAGCTCTCTTCTAGGTTATCTAACCTCTAGAGTACTCTTAGTCTTCCTGATAACCAAGTTCAATTTACTGTTACTACCTAGTCACTGACATATCTCCCATTATGCTATTTATCTCGTTTTTTTTCATGTGAGCTCCTCTGCTAGAATGTTCCACTTAACTATTTTTCCCTAATCACAGAGCATGTGCTCAACTACTACTTACTGGGTCTTACGCCCTCATGGCGTGGCCAATCGCCTACTTTCTAGTTTATATGCGTCCTCTCTCTTGGAAAGTTTTTCTCTACCTCTCTACAGACCCTTAAATCTCTCGCCCCTCAGCCAGTCAACAACCACTTCCTTAATTTTCCATCCAATGGATTCTCTTAAAGTCATCTCTTATATTTCACCTTCACCTTTCCTCCCTAACTACTCACTTCCCCGTGTATGACACCTGTCTCTACAATCACGACACTTTCCTCTCTACTCACTTAACAACAGTTCACTTAAAGTTCTCGGGAATGTCACTTCCCTACACATACGTTTTTCTCCACACCGTCCCTACTCCCCTTATTTCATTACATTCTTACAATCTTGTTTATAATAAGAGATGAAATGATGAAACGAAAGAGAGTTGTGCTACATATCATCATCATCATCATCGTGGTATGCCTTCTCCGCAACGAAGGTTGGCTACCATGTAACGCCATTCTGCTCTGTCTCTTGCTTTGAAGGTGCAGGTTGTCATAGGCTGATTTGTCCATCTTTTGATGTTACTCGTCCATGTTAAACTTGGTCTGCCGCTGCCTCTTTTACCTTGTATTTTCCCCTCCAGGATTGTTTTTAGTAGGCTGTTGTGTCTTTTAACATGGCTCAAAAATCGCATTTGTCTTGTTTGGATTGTGCTTAGTAGTTCTCTTTTCATTTTTAATTGTTTTAAGACTTCTAAGTTTGTTTTCTTTTCCTTCCATCAAATTCTACCTATTCTTCTATATATACACATTTCAAAGGCTTCAATTCTCTGTTCTGTTTTCTTGTCTAATGTCCATGTTTCTGCATCATATAGGAATATTGAGAAGATGTAACAATTTGCTATTCTTAGTTTTAGTCCTGGTGTTATTTGTGTGCTACATATCGGAGGGTTAAAAAAGATAATATGTGAAAATTAGTAAGTTAATATACATGTATATACATGTATATATATATAGTATATATAATTATATATAATTATATATACTATATATATATATATATATATATATATATATATATATATATATATATATATGTAATTAAAGCGAGATTTAAATACGCATATCCAAAAAGCTCCGAGTGAGTGCATGGATGACTGTAGATCCATTGAGACGCAGGATGGGAGAGAGAGAGGCGGGGCCTAGAAAATCAGTCGCGTGTTTAGACGAGAAGTCGGACAAGATAAAGAAGACGTAGAATCGGTGTGAAAGGCAGTCGAGCATGACACAGGTAATCACTAGAGACAGGAAAGTGTAGATTTTGAACGAAAATGAGCAATCAAACCCAGCGTTACCCATAAAACATGACGATAAATGTGGTGTAATAAATGGATTATCGAATATCGCCCAGGGAGATTACGTCAGGGTATAGCGAGCCAAAATAGGAACGGAGGAGGGAAGAGAGGAGAGGAGAGAGTGAGGGGGAATGTATGGAGGTGGGAGTGAAAGACGGAAATAGGGTTGGGGAAGTGGAGGAAGAGAGAGTGGTACAAGATTACCAGTGAGAAAGTGATACATTGATACCCCGTGGGGTGAGGCAACCCATACGAGCGATCAGACAATTCTCTGAAGTGAATCGGCTGCGGCTTTCAGAAGAACATGACAACAGGCCAATAATGTAGACATCCGCCCTACCCTGATGGCACTTAAAGTTGAAGTGGGTTGCTATTGGGGTGCCTACATCTCGAGTGATGTCATTTAGATGTTCTCGGCATCTTTCACCGAAGTGGGTCACTGACTCGCCTATGTAGGTCATCCTACATCGCTTACATATGATGGTATAGATAATGTTGCGCGATGTACAAGTGAATCCTTCTCTGATCTCAAAGGGACCATTGGGGAAGAGAACTGTATCTGTCAGGAGGACGCGGTTGCAAGCTTTACACTGATTGCGATTGCAACGGATAGTGCCCAGATGGTTGTGGAGGGGGGCAGGAAGGCGGATGCTGACAAGCAAATTCAAGTGCTCAACTAGACTATTTATGCTTCATAATGAGGATGTAAATGGAAAAAATAGCCACGGCAAAACTGGATTGGGTACGAGAAAGGACAACAATGGGGACTTAATTCTGGTACTTCTGTTCATATACCCCAAACTATTCGAGGACATCGGTGTTACTGTCATGATCTCTAGCTTCTGGAATGAACATAGTCGTTTCGCTTTGGAAAATCGCTTCATAGCTTGCTAAGTTCTCTTTAAACCCGACATAGAATTAACTCTTTTCATTATTGAATTTAATTATATGTCATTCATTACATTTTATTTGCATCCTTCATGAGTCCTTTCTGAACAAGAATTTAGAACCGTTCTTTTATTGTCTTTAGTTGCTAGATGACGTCTCATTGTGTGTGCAGTTTCATGATGTCGTTAGATAACTCGGGTCACTGTTTAGATTTTTTTTTCAGATTTCTAAGTTTTTGTTTTCAGTTTTATTTATTTCCGTTCCAGCTTAAAACCTTTCGGTCGAAACGTTGGTTCATTATTTAGTCTTGTCTTGCTCAAAGAGCTGAAACATCTTTGTTTTTTTTTTTCTTTGCCGTTTATTGCATCTTGCCTTCTTTCTGGCTAAGTGCATATGAGTCAGCATTAAACCATGCCTTCTAGACTACAGCAATTCCCATTTTAAAAAGTAATTTTTAAAGCTAATGTTCATTAATTCTATTGTATATGTCGAATTAACAATTGCCTGCCTATTTATAATGGTCCATGTCACTATTATGTGATATGTTATTTATTCATTTACGCGAATCCATCCGAGTGGTCACACAAACAATCGCTGATAAAATTGGGGAAGAGAACTGTATATAACTGAAGAGAGCTGATAAAATTCAACTGGTCAAAAGTTCATCAAAATAATTTGTTTCCGAATTCACAAAGACCTCCAGGTCGAATGTCCATCAACTAATATTACTATATACTCCAGTTGCGGAATAATTGATCACGCTTGCTTAAAATGACTGTCTTATGACATCCATATATATTTTCTTTATCACATTCTTACACATTTTATTTTATTTATTCTATTTATGCTACTTAACACATCCCTCTATATTTAATTTATTAATTTTCCTATATATATTCTTTTCATCACATCCCTGTGTACTTTAATTTATCATATATTTCTATTTTTTTTTATAAAGATCCCGCTTTATTTTATAGAACTACCATTGAGGCTGAAGATAGTACACTCTCCTGCCGACCTATAGGTCCGAGTTCAAATAATTGAAGCAAAAAAAAAATGCATACCTAAGAGGGGACGTGGTTCACCCAGCCTCATTAAATAGGCACCAAAGACAGTCTCTAGGAAGGTTCTGAAGTGACCACCCCACATCATGAAGTTGAAACTTCAGACAATAAAGTCATTACCACCTTATACACAGGGAGCTGCGATAGCTTCATTCTCCCAGAATGGTTAGTGAGCTGGACTACAAAGGACAAGAGGTAGGGTTCAATCCCAACCGACGGCTCCGGTTCACCCAGCCTTTAATGGGTACCGGATTTTTTTTTTCCGGGAGAGTATAGCGGCACGGGCGTAATACCACATTACTCCAAAAATCATGTGCCAAAGGTCTGTAAAATTGATGGTCACTAGCACCATACGCCACTTGGGTGAGACGTAGGTACTTTAATTTTACTTTTTACTTTATACTGAAATACAATTATTGCCTTTATATCTTGTATATTTTTTTTATAAGAACTTGTTTTATTCCCTTGTCCATCCAGTTGAATATATGCCCAAATCATTGTCCCAGAAAACTCAGTCCTGGACGTGTCAGTTATTTTCTTTAATTTCCTATTTGGTGAATTATTAAATCGTTTGACCTGTCCCTGTCTGGGTCAACATACTCACGAATTAAATAAAATTTCAGTGTCGTTATTCCTGTCCCTTGTCCGAAATTGCTGTCCCAATCTGTTCTTTCATCTGGATATCTCCTATCCTGCCGTTCATAAATCGTTCATTTTATCCTGTCGTTCATTTTATCCTGTCGTTCATTTTATCCTGTCCGTTCATCTCACAGTTGAGAATTGGGTTCACAATTCTTCTTCTTTTTTCCTTCCACATCTGCCTTTCAGCGTCGAGGGGAGATATAATTTGCGGTTTTTTGCTCTTCTGTTCGCCTCTGCTGCTGTTATGTTTCCTAGTGCTTCTAATATTCCATCGATCCATCTTTTTCGTGGTCGACTCTGGTCGAAGCTGACCTCTTGTCCTTAGAAGTCTAGTTCACTAACCACTGAGCTATCGCGGCTCAGATATTTTGTTTCTCCACTGAAAGTCTAGCACAGTGACATTAATTCACTCTTACTTGTAGCAAACGACCGATGCCGATATACAAAAGGTTAATTGTGCCTGTACGAGGATGTACATCCGTCATTGTCGGGTCGTTTTATCTTCTTGTTGCATTAAACTCTGCTTTAGTTGCCAGGAGCAAAGAATTCTCATGTCATTTTGGCTAATCTTGCTCGTTTATACTTGGGGAATGATGAAACCATTTTGTTATTTGTGTTCTGCTGTCAGTCAGGATAACTTTATTTCTTGTCCCTGCTATTTCTCTTGCGTGACTTGTCACTCTTTATAACGTGTCTGTCTGTAATGCCCAACTTGTTGTAGAGGATTACACCAGCCCAGATCTGTCTGTCGGACTCAAAACACGATCAGTTATT
This sequence comes from Megaustenia siamemsis, assembly GCA_032433765.1. NCBI lineage: Eukaryota > Metazoa > Mollusca > Gastropoda > Stylommatophora > Ariophantidae > Megaustenia > Megaustenia siamemsis. Next base: position 31,871,127 of record JAVIAB010000139.1, on the reverse strand, counting down.
GCAAAACCGTGTGACTTTACCAACTTTAACAAAAAATGACGTGTGCAAAATGTATCGTATTAATATGAATGCTACGTATACATAATAATTAAGATTTAATATATACATTTGTCCATGCCAGATTTCATTTTATAAAATGGAAAACAACATTGCAAAAATGTTATGTTGTCCTTGCCAGCCAATTTCACCACTAAAGTGTGGCTGCTTGATCTTTTTTTTTTAGATAATACTTTTCTATGAGCCTAGCTGTTGAAAATAAAATAATAAAATATGCTATGCATATCACAAGTGAGATTGACTGGACACGTGGTTCACATGCCAGAACAACACCCTAAACATCCGTTGTATGCGGAAATGCAAGAAGGAAGATCACATGGCGTTAAATAAAAAGCTTCAAATGCAGAGTCCACTAAAACCACAGCCAGCTATAGTTATATTAAGGTCCGAAGGCTGAAAGGGATCACCCAATGCTTGTGACGTTTTCAGCACTTAAAGCTATATGGTTGTGTTTAAAAAGACGTCAGCCGTTTATAATTCGCATTGCTGAAGCGGTCACAATCTTTGGGTGATTTCGGGAAAACCCTCTCAGTCCCCATGTCTACTTGAAACTATAGTTGTCTGTGACTAAAACACACAACCATCGACTCTGGTGCTGTACTTCTTACGAAAAATATCTTTTCCCACATCTTGTGAGAAAAAAAGGTTGCTAAATTCACCACGGTATATGAGGAAACAAAATAAATGGCATAATTCTGAAGTGATCACTTCGCAAATCAAACTTTAGTAAAACGCCATCCTCCTGTCAGGTCAACTATCAACAAATCCATGTCCGCATTGCAGCAAACACTTCACGGCTCATACTGACATCAACAAGAACCTTTGAACCCACTCTAATTATAAACAATGACAACGTGCATCGTCGACACCGATGGGCGGATATTAACATAGAATATATAAATAATAGGCTGAGACCAATAATAGAACTACAGTTAAGCGATTCTCAAATGGGGTTCCGAAAACACAGAGGATGTACCGACGCACTATTCACATTAAAACAGCTTGCAGAAAAAACGACAGAACACAATCAAAACTTATACATAGCCTTCATTGACCAAGAAAAAGCATTCGACAGAGTAAACAGAGAACAACTGTGGGAGATACTAACAACATACAGAGTAAGCCAACATCTAACCAACCTTTATAAAAGTCTCTACGTCAACAGCAGCTGCGGGATCAGAACAGAAGCAGGCTACACAGACCACTTCGAAGTTAGATCAGGTGTAAGACAAGGGTGCGTATTATCCGCCCTACTGTTTATTACATACATGGACCATATATGCAAGCTAGCCAACCCATCAGAGACAGCGGAGATCAACGAGCTTTTATTTGCAGACGATCAGGCACTAATACATGAAACAATAGAAGACCTACAAGAACACTTAAACAAACTCAACATCTCAATCACAAAATACAACATGAAAATCAACATCAACAAAACAGAAGTCATGAATGTCGCCAAAAATAAACAGAACATCAACATAACTATAGAAGGCAGACAACTAAAACAAGTAGATGAATTCAAATACCTAGGAAGTTTAATGACAAACGATAATTCTCAAACAGCAGAGATAGAATTAAGATGCAACAAAGCTTGTCAAATCATTGGACAGTTATCACCACTATTGTCCAACAAGGAAATAACTATGGAGGCAAAACGAGCACTATACAATACAATCTTCATCCCAACGTTGTGCTACCAATGCCAGACCTGGACCCTAGATGCAAGAACGATAAGAAAAATAACCCCTACGGAGATGAAATGTATTAGACGAATGACAGGAAACAGTCTGAGAGTTAAGATCAGAAATAAAGAACTGAGAAAAATGCTAGGAATAGCCCCCGCCATAGAATATATAAGGAAACAACAGATAAAATGGTTTGGCCACGTGACAAGGCAGAAAGAACAAAACACAACACAATGAGCCTTCAACAAACGTTGTGAGAACACCAGACTCAAGGGTCGACCACGAAAACGATGGGTCGATGGAATATCAGAAGCACTAGGAAACATAACAGCAGCAGGGGCGAACAGAAGAGCAAAAGACCGCAAACTATATCTCCCCTCGACGCTGAAAGGCAGATGAGGAAGGAAAGAAGAAGATATAAATAATACTCAATAGTTAGTGAAGTTGGTAGGCTCCAACGAAAGGAGCACTGGCCACTTCACCCCACGATGTTGTAAGTATGAAGTATAGGTTAAAACACTTTAACCACCCCTTATTTCCAAATGAGAAATCTTTAGCAAATACCTTCAGCAAAGATTTGAAATTCTTGTTTACACCACTTATCTCCCTTGTATTGACTATCACGTGATTAGCTCGATCGTTAACGAACTCAGCTGTTTTTTTTTTTTTTTTGGCGCGCTGGTGACGTTGAGGCCTGTCCATTTCTTGCTGTTGTCACTTCAGTTCTCTATATGTTTTGCTCGTCGCTTTACTCCTCTCAAGGTTTCCTGTTGAAGAATGTTACCAAACCTAACTCGTGTTAACCATAGATATATCAGCACAATCATAACCATCAACTTCAATTCCTGCTGGCGTAGGTGATCATGTCCATCCGCAACTGTCTATCTTTACAGTTGTTTGTCAGTTGAAATGTTGACTTTTACTATGTTTGATACCTCTTCCCTCTGTTTCTCTCTCGAATGACGTCATGGGACGCACCAAAATGGAAGCTTCTTGCCATGTAAACAATGTTGACTTTCCTTGTCTCCAACGGTTTATCTCATTCTATTAGAGAATTTCATGCTATCTGTTACACAGTGAGATGGCGGATTTTTTGAAAAAATGTAATCACGGGTTTGATAATAAATGTGTGTACACAGTTCGTTAACCATCGCTGTAGATCAAGTCTTTATTCGCTGGCTTCGTTAGCAACCATGGAAGATAATGACCTTACTTGTGCCGACGGTTGGTTTGGGGCAAATTGTACGTTACAATGTCTCTGCTATAATGGCTTAGTTTGTGACAAAACTACAGGGACATGCCCAAACAATGACAGTTGTCAGCACAAAATTTTCGGACCCCAGTGTCAGTACTTGGATTTTATTTGCAAATATGCCCACAAATCTGAACCTACTTTCCTGTTTGATAACAACGACACCTCATGTAATCCGGACACAGATTCTACATCAGTTGAGGCAACTCTCAATCAATCTTTGCCGTGCTCCTGGTTTAGGATTTATGCGAATGACTTAAAATATCCGGACAGTTTCACGGTAAAACTGAATGGTTCTGCCTCATGTAACAATGTATCAAGCTTTGTAGTTAGTCCGCACGAGATTGATGCCTTCTGCTCTGGGGCTGGTCTGATCAACAAGTTACGGATTGAAAGGGCGATAGTTGCAAATATCTGCTCCATCTACATTGGCGGGGGTCGGAAAGTGACTCTCAAACAGATTACAAACCAGACCGACACATTTGATGCTTGTTATACACGAGACGGATGTGGACCAGAGGCCGCAGTTAATAGCAAAACAAAGACCAATCTCTATGACAATGACTGCACACACACACACACACAATGGAGAAGTGGAACCAATTCTGTTTACTGTTATCTGAACTTTGCAACGCCCCAAAAGACTCACATCATTCGAATCTATCATCGAGCTAGCACTATGATTCGGGTAAAGAATGCTACTCTAAAGGCTTTCTCTGACAGTGGCGGAGTAGTGTTCCAGTATAATGATATATCATACCCTAATTTATCTGTGAACACTATTGTAGTCAAAACACAAACGTCAATGGCACACATTAAGATTGAGTTCTCACCGACCATTTCGCAGGCCGACAGTGCACTGACGGTATATGAGGTACAAACATTTACAGACACCTATTGTCTGGACGTGCATTCTTGGTCGTTTTGTGCAGTGTGTAGTGGGTGTAGTAAAGGCTGCAATGTCATCATCGGTACTTGTCACGGCTACTGTTCACATGGGATCTATGGACACGACTGTTCCGGGTCTTGTCTCAGTGTCTGTCCTTTATTTGAGAAAAAAATCTGGAAAATGCCTACAATGTAAACATCTTGGCTATACCTGTAATGACACTTGTCCCGATGGTAATTTTGGGCTACAGTGCGAACATATGTGTTATGATGGCTGTGACATCATATGTACTCTCAAATCTCCGGACAACTGTTTCAAAGACACCTGTGAACAGTCGATCGGGAATCTGTACATGCGAGAGAACGTTCTATGGGTTAGACTGCACTCTCAAATCTCCGGACAACTATTTAACGAAACCTGTGATTCCCACGTTCAGAAGAGTCTACAACAAGCCCAAGCATATGGACACTTTAATGTGTTTCTGTGCTAGACATGGTTCATGTTTTGGTGTTTTTAGTGAAGCCATGGCTCATATCTTGCTGTGTTTCTGTCCTAGCCATGGCTCATATCTTAGCTTGTGTGTGCTGGCCATGGCTCATATCTTGGTGTGTGTCATGTTAGTCATATCTCATATCTCGGTGTGTCCGTGTTAATCATGTCTCATATCTTTATGTGTGTCTGTGTTTAGTCATATCTCATATCTTAGTGTGTACCAGTGTTAGTCATATGTCATATCTTTGTGTGTGCATGTCTGGGTTAGTGATATCTCATATCTTTGTGTGCATGTTTATGTTAGTCATATCTCATATCTTTGTGTGTGCATGTCTGTGTTTGTCACACCTCATATCCTTGTGTGTGCATGGCTATGTTAGTCCCATTTCATATCTTTGTGTGTGCATATCTATGTTAGTCATATCTCTTATCTTTGTGTGCATGTCTATGTTAGGCATGTGTCATATCTTTGTGTGTGTCAGTGTTAGTCATGTCTCGTATCGCTGTGTGCATGTCTGTATTAGTCACATCTCATATCTTTGTGTGTGCATGTCTGTGTTAGTCAGATCTCACATCTTTGTGTGTGTATGTCTGTGTTAGTCACATCTCACATCTTTGTGTGTGCTTGTCTGTGTTAGTCACCTCTAGTGACTCGGGCAGATGGTGCTCGTAAACCTGGGAGGGCCTACCATCTAAGGGCAGAATCCCCCTACAGAAAAGACAATCTGCTGCCTTGCAGGAAGATTGGGGACAATCAAAGGCTAGGGAAAGCAAACCCGAATAAAATGCTGGCTGAAATCGGATGCACTGGGACACTGGCGCAGAACACAGTGCAACGTATTAACGGGATGTCAGAGTGGATCTGACAGACTCTGATTGTGATGTTCTGTCTGTGGGGGCGATCAACACACTTAGCCTGACAGCTGACTACATGTGATAGTCTGGAATCCTACTCTGATTGAGTCCTGATCGCAGAGAGAGAGAGAGAGAGTTTCTCTCTCTATCTGCACTTGCCTCAGTGTGTCTGTTTTGCGTCCTTATTCTCATGTTAGCTATTTATTGCCCTTTCGAGCCGAAGACGGCACATAGGACTCCCGAATTCCGAAGTTCTTTGTTATTATTCTCATTGTTTTTACTCTCATTGTTATTATTCTCATTGTTATCATTCTCATTGTTATCATTCTCATTGTTATCATTCTCAAAACAATCATTCTCATTGTTATCATTCTCATTGTTATCATTCTCATTGTTATTATTCTCATTACAAGGGGCAAAATATGTAGATTATTTCCTCTTTAAAAAATGTTATTTTTGCATTTAACTCTTTAAAACGTCCTTCTCACACTTTTCAGTCACATAAAATGGGAGACATATTTATTCTCTTATTTGTATCTTTCCAAGATATATTGTTTCTCCTTTTCTATATCTTTTTCGGAACTTCTATGAAAAATTGAGGATCCCGCTTAATGGTTGGGACTATTTAAAAGTTTGAAAACCTCTGTGTAATAAATAAACAATATAGTTGCATTGATGGGAAGTAAGTTAAGTTTCTTAGAATCGTCTCAGGAAATGCGTAGTGGCATTGTGATTTTAAATTGATGTTGTTCAACAACGTATGTCTCATAGAAAGTTTCCAAACATTCAGACAACCAATTGAAGAAAGTATAAAAGAGGTCTATTCTAAGCAAAAATACATGTTTAAAGTCCTGGCGGTTTATAAAGAATGTATAAATACGATTCAATAAGGAGGTGTGGGTAGACATTACAAGAACTAAGTACAACATGAATGTATCGAAAACTATTTTCAACGAATAGAAATCTAGAAATGTGTTTTGTTTCCGCCTGTATAACAAAATATAAAGTCTAGAAGTGACCTTGGTTACAGTGTGGGCTGGAAAACAGCTGCAACTTTTATATTGGTTATTTATGATGAAATTGTAAAGCCTGTATTTATACGCAATGTCTTCAGTCTTACACATTTTTCTGATTTAGCAGCAAGTACCGTGCTTTGCTGGAAGCCGCGATAGCTCAGTGATTAGTGAAATGGACTACAAAGCACATGAGACGGCTTCCGGGTTCACCCAGCTTTAAATGGGTGCACAATTTTTTCAGGGAAAGTAAAGCATCACGGGCGTAATACCGACCACATTGCCCCAAAAAATCATATGCCGAAGGTCTATAAAAATTGTGGTCACTAGCACCATATTCCCTTCACGCCACTTGGCGTGACGGGGCTCTTTACTTTTTCCTTTTTTTTTTATCATGCTTGCTGGCGTAGGTGATTATGTTTCACCACAACATTCTGCCCTTCAACTTGTTTATCACTTTATTCTTGACTTTATTTCAAACAATTTACTGAAGCTGTATGTTATTGTTGATTTTTTCTGTTAAAACATTCTGTTAAAATGTTCTCTTATCTCCGCATTCTTCACTTTTACTTTTTTCACGATGTATTCCAGCTATTCCTTTTACATTATATGATCAAAAAGAGGTTTCGGTTCCTCTAGAGGCAAGACTTCCGTCTCTGGACAAGAATTTCCTGGAGTCAAACGCCGCAACAGAATTGTTCACTTGGAATCTAGTTTCTTCGTGGCTTATCACCCTCGGTCTCTATCTAGTGGAATCTATCGATAACGAAAAAAGGGTGGTCTCGTGTGCATTCATTAAATATACCTTGGCATTTGGAATTTATAAAGAGTGAGCTAAAAAATAGCCGTTGTCCGGGCAAAATTTACAAAAAAATTTTTTAAAGGATTTTTTTTTTATTAAAGGGAAAAAACCCACAAAAACTCTTGACGATAAAAGATGAGGGCACCTTTGAAGTGGGAGAATACCTGCTTGTATGGTGAAGACCACTTGACAACAAGTTGCTGTCGGTGTGACAAGTAGGAAAATGTGACATTAATGCAACATTCAATCCCTTGATACTTCGTTAGAGATAACACAAACTGGTGTTCGCACACATACAGAAATCAAATCATGACCAAAAAGTAATGAAGGTCTCATCTCAATGTTGATTATAAACGTTACTTTCGCTTTGGCTTCTTAAAGAAAGTCCTCGTTAATCTTGTTTAGGTGTTCGAGTGTTTTCAACATTCTTCTGTAAAATCATTTGTTGTCCAATGTTTTCTTGCTTATCTCCGATTGTCCATAATTCATTTCCACAAATCATGACTGGCTAAACATAACACAGTTATTATACAAAAAATGTATCTTTGTATGGCAGCCGCGATAGCTCAGTGGTTAGTGAACTGGAAAACTAAGGACAGGTTCCAAGTTCTAAAGAGGTCAGGTTCGATCCTGACCGACGGCTTCCAGGTTCACCAAGCCTTAAATGGGTACATGATTTTTTTAAACGGGAAAGTAATGCGGAACGGGCGTAATACCGACCAGATTATCCAAAAAATCATGTGCTGAAGGTCTATACAAATTATGGTTACTAAAACCATATTCCCTATACGTCACTTGGCGTGACGGTGCACTTTATTTATTTTTTTTTTCCAGGTAACTTTGTGTAGCTTTTATCTGACGTCAAATTGTCAAATATTTGACTGCAGCAGAAGCGAGATTATATTCTATTTCTCTCCGTCCACCACGGCTTCATGGTTTATCTAAAATAATATAATTTATTTTGGAAAGTAGAGTATCCTAACGTAAAACAGCCCAGCATTAACACTTTATTCTCTTTACATCAATGACATGATGATTATCCTTCTTTTTAGGGGGCCTTGGTAGCGTGGTTGTTAAAACCACCCGTCTGAGCTACTGACGTTCGGACAACCCGTGTTCGATTCCCGCTGGAAGCAGTGTGAGTTGTACTCATGGTTAGGAAAAAAATATCCCCGCGGTCGACCCAGCCGCTTGCAGAAATGGTTATCAGGGTAGTACTCTGGGAAGGTGAGTAATGCCGCCTCGCATCGTGAGTTTCGAAGCTTGAAGCGACACTATTTAGAAGTCTCCGAACATTTATGGATAGGCGACCGAGCACATATGGGTGAAAACTCGCGTGCTAAGACTAAGTCTCGTATTTTACCTTTATCCTTCTATCTTTCTTTTCTCCTTCTGATTTATGGATATCTTACATTACCATCTTTAAGAAGTAGAGTGTTCTGCCACCGCTTCTTGTGAAAGCATCTTTTAGGAAGATCGTGGTCAGTGTTTTTTTTTTCTCGTAGACCTTTCATTGAGGGTCAGGCTCAGGTCATTCATGATACTCTCTTTTTTATCTATGATATCATCTTTGTTGTCAGACCGCTCACAAATTATGTCACGAATATAATCTGCGCAACATGGAGTCATTTTCAGAAAAATTGGTTTTGTTTTCTTTTGCTTATTCCCTTCAGGGTTTAATTTTCTATCCACGGCGTGTGTGCTATACTTGTGCATTTATGTCAAAGACCTGTTTAACATGGTCGTGGCAAATTTGATGTAACGGTACGGGAAAAGTCAGATTTAATTTATCTTTTCTTATCATTTATTCATTACGTAGGCGTAGGTGCCTTATGTCGCTAGTTTGCAGCAATGCCACCATATAGGCGCCTTTCGGCACGACACTTCTGTCTTCAGCATAAACAGATTTACTTAATAATTGTGGGCTACTCTGTTAGATTTTTAACTGCCCAAGGAATAACTAGCTGGAACAAGTATCAACGTCATGGAGTCTTCATCAGATGACAAACACAAGAACAACACAAAATGACGTATATACGGTTACCCGGATGAGAGACTTTTTCTTTTTATTTGGTGAATTGTCCAAAAGCCATGACTCGTCACGGGTGGTCGGCGATCGAACGTGAAGTGAAAGCTCAAGTGCGCTGAATCACCAGCATGTGTGGTTCTAGACAATCAGAAATGTCGTTAGAATACAGAATGTAACGAATTAATCTAACTGAGGTCTAAGAGACGTTTATGGCCTATGAGACGACTTTCAGGAGCAAACCGTCTACGACCATCAAAATGAGCATGAGATGCGTAATGTCGCAGGGACTACTGCAGTCGGTAAAATTGATGTCAAGTTTAGTTCGCCTGTTTCTGGTAATCCGCGGCAGTATAGATGCAAACACTCGCCTGCCGACCTTACAACCTCGGTTCGAATTTCGTTCGTGGAAAGCAGGGTCTGCAAAAAGCTTCTGAAGACCATCCAGCTACCAGGTAAAATAGGTGTGGGAGCACATTTCACGTTTAGGAAAGCCCCAGGAATGTCGCCGTCGCTACAGAGTTTGTTCTGAAGACCGCACCAATCGGAGATTTCTAGTCAATTACTGATTAGTAACAAAACACTTCAATGCATTATCGTGGGAACAGACAAAGAATGGCGGTAAATCTAGCGAAAAGGGTACAACGTGAACACCGTGTAAAATTACAGCTTTACATCAGAGAATAAAATAGAAAACTATGTCGTATTTTCCTCATATTCTACTTTCCTTATAAACAACATGTTTCAAATTAAACCATGAGATACGTAGCTTGAACACAAAAAATGTACTAAAATCTCACTGCATTATAGAAATTAACTAAATTTAGTTATATATAAAACTATTTAGTTTATTATAACAGCCTACTAAAAGTAATCCTGGAGGGGAAAATACAAGATAAAAGAGGCAGAGGCAGGCCAAGACTAACATGGACGAGTAACATCAAAAGATGGACAAATCAGCCTATGACAACTTGCACCATCAAAGCAAGAGACAGAGTAGAATGGCGCTCCATGGTAGCCAACCTTCGTTGCGGAGACGGCACTCTATGATGATGAGTTATATATATATATATATATACATCATCATCATCATCATCGAGTACCAGGCCTGCTGGCGTAGGTGATTATGTCTCTCCACAACTTTCGATCTCGGCAGCTATTGATCATTTCTGTTGTTGACCTTCTGCCAAGCCATTCTCTTAAGCTGTCTGTTATTTGTTCTCTTTGCTTCCCTCTATCTCTTCGTCCCTCAATTTTTCCAGTTGGTACACTATACTTCAGTTGTTCACTTCTCATACATTATATATATATAATGCATTTAAAAGACTGAGCTATATAATAAAACAAAATGATGGTGTTGTTACCATTGCTGGGACGCTGACTATGCTTTACCTATTTACCTTTACAAGATCTTCTTTCCTGGAATCGACACAATCAAAATGTGTCCAGCATTCTCTGTATTTGACTTCATGCGCATAAACAACAGCAAAAATGATCGCAATGCGAAACCACACAGGCAACAAAAATGTTATTTAACAAAACGAAATCGTGATAACAAAAGTAAAGAAAAGAGTTCGTCCACAAGCAAAAAAAAAAATATTGAACATGGGAAGCTAATGAAGACGTAGCGTGTCCTGTCGCAATTATCTTTTCTGGACAAACATAAACGTTTATTTAACTTAATTATCTGCCAAGCAAACATAATCTCTAAATTGTCTTTGACATCTTCTTGTTCAACAACAGTTTTTGTTTTTTTTATAAAATAAAAAAAAGAGAAATGTCTTTATGATTTGTCGTTGCCTGTTATGTGGTTATAAATATAAAGTTGCTGTATACTTGTCATTTGTTAGATTAAAATAATTGATGGCTGAATAATTATTATTCTCAGCTTTATGTTCGCTTTATTGTAAAATGTGTTATGCAACTCTGAAGTCGTGACTCGCAGCTAAAATCATTTGTTATATTTAGTGTGTATAATACTCAATCGTATTTAGCACTTTCTGTGTCTATTTTAGAATAATATGTATGGGAGATTATGTAAATGTGTTGTGTGTATGATAATCATGTATCAGCAGTAGCGGCTTCAGTTAATGCTAGGTTGATCGTCAATGCGTGATGTAGCTATAATGCAAACAAGATAAATACATTTATACTGAACTAAACCAGTAATAATAGGAAACTTTACATAGAGCTTCCCAGCGGGAGGCAATCTGATCATCAGTAATAGACCCCGCTGAGCATGTGTTTAGGCCCTTTAGCTTCTTGGAGGACGTCTTCTAGGGCCGTGAGCCCGTCCGGGTCCTGACTCCAAAGCATAGACCTCCTCCTGCATTGAACCTGAAGGCCTATACTATATTTGGCCTATACTATATGTGCACCGTGTTTTGTTCGTCGTAGGCTGCTTTCACTAGAGTAATAAGGAATCTAAAGGGAGCAAATTGTGTGTACGACATTTCTTGTGTGCTACGTCATCGTAATGGCTTATCGTACATCCCTAGACCGGCCGTACGATAATCTTACGGTCTGTTGTTGATGTGCGACGGGGATAATTTGACGACTAACTGTGTGCCTATATGTTCGGAATTTGAGTCAACAACGATGGCCTAACATCATCAAGCGCTATACTTTTTTTTTTAATACGACGATCATCATTTTCAAGAGGACGTGAACTTCCGGTATATTGTGGATAGGCGGCGGGAACGATTGAAGGCTATGCATGAAAAGTGTTCCTTGTTGCAGTTTCCTCCTATTCCAAGCCCGGCTTGTTGCAGGAGCTACTGAGTTAAGCGATCTGTGCACACCGTGAGCTGTGTGTCTCATCCGTTTTGATCATGTTTCGATATTCCAATTGTTTACGATGAATGATGATATCGTATGACAAGGAACAGTTGGCTGTGTTCACTTTCTGCGCGGTTTCGCCTTATGTCTTTTGGCGTGTGCTGGGACTGCTACGATGGGGACTACAGTTACCTTTCTTTGTTTGGGAGATGAGTTAGTAATTCAGATGATTCCGCTGGCACGGGCGGTTGAGCAATTATGGATTTTAATTCGTTTGCAGTAATACCGGGGCCTTCCATAACTAAATAACCAAATAACCTTGTATTCTCCGCAACACTTCTAATCGAATCTACTGTACACACCCGATCGCACACAACGGTCTTAGCTTTAATATAACATATTGATGTCCTCTTTGTGGTAGCGGATATTTAAAATGGCCTACTCCTCTGCGTGACTTCCTTATATACCCTCAAGGCCAACTCTCCCCTTAAACTAATCGTCCCACGCCTTGAGTGTCGCCTATAGGGGATATGGTGTTAGTGTCCATATTTGTCTTGACCTCAGCACTTTTTTGTTTAATGTGGTCAACACCGCGTCAGATCGTCCTTTCCTAGAAAACAAATCTCGGGTATTCACGTGCGTCAAGTGTATCCAAGTAAGGGTGCGTGAAGTCAGTATGTCAAGGGAATGTAATCGATCTCTTGCCCTTAACAGTTCACTTAACACTGCTCTACTGTGGCTCCCTTCTTGACTAAAACCACATCCAACTATAGATTCACTTAAGCCTATGAGCTTAGAGGAAATTCCCGCAAAATCGCCACCTAGTGTGACGTTTTCAACTTTTGAGGTGGGTGGTTTTGGGTTGTCAGCCGCCTATATCTTCTATGGTTAATAACGTCACGCTGGTTAGGCGAATTTTCCGTTTTTATTTTCTGCAGCGGGCCTTAGTAAATCTATAGGTGACGTTGATTTCGTTAATTTCTTGAGACGGTGAGACTGATTTGTATGCGTGAGCGAGTGAGTGAGTGAGTGAGTGAGTGAGTGAGTGAGTGAGTGAGTGAGTGAGTGAGTGAGTGAGTGAGTGAGTGAGTAAGAGAGATAGAGTGAGCGAGTGAATGAGTGAGTGAGTGAGTGAGTGAGTGAGTGAGTGAGTGAGTGAGTGAGTGAGTGAGTGAGTGAGTGAGTGAGTGAGTGAGTGAGTGAGTGAGTGAGTGAGTGAGTGAGTGAGTGAGTAAGAGAGATAGAGTGAGTGAGTGAGTGAGTGAGTGAGTGAGTGAGTGAGTGAGTGAGTGAGTGAGTGAGTGAGTGAGTAAGAGAGATAGAGTGAGTGAATGAGTGAGTGAGTGAGTGAGTGAGTAGTGAGTGAGTGAGTGAATGAGTGAGTGAGTGAGTGAGTGAGTGAGTGAGTGAGTGAGTGAGTGAGTGAGTGAGTGAGTGAGTGAGTGAGTGAGTGAGTGAGTGAGTGAGTGAGTGAGAAAAAAAAAGGGGGGGGGGAAACCAGGTCAAATGGATCACCATAACCAATGGTGTCAAAAGTTGTCAGATGCATTCATCGTCATGTGCTGTACCGGTTGACGTCAGCGTTCATGTTCTTCCACAAGTCTCTGTCCACAGTGCGTCGTATCAATTCCGTTGTTGACTGCTTACCGTGCCACGACACCAAGCTGTCCAGCATCTTCTCCCTTTGTCGTCGGCGATTTCTCTTAACCTGTATTTTACCAACAGTGATAAAATATCCAAACTTTCCTTTTCTCATAATGTGCCCGAAAAAATATCGATTGTTTCTTTCTTATTAAAAAAAAAAAAGTAAATTACCCCCGTCACGCCAAATGGCGTATAGGGAATATGGTGTTAGTGACCATAAATTGTACAGACCTTCGGCACAAGGGAATATGGTGTTAGTGACCATAAATTGTACAGACCTTCGGCACAAGGGAATATGGTGTTAGTGACCATATATTATACAGACCTTCGGCACAAGGAAATTGGTGTTAGTGACCATATATTTTACAGACCTTCGGCACATGATTTTTGGGGTAATGTGGTCGGTATTACGCACGTGTCGCTTAACTTTCCCAGCAAAAAAATCCGGTACCTATTAAAGGCTGGGTGAACCTGGAACCCCTTGGTTGGGATCGAACCCTACCTCTTGTCCTTTGTAGTCCAGTTCACTAACCACTGAGCTATCGCAGCTCCCTGTTTCTTTCTAATGTTATTTATAAATTATATTTTTGTGTTGGCCTCTTTGAGAATTTTATCGTTGGACTTTTTCGATATCCAGGAAACTCAACATTCCTCTGAGAAATCCAATTACTGAAGCCTTTAATTCACTTTTTATTAGTTCGTTTACTGTCTATAATTCGTTTCCATAGGTTAGAATTGGCTCCATATCTTTTTCTTCTATCTTTCAGCTCCCTGTGGAGCATAGGTCTTCAACAAACATTTTCCAGGCTCTGTCCCTTGCCGTTCTTTAAAGATCATTCCATGTCTTCCGCGTCATCTCCGTTTCTGCTTCTATCTATCTTCTCTAAGAATAGTTTGGTCTTCCTCTTTGTCTTTTTCCTTGGAGGTTCCAAAAAAGGATCTATTGCGTAATACTCTCAGTTGGCTTTCGCAATGTGTGTCCTCTTCAGCGCCATCGTCTTCGCTGTATCTCTTTATCCACTGGTGATTTTGTCCTGCTATCCATTCTTTTATTCAGTGCAAATATCCATTAATTAAAGTCTGTATCTTCATTGTCGTTTTTGTTGTTCTCTGTGTTTCACAGTCATATAATAGGACTGACTTAACATTGGAGTTGAGCATTTTTATTTGTGTATTTAACCTAATTTCTTTGAATTTCCTTGTTTCCTAGGGCAATGAATCCTCCTCTTGCTTTTGATATCCTTATGTTAGCATTATTCTCTGTTCCTCCCTCTTTGTCTATATTACTGCCCAGATATATGTAAGATTGTACGTCTTGTAGAGATATTTCTCATATTGGCTCTATATAGCACTGATGAACTCTCTTTCTCACATCTGTTAAAATTAGACTTGTTGCTTAAGGCGTTTTTCAATTTCTGAAATATACTTTTGCCTGTGCTATTCGGCTTTTTATTTCTGAGGAAAAACTTCTGTCCGATATATATTTTGTGGCCAAGTATTAAACCAATACCGACTATATAAACGAAATGATAAGACACTCTGCCCTTTTTTCAGATATGGTCCCTTATTTGTTGTGCTGTATGTTGATGATTCCCGTGAGTTACCGGGGCCTCGTTACGAGGGAAGTAAAGAATAGTGACACTGTG
Organism: Megaustenia siamemsis; assembly: GCA_032433765.1. Lineage (NCBI taxonomy): Eukaryota > Metazoa > Mollusca > Gastropoda > Stylommatophora > Ariophantidae > Megaustenia > Megaustenia siamemsis. Next base: position 31,855,985 of record JAVIAB010000139.1, on the reverse strand, counting down.
ACCTTCCAGGCATGTCGTAAGAGGCGACTAAGGAGGTTGATCGATGGCTTGACAAGCTGTCATTGTAAAAAGTAGTGTTATGGAAACAGCGCCATATATTTTAGAGCAGTGATCTCTGCAATATGTGCCATTTTGGCACGCAAGGTTTCTGTTTTTGAGATTGTGGTTTTGCCCTATGTGCCGTCTTCGGCTCGATAGATAGATAGATAGATAGATAGATAGATAGATAGATAGATAGATAGATAGATAGATAGATAGATAGATAGATAGATAGATAGATAGATAGATAGATAGATAGATAGATAGATAGATAGATAGATAGATAGATAGATAGATAGATAGATAGATAGATAGATAGATAGATAGATAGATAGATAGATAGATAGATAGATAGATAGATAGATAGATAGATAGATAGATAGATAGATAGATAGATAGATAGATAGATAGATAGATAGATAGATAGATAGATAGATAGATAGATAGATAGATAGATAGATAGATAGATAGATAGATAGATAGATAGATAGATAGATAGATAGATAGATAGATATAGATAGATAGATAGATAGATAGATAGATAGATAGATAGATAGATAGATAGATAGATAGATAGATAGATAGATAGATAGATAGATAGATAGATAGATAGATAGATAGATAGATAGATAGATAGATAGATAGATAGATAGATAGATAGATAGATAGATAGATAGATAGATAGATAGATAGATAGATAGATAGATAGATAGATAGATAGATAGATAGATAGATAGATAGATAGATAGATAGATAGATAGATAGATAGATAGATAGATAGATAGATAGATAGATAGATAGATAGATAGATAGATAGATAGATAGATAGATAGATAGATAGATAGATAGATAGATAGATAGATAGATAGATAGATAGATAGATAGATAGATAGATAGATAGATAGATAGATAGATAGATAGGTGTCATGGCATGGAAAACAGTCAACAACAGAACTCATACGATGCACTGTGGATAGAAGATTGTGGAAGGACATGATCGCCAACGCCAACCGGTACAGCACATGATAATGATGATGTTGATGATGGAAGCTAACATGTGTTTCTAACATTTAACTGACGTTTATTTGTTTTAAAAAAAAAACAATTGTAACGGAACATAACTTCGGAACGTAAATCCCGAACGTTTTCTTGTCCGTTCAGACACGATGCTGTTGTTCTCTAATAAAGTAATTTCAGAAATACGGATGAGACCATCAGAGCAATGACATGATCGCTGCAATGAGGACATGGAAATGTTTAATGTTGCGATTTTGAGGAAAATGTTGTTGGTTTAAAGTTTGACTAGCGAAGCGATCGTTATAGTATTCAGTTCTCTAACTTTGGTAATAAACTACTTTGAGTGAATATTCTGATTAAGCGTCATATAAATGTATCCATGCTCTCTATACAACAGAAAAATGCTATCAGTTTCTGCTCGACGTGTCATTGTTACTGATATATTATAATGCCCGTTGACAACATATTAGGTTTTTTTTTTCTTTGCGTTCGTGCAACGACTTCTCCTCCAGCATGGAAAGGACATAATAAGGACATAATAAGGACATAATAAGGACATAATAAGGACATAATAAGGACATAATAAGGACATAATAAGGACATAATAAGGACATAGACGCATTGCCCTATATTCTAAGTAGCTTAGATCTGCACTTTTCGGCCAAACAGATCCGATTTCTGCATGCCATTTATGAACGCTGTGTTACCTTCCTTCTTCAATCACTAACCACTTGCCCAGACTCGGATAGTATGTTCTCAGGTCTATGGTAAGTAACGGTAAGCCGTGTTTGATTAGTTTTGTTTCACTGATCCTAAAGCAAAAACTCAGTTATGAGTTACCAGCCCTGGTGGTGATTGGCGTCTTGGATACTGTTGCTGGCCTCTACAGTTAGGTACCAGAGTTTTTTTTTTTCATGGGGTGGGGGACGGGGTAGAGGTAAAGGTGATCTAACGTAATACACACCTACAAATGGGCGGAAAGTCTTGGAAAAATATGAGACACTAAGAAAAATATGGGACACTTAGATTAATATGGGACACTTAAAAAATATGGGACACTAAGAAAATATGGGACACTAACAACACCCTATTTTACATGCACATTATAACGTTGAGAGGGACATTTACAAGAAAAGAGAAGACAACGTGTACGACGAGTTGTTAGATAAAACCCAGCAATGTCGTTACAACAAACAGAGAGATAAAGTCATGAGTCAAAAATATTTGAATTACTGTGTTTTTTTTTTCTTCAAATCAATGGATAGTAGAAAGACAAAGTGGTTTGGGAGATCCATGAAGTGAATAATATGAACAATAAGCTCCAAATTTTATGTTGATATATATTATATGTGTCTATTTATTTATTTATTTATTTTTTTTAGAAAAGGGTTTAGAGAAGCATGAAAAGTAGAGAGAAAAATGAATTCACGAAAACTCACAAGATACTAACCATGACTGGGAGGAATTAAAGACAATCTTCAGGTATAAGGATGGATAGAAAGGTCTTAACCGTGACCTATACTCTCAAAAAGAGACCAAAGTGGTGTGATTGATTGATTGCTTTTGTTGAACGTTTCGAATGACAAAGTCCTGTAAACAATCGTTAGTTGTAGCGATAGATGTAGTGAGATATGCCAGACAAGAGCAAGCTTTCAGAGGCTAAAACCAATATTGGCAAATCGTTGTTTGGTTTTGGAATTGAGAAAACGAGTCATGCAATGTGCTTAGTGGTACCAGGTTTACATCATATTGAATTTTGGGACAATCATATTGATCTCTTGCTGCAGTAAAATGTGATTCGATGAGAAAGATGCTTTGAGTGTCATTGATAATTAGAAATAAAACATAGGGAATTATTAGTTGTTGTTTTTTTTAAACTAAATCTGCAAGATGGGTGGCCAAGTTTCGTTAGCTTTTATATGGGCACGTGGGGGATTGGTTGGTCTCGAGGCAAGACGCCGGCCTCGAGACAGAAAGGTTGTAGGTTCAAATCCTGGCTGCACCAGTTGGGATTTTTATTTATGATTTCTTTCTGCGGCAACCACCCCTGGTCTCAGCAGCGAGGCCCGGCTTGAAACGTCAATTACTCATCGACAGAATCAAATATGAGTACCTCCGAAGACAGAGTTATCTGCCTCTGCGACGAGGGACCACTGTGCACACGGCTGCCAGAGAAAAATGGATTAACACGCAAAATTCAGTTCCTAGTCTCTAGGGACTTTGTCAGAGGTCAAAGCTGGCGAACGAATAAAAAAAATATGGGCACATGAAGTTTTCACACGCGCTTGACTGCTTTTATTGTAGTGTAGTTAATCATGCATATAACGCCACGAAGGCCTCTAGACGTGTTATATTTAGATGAAAGAGCGAAACACAACGTCAGCACACTTTACAGCAATAGTCAGCTAAAAGAGTTTGAAAGATAAGAACGTCAACTCATTAGACACCAATAGGCAGCTACAAATAAATTGAAAGACAAGGACTTCAAGTCATTAAACAGCGATAGTCAGCTACAAATAAATTGAAAGACAAGGACTTCAAGTCATTAAACAGCGATAGTGCTTCTCTGTGATCATATGTTTCTATTACAATGTAGATTCAAAACATGATTTGTCTTGTGCTCTGTGCTAGTTTCCACACTATATGTATTTTAAAAAACGCCATTGTTTTATCTTGGGTCTCAAGTTAGTCATGTTATGTCTAATACATCTATAGTGACAGTCTTATAAACACAATCCAAGTACCTTTATTAAATATTTTTTAAAAATTCACAAAGTGTAGTTCTGTTCCCTGTCTGTCTGTCTGTCTGTCTGGCTGTCAGTCTGTCTGTCTGTCTATTGTTCTTTCAAGACAAAGACGGCACATAGGGCAGAAATTCTAGACTCTTGTGTCGGACGACATTTGTTATTAAGTGTCGGTTCTTGGAAATGACCCGTCTTGTATCTCGCCACGAGTCCTTTTCTGGGCTAGTTGCTTCTTCTCGACAAGGGAGTTGATGCTTGCTGTTGTTGCCTCTCCCCTTATTGTTCTTGGTAGTGTTTCTCCTTACCGTGCTCTTTTTTTTTAATTCTTATTCCCAATTGTGGGCTTTCTTTGAGATTTTCTCAGTAGATTCTGACAGTATACTCATATATCAACAGTGTAAAACAAATGATAAATCGTGTACTGTTGTAAGAAATAATAATGTCCTAAGTACTGTAAAAAATAAGGAAAAAAAAGTAAAGTACCCCCGTCACGCCAATTGGTGTATAGGGAATATGGTTTAGTGATCATAAATTTTACAGACCCTCGGCACTTGATTTTTGGAGTAATGTGATCGGTATTACGTCCGTGCCGCTTTACTTTCTTAGAAAAAAAATCCGGTACCCATTTAAGGCTGGGTGAATCGGAAGCCGTCCGTTGGGATCGAACCCTACCTCTTGTCCTTTGTAGTCCAGTTTACTAACCACTGAGCTATCGCGGCTCCCCCTAAGTACTGTGGTGTTGTTTATTTCATGCAATCTATTTTTTTTTATTTTTATTTAATTGCATTTACTGTATCTTTGAAAGCATTGAATGTAAATAAAAATATATATGCTGTCTACTTATATTATTATTCCGCTGCTTTTAAATCCCTATTGAGCTGTTTATTTGCATTTATTATATATGCATTTTAAATAACAACTTTCAGTTAATTGCAAAATGTTGTTATGTAATATATAGGATACAATTAAAGGAAATTATCTGTTAAGAGAAACTTCAGTGGAAAAAAATGTTGCGAGCCTATGTATATCAAATATTGGGCTAATTAGTGGTTTGTCGTGTTCTAGTAATCTTTACACTGGCGCAGTTGCAATTAATTAGCTGGAGCATATCCAGAACGAAGTATGCAAGTAGCCCTGGGTAGTGCTAGAATTATTCCAATTTGTCTAATGAGTACTAAAGTGGTTTATTAATCAAAGACATGAGCTGGGTTAAGGCAGGTACTACATGAGAGTTATTGAGAAACGTCAGAGGGTTAAAACGGCCAAACAGCGCGTGGGCTGAAGGTTGTCAGTTTAGTATAGTTGACTGTTTGTGTTACAATTAGTGAACCAGAACTGATCAAGATCCTACTCGACCTGACCGTGTGGGCTTGGAAGCGACTAGTCCGGCTGGCCAAACGATGAGAGATCAAATAAATGTTACTCTAAAGACGCAAAATATCACAGCTTGCTGTAAATGACAACACACCGCATCTACTACAACTAATTTAGCGAGAAACTAATTTCAGACGAAAACGGCGGCGACGAAGAAGAAAGAAAGAAATGAAGAAAGAAAGAAACAAACAAACAAGGAATAAAAAAAATTATTTATAAATTAATCTATCTATTGACCTTTCGAGCCGTAGCCGCCCATAGGGCGTAGACCAAGATACATCTTCTCCTATCTGAATTTTTGTTCTAGCAGTTTTCTTTTAAATATATTTTATTAAATCTCGCCATCTGTCTCTGTTCTGTGCAAGCAGCTCTATCTCATTGAGGGAGCCGAATCCTGCTGCTCTTGCCTCTCTCATCAATGTTCTTCTCAGTGTCTCCTGGGTCTTCCTCTTTTTCTCTTACCTGTTGTTTCCCATATGAGGTCTTGCTTTGCTATTCGGTTATTATTTCTTCTCATCACATGCCTAACATACAGGGTGTTTATAAAGTCTCACTACACTTGGTATCTAGGTCAATTTGAAAAAAAATGTTTATGACGTCATCACAATATGTGCTCCCACTGTCAATTGTGCGATACACACGGGTAGTTGTTCAAAGATTTATAGCAAGATTTCCTGATAAACAACCTCCTCATCGCATTACGGTTAGAAATTTGTTGAATAAGTTTATTGCTACTGGAATGTGGAAGATGCTCCACGATCTGGTAGGCCTGCTGTGAATGATGAAATATGTTTAGATATCCAAGACAGAATCCTTAAAAGTCCAGACAAGTCATTAAGAAAACTGTCGCAACAAGTGAACTTACCATTGAGCACATATTGTGATGACGTCATAAACATTTTTTTTCAATTGACCTAGATACCAAGTGTAGTGAGACTTTATAAACACCCTATATGATCATCGGCGATTTCTCCAATTTTATCAATTAATACCTAATACTTAATAATAACAATAAAATGACTTTCTAACTCGGAAAGCACGTCAACTCGTTGGAGTAAACATTTAATATTTTTTTACGCTTTAGAGTTACATATTTTATATGTATTTTTTTAAAACTAAATATTTACCGGGCATGTAATTGTGACGCATCAACTACTATAATTATACTTACCAGTTGGAATTGGCGTCAGATTTTTATAATAAAGATAAATTACCATATCCAGTGATCGACACTCCTTGATGCCCTTCGCGAATTTCAAAAGTGCTTATCGTCCACCTTTCTTACCCAAACAAAGCCACTCCACTCTACAGCTTCAAACAAAAGAACGGTGTCGTCTCACTTTCTCATTATCTAACATAACCAGCGGCGGACGGTGAGTTTGAAACTTAAGGAGGCCAGACATGCGACCGAATTTTTAGGTTGACCGTTGACCTGATAATTTGCGACATAAACATTACTGCAATTTGTGTTATGTAATATAGTTCCTTCAGTTCTTATTCGCCGTCTTCTTCTTCTTTCCTTCCCCATTTGCTTTTAGCGTCGAGGGGATATATAATTTGCAGTCTTTTGTTCTGATGTTCGCCTCTGCTGAAGTGATGTTTCTTAATTTTCTTCCGTCAATCCATTTTTTTCGTGGTCGGCTTTTTGGTCTGGTGTTCTCGCAACCTTTACTGATAGCTCGTTGTGTTGTGATTTGATCTTTCTGCCTTGTCACGTGACCAAACCATTTTATCTGTTGTTTCTTTATACATTCTATGGCAGGGGTTATTGCTAGCTTTTTTCTTAATTCTTCATTTCTGACCTTATCTCTGAGACTCTTTCCTGCCATTCTTCTAAACATTTCATCTCAGTAGATGTTATTTTACTTATTGCTCTTACATCTATGGGCTGGTAGTATTGCTAGCAGAACAGTGGGATAATGATAGTGTTTTAGAGTGTCCGTTTATACCTCAAGAGTTATTTTCTTTGTGGACAATAGTGGTGATAGATGTACAATGCAAACAAGCCTTGTTGCATCTTGAGTCTATCTCTGCTGTTTGTGAATTGTCGTTTGTCATTAGACTTCCTAGGTATTTAAATTCCTCTACTTGTTTTAGTTGTCTGCCGGCTATAGTTATGTTGATATTATGTTACTCTTTTGCAATATTCATGACTTCTGTTTTGTTGATGTTGATTTTTATGTGGTATTTTGTGCCTGTGCTGTTGAGTCTATTTAAGTGTTCTTGTAAGTCTTCTATTTTGTCATGTTTTAGTGCCTGATAGTCTGCAATTAGCTCGCTGATCTCCTCTGTCTCTGATGCATTGAAATATTCCTTCAGTTACTGTCCTAAATTAACAAATTATAATTACATCATTATATCTTAGTTATTTGCAGTATAAGTTATGAAAAAAAAACATAAATAACATAATAACGTATGACAGAGAACAATTGGCTATGGTCACTTTCTGTGCGGTTTCGCCTAATGTCTTTTGGCGTGTGCTGAGACTACTATGATGGGGTCTAGAGTTACCTTTCTTTGTTTGGGATATAAGATAGTAATTCGAATGATTCCACTGTCACGGGTGGTTGATGAATTATAGATTTTAATTCGTTTGCAGTGATACCGGGGCCCTCCATAACCACAACATATATATGAATATACTTGAAGAATGCCAACCAACAGTCAATTAAAAGTGGCTCGTTTGATTTCTCTCTTGACACGTACACAGGAGCTTTAGAGACATTTTTGCTGCTGTTTGGTTTTTAATAATTCTTTCTGGTCTGGATTTTCATTTATGGAGACAGCGGTACCCCGGTCGCATTCACCTCACCGGGAAATCAACAAGGTTATGACGTTGCGCGCAGAGGTAGGGCTGCATGCGTCTGGCCGGTGATTTAAGTGGAACGGTATCAGTTCCCAGATTTGCCCTGGGTCGGGATATGTGATCTGTGTTCGACTGCAAATTTGCCACCAGCTGGATTGCGATCGGATCGTACGTTTCACCGAAGTGGAGGTCTGACTTCATTTGTTGGGGCAGCGAATCGTGGGGCACGTTCTCGGTGATCATGAAGTTACACAGATTTGGCGCAAGGTGCATGGAGATCGTTACATCGACCTGGAAGTTTGCATTATGAGCTGCGATATTTATACAGAAAGCAAAACGTTCAATAGAACAGTATGAACGATCAGGATTAACACTTTGTTGATGCTTGGACAGGGGCTAAGCAGGTTTGAGAATGTACCGTCTGCAGTGATGATATTTCATTCTAAAGTCTAAGCCACATTATCATTGTTTGGATGCAATGACAGTGTTGCAGCAATTATGTTTTTTAGTATTAAAATGTTATAATAATAATTATAGTTTTAACTTTAATAATAATAAAAATAAGCCGACCCGTGTATTGGATTAATGTTTGAGGAGACAGGCAAAACAATAGGGAAGAGAGAGAGAGAGAGAGAGAGAGAGAGAGAGAGAGAGAGTGAATTATCTCTGAATAGATCTCAGATAAGAATTGTCTCGTTTGATAAATCTATGAGGTTGTAAAATGTGGCAAAATAGAGTTATCGTGGGGTATAGGAACGATGTAGTCGTCATATAGATACAAACAAACAAAAACCTGCCAAAATTGTGATTACTCGGCCGAAGAGTGCAGATATTTTAGCCATTCTGTCTAATGCAGTAAAACATTTGTCTAAAAATACGAGGAAATAAAAAAAAGGAAGAATGATATACAATTACATAAAAGTGCAACAGGAAGAAATCTGATCTTCAGAAACATCACCGCCTCCCCCCCCCCCCCAATTCCCCAACACACTTCCCTTTCCCTTGTCCCGTCTCTTTTTTCCAGTGTCAAGTGTTTTGGAGCTTCTTGGCGCGAGCAAAAGTGGACATTTGAATTATAACTTTCCAATATCTACTTCCTGTTCTGTTTCTAAATGTGTAAGAGAACTTCTGATACATCCCGTTTAGAATCATTGCGACTCCGGTAACGTTCTAGTTGTCAAAACTGTCAACAGAAAACATTAATGGACAAGATGAAGAAAGTCATAACTAAATTGTATGGTCACACTTAACACAAGACTCAAAATCATGTTTCATGGGGTCAAGGTTGCATCTTCAAAGTCAATCATTCTAATCTCCACGTCCAAGAAAGGCAACAACACCAACTGACAATGGCTGCCAGAAGAGCAAGAAATAGAACTTTGTATCTTCCTCATTACCCAAAGGGTTATAAAAGGAAGTGAAAAGGAAAGGAAAGAGCGTACTGGGAAAGTGATTTTTATCACTTCCATTTTGTATGGCATGTGCGGTTTAATATAACCTAAAAGTCTTAGTCTGAAGATGAACGGACCATGCCTCTTCAAGAATTTGACATAACTACCAAAACAAGCCCAGGGAAAGGAAAGCCCTTCTATTGGTATGCTTATGGTAATGCTCTCTATTATCTCGTGACCTCAGAATAAATACTTGCAGTTCGGTGATGTGTCTGCTTCCCTCCGGGTTTTTCATCCATAGTCTCATATTGATGTAGCAACACGTCTGCGGTAGATAGTAAATATCATAATGTCTACTTTATACCTCTGTTCTGTCACCCAACGCGTGAGTTGTTTTAATTATCCAGTCTGCGGATTATCTTCTACAGAATAAATCTCTACTGGAGTTTGGTTTTTGTCGTTGATGGGTGAATGACCATGTAGTCAACAACATAGCAAATCATCACTAGACCACTGTGTGTAAAAGGTACCATCAATGTTAATCCTCACACGCACTCAATCGACGTGACTAGGGCATAAGGTCAAATATGGATGGCATAAGTTCTGCGACGAATGTTGAATTGTGCCTATTTTAGTTTCTGGTCACAACTGCCTATATTCTTGCATTATTTCTTTTCTTTTCTGCTGCTTTTCGTTAGCATATCGAGATTAATTGTAGTGTGTTTGCATTCGTGTCTAGTGCATCCTATTTTGGGAAAATGGAGTTATGCGCGTGCGTGCGTGCGTGCGTGGGTCTGTCCGTCCAATTATTAACAAACTAATTTGGACATTATTAAAAAAACGGGTAGCGGGATGAAGGTCACAAACAGCTCGGTATAATCATTACACATTTATGATCAACTGACTTATCTCTCTCGGTAGTCCTCTTCAGGATTAGATGCTTCCCAGTGGCGAACTTCAGTCGAGTGTTTCCCAAAAGATCAATATTTGTTACCATCATCATATTATCATCTAAGATTGGCTAACATGGAGCGCCATTTTGCTCTGTCTCTTGCTTTGATGGTGCTGGTTGTTATAGACTGACTTGTTCGTCTTTTGATGTTACTCGTCCATGTTAGTCTTTTCTGCCTCTGCTTATTTACCTTGTATTTTTCCCGTAAAGATTACATTTAGTAGCCTGTTGTGTCTTTTAGCATGCCTCAAAAATCTCATTAAGTCTTGTTCAAATTTTGTTTAGTAGTTCTCTTTTCATTTTTAGTTGTTTCAAGACTTCATTGTTTGTTTTCTTTTCTTTCCATCCAGTTCTTCCTATTCTTCTATAAATCTATATTTCAAATTTTTTATCCAGTTTTCAAGTCTAATGTCCATGTTTCTGCACCATACAGGAATGTTGAGAAGGTATAACATTTTGCTATCCTTAGTTTTAGCCCTGGTGTTATTTGCTTTGATGTTACTATATTTTTCATGACCTTAAAATTACTTTTTACCATCCTATTCTTTTGTTTTATCTCAATTTTACATTTTCCATTGCTGGTTATAGTATGTCTAAGGTAATTGTAGTTCTGATCTGTCTCCAGGTCTATTCCTTCAATTTTGATATCCACTTGTAGTTTCTGAGTATTATCTTTGATCATAGTTTTAGTCTTTTTGATATTCACATCTAATCCATATTTGTTGTTTGTCATGTTTATTTTATTAAGTAATTGTTGTAAATCTTTAGGATTAGTACGAGACTTGAACCGGCGTCTTAGCACGCGAGTATATACCCATATGTGCTCGCCGCCTATCCAGAAATGTTCGGTGTTATCAGCATATATAGGTTATTGATTATCTTTCCATTAATGTTTAGGCCTGGCACATCTGTGATGTTTTTAAAGATTTGTTCAGTGATTGAACAAGTTTGGTGATAGGATGCATCCCTGTCTTACTCCTTATTTCATCAATTAGTGTAGTTTCCATTGATATATTTTATTATTGCTGTTTGCTCCCAGTATAAATTACATATTACTCCTATGTCTGTGTCCTCTAGATATATCTCTTTTAGGCAGTCTATAAGTTGTTTATGGTGTATTCTATCAAAAGCTTTGGTGTAATCTGTGAAACGATATTTATATTATGTGGTTGTCGCTAACATTTTGGGGTGGCACTATCGGTCTTTCTTTTAAAAAAGTAAAGTATCCCCGTCACGCCAAGTGGCGTATAGGGAATATGGTGTTAGTGACCATAAATTTTACAGACCTTCGGCACATGATTTTTGGGGTAATGTGGTCAGTATTACGCCCGTGCCGCTTTACTTTACTTTCCCAGGGAAAAATCCGGTACTTATTAAAGGCTGGTTGAACCGGAAGTCGTCGGTTGAGATCGAACCCTACCTCTTGTCCTTTGTAGTCCAGTTCACTAACCACTGAGTTATCGTGGCTCCCCGGTCTATTGTAGCTTATTATTATATGAGAACGCGTGGTCGAATAGATAACTTGTTGGGCTCCAAAGCAGGAGAACACGGGTCCGAATCGTGGTAAGGTCAAAAGTGTGTGTTTTTTTTAATCGTTGGTAAAATAACAGCAGAGGCTAGAACACATCCTGGTGACTGCTCAGGACAAGCGGCCTTTATTCTCCGGTCCTGTATGTCCTCACGGCAGACCTCAGTCAAAGGTTACTTGGATATCATAGAAGAAATAGTGAGAGTCAAAGGTTACTTGGATAACATGAACGGATTGGGGAGAGTCAAAGGTTACTCCAATATTATAAGAGGGAATGGATGGTCAAAGGTTACTTGGATATCATAGAAGAAATAGTGAGAGTCAAAGGTTACTTGGATATCATAGAAGAAATAGTGACAGTCAAAGGTTACTTGGATATCATAGAAGAAATAGTGACAGTCAAAGGTTACTTGGATATCATAGAAGAAATAGTGACAGTCAAAGGTTACTTGGATATCATAGAAGAAATAGTGACAGTCAAAGGTTACCTGGATATCATAGAAGAAATAGTGACAGTCAAAGGTTACCTGGATATCATAGAAGAAATAGTGACAGTCAAAGATTACTTGGATATCATAGAAGAAATAGTGACAGTCAAAGGTTACTTGGATATCATAGAAGAAATAGTGACAGTCAAAGGTTACTTGGATAACATGAATGAAATAGGGAGAATCAACGGTTACTCCAACATTATAAAAGTTGGAGGGAGGCTGAAATGTTACTTGGCTTTTATAAAAGTCGGAGGGCGGAATATTGACACTTGTAAAGAACAACATCAATGCATGTCAGATTGAAGTGTATATAGATGGGGCGGAATATCAAATACTGCACCTCAGGACAGAAAATACAGACTTTCATCTACTTAACTACTACTGTCCGAGTGACCGCCCACTAGCACTAGACACAATTACATTAAAAGAAAGAATAATTGTATGTGGAGACTAACAGCCATTCACAGAGCTGGAGCTATGAGCATATGGACAAGAGAGGTGAAGAACTTGAAAATTGGCAGGATGACAATGGGCTTATACTATTAAACCAGACAACAGATCCACCAACATTCTACTCCAGATCATGCGATACCACATCTACACCAGACATTGCTTTCCATTCACCAGACCTGGATTGGAATATCACACGCATTGTTGGGAAACAACTTGGAGGCAGCGACCACCGACCAGTCTTTTTAGCGGTTCAAAATGAGGCCGTCATGGAGAGCAGCACTCTCTCCAGATGGAATTACAAAAAGGCAAACTGGAAAATGTATCAACACTACATCAGTGTACTGACTAAAGATGTAAATACAGACAGAGACATCAACAAAATAGTTGATGAATTCAGTAGATTAATAATACAATCTGCCAGTGAAACAATACCTAGAGGGGCACGGAAACTCTACAAGCCATACTGGAGTAGTGAACTAGAGCAACTGCACAATGACATGGAAACATCTCGAAAACAAGCAGAAAATAACCCTTACTAGGTACACCACAATAACTATCAACATGCTAAAGCCAAATTTAAATGGGCTAAACTACAAGCCAGACGGAGAAGCTGGAAAGAGAAAACAGAGTCCTTGAATCTTGAACGAGACACAAGAAAAGTATGGAAGCTTGTAAAACAGCTGAATGATGAGGGTACAGAAAGGAACACCAAAATTACACTGAAGAAGGATGGAAACATCCTAACAGGTAAGCATGCAGCAAATCACTTTGCAGACTCCTTTGCAAATGACAATACTATTGAAATTAGCCTAGAGAAACGACAAGAGACCCGTTTAAAACAACAAAATGCAAGACAAGAAGAGATCACACATGAAGTCATGGAAATACCCATTACACAAACAGAGCTAGAGCTGGCAATATCCAAATTAAAAATGAAAAAGTCACCAGGCAGTGAAGGAGTATCCAATGAAATGATTAAGAACTTGGGAACTGCAGCTAAATTAAAAATTACTGCAGATCTACATTTGCTGGATCACAGGTAGAGTGCCACAGGCATGGAGAGAAGCAATTAGGATACCATTACTAAAGCCAGGAAAAGATGGTTCAACGACATCGAGCTATAGACCAATCAGCCTTACAAGCTGTTTGTGCAAAATAATGGAACGTATAATCAATCTCAGACTGCAGTGGTACCTGGAAAGTGAAAATCTCCTTGTCCCACAACAAGCAGGCTTTAGACAGTGTTACTCTACCGAAGATCAGGCAACCTATCTTTCTCAGGAAATTGAGAATGCGGTTCAAGAAAATAAACTGGTACTAGCAGCATGGATAGACCTAAAGAAAGCATTTGATAAGGTATGGAAGGAAGGGCTTTTGAAGAAACTGAGAAACTATGGAGTAAATGGCAGGATGTACAAATAGGTCAAAAGCATACCTGCATAACAGGAGAGCCAGAGTGTAACTGGATGGTCTTAAGAGTAAGAAGGTCTTACTGCGCCTAGGCGCTACACAGGAAAGGGTACTATCGCCAACACTTTTTTCTGATCTACATCAATGACCTAGTTACTGAACTACCACTTGGCATCAAAGTGGCAATGATGGCAGATGACTTGGCAATGTGGTGCACAGAGGAGTATGCAAAAGTGGCCTCCAAATTGCTACAAAGAGCTATGAATGCACTGCATTCTTGGACAAATAGATGGTGTGTCAGCATCAATGCAGACAAATGCAGTACTACACTTTTCACTCTCTCCCCAAAATAAAAAGCAGGAGCCATCTACATAAACAATGTGCCTGAGAAAGAAGACATACAAGCTACGTATCTCGGAGTTATATTTGATAACAAACTGTCTTGGAAACAGCAGATAAATAAGGCAACCCAAAAAGCAAGGAGGAAATTTGCTATTCTAAGAAAGATGTGTGGAACCACATGGGGTGCGAGTGGGAAAATACTCAGTAAAGTTTACCAACAGAGTATACGCCCACATTTAGAATATTGATCATCCGCATGGTGCTCAGCATCAAACACCACACTGCAAAAACTAGACAAAGTACAAAACCAGGCACTTAGGGTCATCACAGGAGCAATGAAATCAACACCAATATTGGAGATGGAGAAATTGTGGAGGAATTGTGTGAGAGAACGGAGGGACACAGAGGTGCTGCTACATGCAGAAAAATTTACTTGTATGTCCAATGAAGGACCGATTCCAAAATCTTGCATTGGGACGATGTAAGAGAATCAGTTTTATCCACCAAGCCAATCGTATTAGTAGACAAACACCAGACATGCCAAGAGTTGTTATCCCCCTACTGCCCATACCAGAACAGACTCCCTGGACAGAGGAATCAGGATTATCAATACAAATATGGACAGAAGTGATAGGAATAGTTGACAAAGAGGAACAGAATAGTCTACAGCGAAAAACAATAACTCTCAGTTTCCTGAATGAAGAATACCCACAAGACCTATGGATTCGTGTGTACACAAATGGATCAGCACAGAATGCAATAAAGAATGGGGGAGCAGGTGCATATATAGAGTACCCAAATAACACTAGGGATATGGATAAAATAGCAACAGGGAAATACTGTCACAATTTATGATGCAGAAATACAAGCAATAAAGTTGGCAATAGAAAAACGGCTGAATAGTAATCTTAGCCCACAGCCGGTAGTGTTTTTGACAGATGCAAGATTAGTACTCCAGGCACTACAATCAAGAAAATTACCACATTTGCAGACCTTATTGAATGAACTCTGCAAGCACCACAGGTTTCCCTGCAGTGGATCCCATCTCACTGTGGAATATCAGGAAATGAGAAAGCAGATCAGTTGGCAAAGGAAGGTTCAACAGGCACACAGCTAGATACACCAGTTACATACCATCATAAGAAACACATAATCAAATCAATCAGAGGACCACAAGCCCCAAATCAGGATGCCTTTCATAATATGAATAGATATGAACAAGTATCATTATACGCCTCAGAACAGGACACAATCGACTCCATAGTCATATGTATACAAAATTCAAGATCGGCACATCAACTACTTGTACATGTGGACAAGCGCCCCAGACTGCTGAACACATACTTCAAGACTGCACTGAATATAGTAGACTGAGGAAAATCCATTGGCCCATAGATACAACACTACAGACAAAATTATATGGCCACTGCAAGAATTACAAAAGACAGCAAAATTTATTCAGGAAACGACATTGCAGATATAGACAATACTTCGGGCGAACGAAATAGAGATAGATAAAAGTAGGAGGGGTGGGGGGTCCCCCCAAAGATTACTTGACTAAACTTGGGGGAGGAGGGTCAAAGGTAAATTGGCTATTATATAGAGGGTGGGGGTGTGATTTCAGAAAGTGGCCGACGTTAGTAACGCCAGCGACTCATACACCATAATGTGTGAACAAGAACTAATCAAATCTTTATTCCATCCACTTCTGTGTTATGGATAGGGCAATCAATTTACCAGCTGGTCCAACGAGAAGGGATCGAAGAAAGAAGCAGCCTGGTAGCTGGAAGTATTATGCTATAGCAAAGTTGTTAGGATATAGAGTGTATGTAAAACTGTTTGCTGTAAATCACAGTAAAACCCATATGCGAACATTAAACATATTTTTAAGGGCGGAAGATGAACAGGAGTACCTATCGAGCTAACGCGTACAAAAGGGGTCATGACCCGAAAAATATTGAGAACGCTAATTTAGTATTCTTTCTTTCTTTCTCTCGTTCACACTGGAATGGATTTCCACATTGATTATTCTAAGACATTAATCAGCTAAAAAGTGTCAACATCTACATATACATTTCGTGTAAAGAACAGATTACTGCATTTTATCACTTCTTTCACTACCCTGTGTTAGATACGTTTGTACAGATCCTCCAGGGTCATGAAACCAGTGTCACGTGTGCATCTCTAGTATGATTCACATGGTTTATGTATATACACAAGGTCTCCAGAAAATACTCCTTGATTTCAAGTGGTTATTGAGTTATTAAGTTATTGAGTTATTTGCGGGTTATCATCATTGCACTCCGAACATGTCCATAAGTGCTCAGATCCCCTCCTCAGCAATTCCGCAGTGTCCGGCGACTGACGATTCAGTTCTATGTTGGTTGATAAGTCTTCTTACACGGCCACTAAGTTTCTCATTTCTGGCTGTGCCCATCTTAACTCCCAATTCCATCACCCGAAGAAGTGACGTGGATCTATGTTTGTCGAAGTCCTGTGTGCTCTTCCCACATCTCGGAGGGCATTGATGATGTACGCCCGATCCATTATTTGCTCGTCCTCAACGACAGCGCAGCTAGCCAAACTATCCGCTCTATCATTTCCCCGTACTCCCGCATGTCCTGGGACGTAGACAAAGGTGACCTTGCGTATTTTGGATTTCTGCAACGACTCTATTGCTTGCTTACAGTGCCCGCCTCCACTTTTTTTTATCATGCTCATCGAATCACTCAGTATACATGCGTGGGTGTAATCTTGTGACTCTAACCATTTGAATGCCTTGGTCACTGTCATCACCTCCATTGTAATGCTACTCGTGGTCATGACGTATGCACCACTGTCTTCTTTGACTATTCTTCCTGCCGAGGGTGCTGTAAATGCCCATGCACTTCTTTGGTGTCGTCTTACAGATCCGTCTGTATAGATGACTGCATCTTTCTTATCGGTGTTATCGCAGATGAGACCGTTGACCTCAGCATTAACCACGACCGGGTTCTGTTCCCTACTTTTCCTGTCGAGTGTGACAATACACGAGAAAGTCCCCATGAATGACGTAGGCACCGGTATCCACTCCTCACCAGCGCTGATATTGGTAAGCCCACAGACATGTTTGATGACATCTTCTGCTCGGCCCACCCATGATTTGCCTCTTTTTAGCCTGTCACCTTTCCCTGTGTTGAGCACGTGGTGCAATGGATGCTCTTTATCTGTACTAATCTTCAGGTATGCTCGTGCTCTCCAGATCTTGATTCTGTCATCCATGTTGGAAAGTCAAGAAGATACCTCATTGCTACACAGGGAGTGTCCCTTGAACATCCCAAGATAATGCGCATGGCTTCAAATTGTATTTTTTCCAGCCTATCAATTCGAGTCGTACTGACAGTAAGAATTGCCAGGGCATACTCGATTGGTGCGAGGACTAATCCCTGGAACAGAAGAGTAAGTAGCCTCTGCTCGATGTTGACAGCTGCCATGACCTTCAAGGCGGCTAATCCTTTGAGGGATTTTGTTATCACATGGTCGACGTGGTCGACTTGTCCCTGGTCACCTCATCAGCTCCCATTCGTACTACCGGTGTGGTCGTATTAACGATATGATTGTTAAGGAGAACCATGAAACTGATGCTTTATTAGGATTAACCAAGGCACCCAAAACCCCACACCAGGAAGAAATGCGATCGAGTTCGTCTTGCATTGTGGAGGCGATTCCCAGTCTGTCTCTTCCCTGTCGATATACCAGAATATCATCAACAAAAGTCATAGTTCTTCCCCTCCCATCCAGCTGCTGTTCCGTGATCTTTATTGTGTACACGTTAAATAGAACTGGTGACAATGGTGAGCCTTGTGGCAACCCTGGACAAATGGATGTTGGCTCGGAAGACCAACTTCCATATCTGAGTAGCACCTTCCTCTGAAACAGTGCCGCGGCGATCCATCTAATGAGAAATGGGCGCACCGCCAGTTTGAGGAGCATATGCATGAGATATTCAAATGGTACCCTGTTGTATGCATCCTCCAGATCTATATCAGCATTACATGTCTCCTCTCGTCTTTAAGACGTTTCAAGTGGTTATAAAAACCTTATGGAATATTCTTATACACAGTAGCTACAGTTGCACCAACTCATAGTTTCATGTGGTATGAATTGGTATCACACACATGTACTCTATATGTGCGCCCCAGTCGTTACTCGGAAAACTCGGTGCGATAATCTAGTTTGATCTAGACTTTCTGCAGTATATCTGGGATGATCGAGTTTATACTTTCAGTGATGTGTTCCTTCAGATCATGCAGGTATGCTGCGGCAAGTGGAGGTACAAACACCATGTCCTTCACGTATCCGCAAAGTCACAATAATTATGTCCAGTAATAACGGGAGCCACTTGTCATTTTATCCAGTGTGCTGAAGTGGAGTTATCACCATCTTGAATTTCATTTCCCTCTGGGGTGAGAGGAGTGCACAGAGATTATCTTGGGACAGAAAAGACAACTTTTGAGTTAATGTATCTGTTGTCATAGTAATTATAAATATATTCCAATAAGTTTTGATTGTATAACTACTTGAAATCAGGGTGTGTTTTTGTGGACACATATTATATATATACAGGGTGTTTTTAAAGTTGCAGTGCAGTGAATTTATACTCTCTAAAGAAAAAACGTCACAGAAATGCGGTTAACTAATGCGTCACACAAATTGTAAAATAAATGGTATTATTCAATATACTTGACTGCTATCGGCGAGCTTATACTGGGTAATGTTGGTATTAACACAATAAAGTTGTGCCTAAAGCATATGTTGAAAATGTCCACCACGGGCCTCAAGACATGTCATGATTCGTCTTTCCATATTTGCGAAAACCTTCAGAATAATGTCTGGTGATATTTGTTTAATCTTGTCTACTATTTCAGTCTTTAGGTCATTAATTGTCTGCGGATTATTTTCATAAACTTTCCCCTTCAATGCCCCCCACAGATAATAATCTGGGGTGTTAGATCTGGTGAACGAGCAGGCCAGATTCCACGTGAAATAATGCGATTTGCAAATGCTTTCTAAATAATTGAGTGTTGTTGTGGCTGTGTGTGCTGTTGCCCCATCCTGCTGAAACCAGGATTCCATAATTTCCCGTTCTGTAAGGTGTGCTATGAACGGTTCCAGAATTAAAGTACGGTAACGTTCTGCATTTATTGTTTCATTAAAAATATAGGTCCTATTATCCGCATACGACTTATAGCGCACCACACTCCGACTTTTTGATCGTAAAGCGGCACTTGATGAAATTCATGGGGTTTTCACTGCTCCACAGCCAATTGTTCTGACTGTTCACATAACCGGATAAATGAAACCAGGCCTCATCAGTGAAAAAAGTGACGTCAAGGATGGCAGCGCCATGTTCATAAATAAAATTCTGAAACCACATGCAGTAGTTTAAACGGGATTCATAATCTCTTTCTTGGAGTTGAGACACTTCAGTTAATTGTATGGACGATAGTGTAGTTCACTTCTTAAAACCTTGTGAACAGAACTCTTAGATATTTGCACCTGTTGAGACAAGTGGTTTAAAGATGCATTTGGACTCATTGTAATTCTGTCTTGGAGTTCCATAATTTGGTCTTGTGAAATTGAAGGTCTTCCAGATTGGTATGCATCTACCACACTACCGGTTTCACGAAACTTTTTGATCAATTTTGTAACAGAATTTCGGTGAGGGACTTGTGAGTCTGGAAATTTCCTCACGAATTGTCTAATGACCTCATCCGTATATTTACCGCCATTACGGAAGACATGCTCAACCAGAAATACCCTGTTTTCAATCGTCAACACCATTTCCTTCAAGTAATGAGACAGTGAAAGTAGCGTAGTGCCCGTCCTTTACGTAAATAAAACCTTAAAGGAAGCAGCGGTTTGTTCATAAATGTGGTTTACAAAATTGTGGTACGTAGATGATGATTACGTCATTTACTGTATATTAGAAATATTCACTGTACTGCGACTTTAAAAACACTGTATATATATATATATATATATATATATATATATATATACTTAGGAGTCGTAGACTAAGGTGCCTGGTCATGTAAGAAGAATGGCAAACAATCGTTTCCCCGAACAAATATTGTACGTCATTCATGGGGACTTTCTCGTGTATTGTCACACTCGACAGGAAAAGTAGGGAACAGAACCCGGTCGTGGTTAATGCTGAGGTCAACGGTCTCATCTGCGATAATACTGATGAGAAAGATGCAGTCATCTATACAGACGGATCTGTAAGACGACACCAAAGAAGTGCATGGGCATTTACAGCACGCTCAGCAGGCAGAATAGCCAAGGAAGACAGTGGTGCATACGCCATGACCACGAGTAGCATGACAATGGAGGTGATGGCAGTGACCAAGGCATTCAAATGGTTAGAGTCACAAGACTACATCCACGCATGTATACTGAGTGATTCGATGAGCATGATAAAAAAAGTGGAGGCGGGCTATGTACGCATGCAATGGGTAGAGTCGTTGCAGAAATCCAAAATACGTAAGGTCACCTTTGTCTATGTCCCTGGACATGCGGGAGTACGAGGAAATGAGAGAGCGGACAGGTTGGCTAGCTGCGCTGTCGTTGAGGACGGGCAACCG
Organism: Megaustenia siamemsis; assembly: GCA_032433765.1. Lineage (NCBI taxonomy): Eukaryota > Metazoa > Mollusca > Gastropoda > Stylommatophora > Ariophantidae > Megaustenia > Megaustenia siamemsis. The sequence goes on along the minus strand of JAVIAB010000139.1, from coordinate 31,834,812 downwards.
ATGGATCGGGCGGACATCATCAATGCCCTTCGAGATGTTGGAAGAGCACAGGACTTCAACAAACACAGATCAACGTCACTTCTTCGGATGATGGAAATGGGAGTTAAGATGGGCACGGCCAGAAATGAGAAACTTGGTGGCCGTGTAAGAGACTTATCAACCAACATAGAACTGGAGTCGTCAGTCGCTGGACACTGAGGGAATTGCTGAGGAGGGGATCTGAGCACTTATGGACATGTTCGGAGTGCAATGATGATGACCCGCAAATAATTCAATAACTCAATAAATATTGTATGGCGAAATTTAGGACGGAAAGAAACCAAAGGGCAGACCAGTGCTAAGATATAAGGATGTTTGTATGGCTTCTTTAAGTGAATTCTCTTTCAGAGAAAGAAACTGATAAAATCTGACATGTTGATCGTACCAAATGGAGAACAAAAATTTAAAAAAATGGCACAGAAACATTCAAGGTAGTAAGTAAAAAAAGTAAAGTACCCCCGTCACACCAAGTGGCGTATAGGGAATATGATGTTAGTGACCATAAATTTTACAGACCTTCGGCACATGATTTTTGGGGTAATGTGGTCGGTATTACGCCCGTGCCACTTTACTTTCCCAGAAAAAAAATCCGGTACCCATTAAAGGTTGGGTGAACCTGGAAACCGTCGGTTGAGATCGAACCCTACCTCTTGTCCTTTGTAGTCCAGTTCACTAACCACTGAGCTATCGCGGCTCCCATTCAAGGTAGTGCTGGTATCAAATTTAGAAGACAAAGGCGCAGGAGAAAGGAAACGAGGACAGACACAAGGAATACATCTTGTTCGTTCTGTGGCCGGATCTGTCAGTCAAATATTGGCAGATTCAGCCACAACAGAAGCTGATCAGCAAAACAGCATCTGGCATAAGACACTAACATTTTTACTAAACTATTGATGTATCATGATTGTATGCTACCGACCGTCTGTCAGGACGGCAAAGACCTTATATATATAGGTACCCTAATATAAATATATTGACTCTGAATTATCTATTTTCAGGGCACAGAATCGAACAGGTACTATAACAACTCAACATCTGTGGTGGTTGTTCTCTGTGCCGACCTCGGGGTGGAGGCAGAAGATCGGATGACATACGCCATCTGGCAGCTAACTAGTCTCTTTATAGTGCCCACCTGTATTCTCGTGTTCTGCTATGCCAGGGTTATTGCTATTCTATGGCTGAGTACCAGGCAGTTACAGTCCCTGACATCGCCAAGCAGGTAGGAGTTCTGGAGGTGCTACTTCAATGTTGGATGACGCATGGATGTGGAGACACGAACGTGGATTTGTTCATTTGTGAATGGATTGGTGGTGAATGGATTGGTGGTGAATGGATTGGTGGTGAATGGATTGGTGGTGAATGGATTGGTGGTGAATGGATTGGTGGTGAATGGATTGGTGGTGAATGGATTGGTGGTGAATGGATTGGTGGTGAATGGATGAAGTGAAATTTCTCGATAAAGAGAAAGAGAAAAGTAAATGACACGGTGGATACAGCGAAACAGATGGATATGGTGGATCATCATCATGTGCAATACCGGTTGGCGTAGTTGATCATATCCCTCCACAATCTTCTATCCACAGTGCATCGTATCAGTTCTATTGTTCACCTTTTTCCATGCCATGACATCAAGCTATCCAGTATTTTCTCTCTTTGTCGTCTGTGATCGCTCTTTCCTTTTATTGTGCCAGTTGTAACCAAGTATTCCAACTCTCCTCTTCTCATGATGTGCCCGAAAAAAGTTGATTGTTTCTTTCTGATGTTTTTTAGGAGCTCCCTTTTCGTGTTGGCCTCTTTGATAATGTCCTCATTGGTCTTTTTAACTGTCCAGGAACTTTTAACATTCTTGTGAGAAATCTCATCTCTGTGGCCTTTAAATATATTTTTCATTTGTTTGTTTACTGTCCATGATTCTCGCATCCATAGGTCAGAATTGTCTCCACCAATAAACTCTCTTTTTCACTTTTATTAACAGACTAGTTGCATAAGACATTTTTCATTTTCTGAAATGCTATTTTAGACGGGACTATTCTATATTTTATTTCTGTAGTGCATCTTCCATGTGATGTTATTATTGTGCCCACGTATTTGAGACGTTGCACTCGTTTCAGATTTGTCCTGTTTATTTGTATGCTGCATGATGGTGTGATTGCTTCTTCGATATGACGATTACTTGTGTTTTCTTACTATTCAAACTAAGACCTTTCTTGAAGCTTTTTTTTTTTCCTATTATGTCTATCAGTTCTTGTAGTTCATTCTCTGTCTCTGCTATTAAGACTTGTGTCATCCGCACATCGCAAATTGTTTATGTTGTGACCGTTGACTTCAATTCTTTTTTTGTCTACTATTGATCTCATAATATTTTCAATGTAAAGTGAAAACAAATCTGGCGACAGAACACAGCCTTGTCTGACTCCTTGTTTTATATATTGTACAGTCCTGTTTGGTTGCTAATTCGTATAGCTGCTGTTTGATGCCAGTACATGTTTTTTATGATATGTATAGATATTCTTTACCTCTATAAATCTTTCTATCAATGTTCTTGATGTATATTGCATTATTGATGCTCTTTCCTTCCACAAATCTACATTGTTCTTCACTTATTTCTGGTTTTATTTTGTTCCTTTCACGTCTCATGATGATTCTTAGTAATATTTTCGTCATGTGGCTCATGAGACTAGTAGTGCGATGGTCTTCACAATAAGTGGTGCCTGGCTTCTTCGGTATGGCTACAAAGATAGATTTTAGTAGATCTTCGGGTATGTGTCCAGTGTTATATATGTCATTGAGAAGTTTTGTTATGACTTGTACTCCCAGCTCTCCTAATGCATTTATCTCTTCGATTGTTATATTGTCGGGAGGTGGAACTTTGCCTCTTTTCATGTTTTGAATTGCGTCCTCCACTTCACTCTGCGCTATTGATGGTCCTGTGTCTTTGTTTAAATTGTTTAGATCTGGTCTTTCATTATCATAGAGTTGACTGATATATTATGTCCTTCTTTCCATTATTTTCTCCTGTCCCATTATTATATTTCCTTCTTTTGATTTCACACATCCTGAAATTTTGACTTCTTTTCTTCCTGTTAATTCATTTAATTGATTGTGCATAAATTTTGAGTCTTTCTTTTGTTGTTTTTCCATTTCTACACATTTCTGCTTTAACCATCCTTCCATTGCTTCTCTGCATTTGTTTTGGATCTCATTGTGCAATATTTTGTATGTCCGTTCTTCTTTCTTATGTTTTCGTCTTTCGTCCATTAGTTCTAGTATTTCCTCTGTCATCCATTTCTTTTTGTTGCTTCTTTTAGTCACTGGTATTACTTATGGAGTGGATACAGGCAAAGGATAACGTGAAACTGATGGATGCAGAGAAGGGAGGATAACTCGATTAAAAGGTTGAAATAGGTGGAGAGATAGATAGATGAATGTATTGTTAGATGGTTGTTGTGGTATAGTAACTAGGATGGATAGATGGGTGGTTTAAGTATATGCTTATGGATATGATGAAACAGGTGGATAAATTCATGATGATGAATTTGAGATGAGATGGATTTGACACACACTAAGAAAACTTGATGCCAACATAGTAAGACAGCCACTGCCATGGAATCCACAGGGGAAGAGAAAGCCAAGAAAGTCCAGGAATATATTGAGTGGGGAAGTCATGGAAACCGTTAATTGGCGTAGATTGGAGATAAGTCGAGAAAATTTTAATATTAGGATGGTTATAGAGACCTTGACCATGACCTATGCTCCAAGAAGAAGATTTAATAAAGAAAATGGATGAGTGGGTGCTATATTTTTTAATTGATGGAGGCAAACTAAATGGTTTTGGCATGCAGTAGCAGGAACGTACTCTTATATTTCGGTGCAACGCACAAGTAAATTGCACGACTCTTTGTGGATATATATATATATTCATTTTGAACAAGTGCATAACAATAAATATATGAAAGATAATTCATGAAGTGTGACTATCAAGTTTAATTTCGACTTCTTTTTCGTTCAGATTTGGTTCTAACTGCACAGATCACACTTACCAGGTGTCACTTAAAAACGGAAGTTTTCAATCAAGACTAAGGTCAAGTCCATCTTCGAGAGCAGGGGAGGAAGCTTTGCAAACCAGAAAACAAGTGAGTCTAAATAACTGACGCAGTGCTTCATTAGTAGCACGTATTGCCCATGTACTTTTATATAATCTTCTTTCCCTTACTCTGCCCTCAAGGCCCGCGTTAATGACAGTCCACAATTGTATAAAAGTAACAGTTAGTTCTTAGTAATCATTTCCATTACGAGTTACGTTGCTTTGCGTTTTGTAACTTCAATTTCACTTTTTGTTTATAACTTTCCTGGTGATTGATTTTCCGTGAACTTCTTGCAAGACAGTGATTATTTGCAGTCAGAGTTGCCTCAACTAAGAAAACAATTTTTTTCAGACTAACTAGACGTGGCCGCTCGGATATTAGTTTATAATGTTTATCTTATTTATATTATTATTATTTATTATTATTATATTACCTTATTTATATTATTTTGTGCTTTTTTCAATTATATGTGAGAGTTTATTAAATCATATAAATGAATTTAAATATCTGGGAACAATGTTAACATCAGATGGTAGATGAAGAATGGCTCGGACAAAAACAACTTTCCAAAAACTGAGGAAAATACTGTGCAGTCCATTTTGGCAATAGAAACAAGAAGGAGTTCTTTTTGTATGTACAGCCAGTCTTAATATATGGATGTGAATCATGGACAATAGGACAACAGACAAGAAAATCACTGGAGACTAGATATGTGGTTTTACAGAAGAATGTTGAGAATACTAGGAACAGCTAAGAAGAGTAATAAAAACGTTATGAAAGAGGCCAAAGCAAAAAGAGAGCTAATTTTTAATATTAGGAAAAAAAGCAATCATCATTTTTTGGCCATATAATGAAAAGGGAACAGCTGGAATACATTGTAACAACTGGGAAAATTTAGAGACGAAGATATATAGAGAAGCAAAGAGAAAAAATACCAGACAGCTTAAGAAAATGGCTTGGAAGAAGGTCAACAACAGAAATGATAAATATCTGTATAGATCTAAAGCTGTGGAGAGACAAGATCATCCACGCCAGCAGGCCCGGTACTTGATGATGATGGGAGAGTTTATTTATATTTTGTCATCTGCTGCAGCGAGTCACCTTGTGTATCAACAGTGTATTATCTTGGTTGACAGCAACAACATCCACAAGTAGATGAACTGAACAAAAACAAACTCTGGTACAATTCAATCTCTTTAATTTCATGTACAAATATTGCTACCGGAACTCCCTGTTGGATTCATTTCTCGACCTAGCGGTCCAGATTTTAATTGAACGATCGTTTTCTATTACCTTACAATCCAAGGTCATGTTATTCTATCTGTTTCTCTCTCCTAACTGTTAACTGTCTACTGCATTACGTCTTGCATAAAATATTTCTTGTGTGTATCTAAGTTCCCCGCCCTCCCTCTCTCTCTCTCCCTTTCTCTTATGAATGATGTAATATGCCCCTAGTCTCAACCTATTCTGCCTCTGAAAGATACTATCTCATCCTATCTCTGTCTCTCTGATTGAAAATCCGTCTACAATGAATCCTGGTTATCGTTCATATGCTCTTGTCTCTGTGATTGAAAATCTATCTACCATGAATCCTGGTTATCGTACATATGCTCTTGTCTCTGTGATTGAAAATCTATCTACAATTAATCCTGGTTATCGTACATATGCTCTTGTCTCTGTGATTGAAAATCTATCTACCATGAATCCTGGTTATCGTACATATCCTCTTGTCTCTCTGATTGAAAATCTATCTACCACGAATCATGGTTATCGTAGATATGCTCTTGTCTCTCTGATTGAAAATCTATCTACCATGAATCCATTTATCGTTCATATGCTCTTGTTTCTCTAATTAAAAATCTATCTTCCATGAATCCCAGTTTCCCAACATATACTCGTCTTGTTTCTCTGATTAAAAATCTATCTACCATGAATCCCAGTTTCCCACATATATTCGTCTTGTCTCTCTAATTAAAAATCTACGAATCCCAGTTTCCCACATATATTCGTCTTGTCTCTCTAATTAAAAATCTATGAATCCCAGTTTCCCACATATATTCGTCTTGTCTCTCTAATTAAAATCATGAATTCCAGTTTCCCACATATACTCGTCTTGTCTCTCTAACTGAAAATCTATCTACCACGAATCCCAGTTTCCCACATATATTCGTCTTGTCTCTCTAATTAAAAATAATGAATCCCAGTTTCCCACATATACTCGTCTTGTCTCTCTGATTAAAAATAATGAATTCCAGTTTCCCACATATTTTCGTCTTGTCTCTCTAATTAAAAATCTATCTACCATGAATCCCAGTTTCCCACATATACTCGTCTTGTCTCTCTAATTAAAAATCATGAATTCTAGTTTCCCACATATATTCGTCTTGTCTCTCTAATTAAAAATCATGAATCCCAGTTTCCCACATATACTCGTCTTGTCTCTCTAATTAAAAATCATGAATCCCAGTTTCCCACATATATTCGTCTTGTCTCTCTAATTAAAAATCATGAATCCCAGTTTCCCACATATATTCGTCTTGTCTCTCTAATTAAAAATCATGAATTCCAGTTTCCCACATATATTCGTCTTGTCTCTCTAATTAAAAATCACAAATCCCAGTTTCCCACATATTTTCGTCTTTTCTCTCTAATTAAAAATCACAAATCCAGTTTCCCACATATTTTCGTCTTGTCTCTCTAATTAAAAATCTATCTACCATGAATTCCAGTTTCTCAACATATACTCGTCTCGTCTCTCTGATTGGAAATCAATCTACAATGAATCCCGGTTTTCCTACACATATACTGTAGTCTCTCTGTCATTTGATTGTCCAAGCAAAGAGTTTCATACAACAACTACCCAATTCTAGACTCAATCAAAATTTAGTAACCGGGAAACCCAGACAAGGGTGTCCATGTGGTATGAAGAGAAACTGTCACCATGCCTGGACATTCCCATTATAGCAGTGATGGTTTCCAGCTAATTTAGCTAATGAAATAATATATGTTGGAAAATTGTGGAGAGTGGTATATGCACTCAATGAATGATTGTCTATATATAACAATATCAAAAAAGCCAAACTAACTATTCTTTATCTTTACGACACATAGTACCATTGCTGGTGTATGTCGGGGGGCAACGATAGAACCAGAGGGATAAAGGCCACTTGGTCAAAGCAGTCGCCACGACGTGCACGACTCAGGATTTTTATTTCACCCCCGATAGAAAAAATCCTTTCTGTCTACCGCGGGCTTCGAACACCGTACGTCAGCTTTTGAGGCAGCGGAACAATGGTTTTAGCCGCACGGCCACGCGCACCTCGCCTAACTAACAAATTACTAAAATCTCTAATTGTTCCACTATGTTTTCTATGCTCTAACAATCCAGCTGGACACACGCACACAAATTTGAATTTTGCTCACTAAATTGGGGAAGGCAATAACATGAATATTGAAAGAATAGTGACCTTCCAGGCATGTCGTAAGAGGCGACTAAGGAGGTTGATCGATGGCTTGACAAGCTGTCATTGTAAAAAGCATTGTTATGGAAACAGAGCCATAGATTTTAGAAGCAGCGATCTCTGCAATATGTGCTATTTTGGCACGCAAGGTTTCTGTTTTTGAGATTGTAATTCTGCCCTATGTGCCGTCTTCGGCTCGAAAGGACAATAGATAGAATAACATGAAATAAGAGTGCTGGTTCTCTTAATGGTGTAGTCTAGTAGAGTCCGACAGCACATACCCCTTCAGTCTGTACATGTTAATTAAAAGACTATCATGACTGATGTATAATGTCACAAAAACGTGTATACTAAATTATGTACCTAAAATGTCTTCCATATTTTCAGGTGATTAAGATGTTAATCATCATCATAGTAGTGTTCTTGCTTTGTTGGGGCCCCAAACTCATTGTTCAAGTTATGAAGAAGTTCCAGTTATCCATATTGTACATTCATCAAGCATTTGTAACTATTGTAAGTATGTGTTTGTGTGTTTGTTTATATAACGTGTCGACATTACAACATCAGTGGGCATACAAACGTTTGTATGTGCTTCGGTTACCAAGTTTGTATGGTAAGGGAATTGTTTTTTATTCCACATATAAGCTCTACCGCAAGTTACAGCAACCATTGGAGTCTTCGTCTACCGATTGTTCCTGTCCTGCATTGAGTGGCCGTGTTAAGTTCTTTTTCGCTGGGAATGCTTTTCCTGCTTTCGCCCCTCGTGGCGCCTTGTTTCACCATTCTTTTGACATGTTGATTATCATGTTTCCTTGTCGTCAGCCTGTGAGAGGTGTTATTTTAAAGCCCTCGTAATGTAATTCATGTCTAATTTTAAGCCAAAGGCAGACAACCCTCTCCCCCCAACCTGATGGCCATCTCATTGCCACGAACTCCCGCATGTCCGGGGCTATATATCCAAATTAAGCAGTTAACATGAGCCATGTCGAGTGCGTGACACACTCCCTGTAGAATATGTTCCTGTCAACCCGAAGAAGCGTGCTTTGTGGGTCTGTCAAGATAACCGCATGTGTTGTTGGTCTGTTAACCAGCAATAAAATAGCGTCTGTTACAGTCTGAGTCTCCATGCGTGTGCTGGAGGTAAGTAGTCTTGTAAGCTCCTGAACCCATATCTATCAACTTTCCATTAGAAAGCACAGCAAAAGCCAAGCACACTCAGCACACACCTTGTCACCGAGATCAATGTAGATGATCGGGTCTTGAGATTGGGGGTCAAGTTGCCGTTCCTCCTGAATCTCGATCTTAGTCAAGCCCTGCGTCCAGTCATGAAATTTCCTGTTCAAGTGTATGACTTAGTTAGCCCGCGCATGCCATGCACATCTATCCAATCCCTACCAGTAGGTATGTCCTCCTTGGTGCAAACTTCTGTTTAACAATTTACAGATTACGATATAGATTCATTTGTGGCCACCTTCCTCGGTTTGTGAGGCCCTAAGATGTAGCTTATGCCTAAATCAGGCCTTCGATTTACCCCACCTCAAGAAACTGAGGCATAATACAATAAAACCACTAGCACTCACTTCATTACACAACGGTCATTGCATTGGTGTTACGCTTAATGAAAACTCTATGCCGTTTTTTTATCAAGACAACTCCTCATCTACCTTACCCTTTCTCTCTTGTCTGAGATAAAGGCAACTTTTCATATGTGACACCAGCTCTACTTGTTCTTGATAAGCATATTTATCTATTTACCATTTTCATCGCATTGGTTCCATTTTCATCGCAGTGGTGCATGTCCTGAAAATACAGAAGACAATCTGCTGCCTTGCGACCAGCTCAGACCAGCGCAAGACAAAATCTGGAATACTAAAACTGTTGTTTGGTTCCCTAAAAAAGAAAAAAAAACACAGGGACCACAGCACAACAGACCACATATTGGCATCAATGTAGTAATAGAGTATAGAAGAAACTTCTCCGAGTTTTCGAGTTTTTTCCTGCGATAGGACAAACTTAAAAGTATAATTCAATCTTTATTTTAAAAAAAAAACCAACCCACAAATCATTCCATTCAATTACTAACAATCCAGACATGTTGGGCATGATAAATTAGCTAAGGTTAAGTTCCAAAAAGAACAATTTTGCCACATAATATCACGATCAAGTACCATTCCTGCTGGCGTAGGTTATCATGTCTCTCTACAACTTTCGATCCCGACAGTTATTTATCATTTATACTGTTGAGCATTTGAAAAGCCATTCTTTTAAGCTGTCTGGTATCTTTTCTCTTTGCTTCCCTCTATCTCTTCGTCCCTCGATTTTTCGAGTTGTTACAATATACTGCAGCTGTTCTCTTCTCATTACATGACAAAAAATGATGATTGTTTCTTCCTAATATTGGAAATTAGCTTCCTCTTTACTTTGGCCTCTTTCAGAACGTTTTAATTGCTCTTCTTTGCTGTCCATGGTATTCTCAACATTCTTCTGTAAAACCACATTTCTACAGCCACCAGTGATTTTCTTGTCTGTTGTCACATTATCCATGATTCCCATCCATATATTAAGACTGGCTGTACATAACATTTAAGAACTCTTTTTTTCTTGCTTCTATTGTCAAAAATAGTTTTCACAACATCTTCCTCATTATTTAGAAAGCTGCTTTTGCCTGAGCCATTCTGCATCTCACCTCTATTGTACATCTAGCATCTGAAGTTAACATTGTTTCCAGACATTTAAATTCATTTACCTATTTTAATATTGTTCCACTTGTCTTTATTGCGCATTGCGGTGATGTCTTTTTCTTTGTTGCTACCATTACTTTGCTATTAAGACTGAGTCCTTTATTTTTGTTTTCCTTCACTATAATGTCTATTAGTAGTATCACTATAAGAAATTAAAAACCATAATCAAAGAGAAATATTTTGAATCTTGGAAATAAAGAAAAAACAGCAGACATCCTTACAGGCGCACTCAAAAACTGGTTAGGAAATTGAACAATTTGCAATCTTAAAAAACTAAAACATGAGAGTGCTGCCAAAATGTCCACCTTCCTAAACTAAGAAGGCTACTATCTTACAGTGTGCATGTGCCAGACTGGCGCTCATTCTCCATAACATGTCCTGATACTACTAACATGTCCTGATACTACTAACATGTCCTGATACTACTAACATGTCCTGATACTACTAACATGTCCTGATACTAACATGTCCTGATACTACTAACATGTCCTGATACTACTAACATGTCCTGATACTACTAACATGTCCTGATACTACTAACATGTCCTGATACTAACATGTCCTGATACTAACATGTCCTGATACTACTAGCATGTCCTGATACTACTAACATGTCCTGATACTACTAACATGTCCTGATACTACTAACATGTCCTGATACTAACATGTCCTGATACTACTAACATGTCCTGATACTAACATGTCCTGATACTACTAACATGTCCTGATACTAACATGTCCTGATACTACTAACATGTCCTGATACTAACATGTCCTGATACTACTAACATGTCCTGATACTAACATGTCCTGATACTACTAGCATGTCCTGATACTAACATGTCCTGATACTAACATGTCCTGATACTAACATGTCCTGATACTAACATGTCCTGATACTAACATGTCCTGATACTAACATGTCCTGATACTACTAACATGTCCTGATACTAACATGTCCTGATACTAACATGTCCTGATACTAACATGTCCTGATACTAACATGTCCTGATACTACTAACATGTCCTGATACTACTAACATGTCCTGATACTAACATGTCCTGATACTACTAGCATGTCCTGATACTACTAATATGTCCTGATACTAACATGTCCTGATACTAACATGTCCTGATACTAACATGTCCTGATACTAACATGTCCTGATACTAACATGTCCTGATACTAACATGTCCTGATACTAACATGTCCTGATACTAACATGTCCTGATACTACTAGCATGTCCTGATACTACTAACATGTCCTGATACTAACATGTCCTGATACTACTAGCATGTCCTGATACTAACATGTCCTGATACTACTAGCATGTCCTGATACTAACATGTCCTGATACTACTAGCATGTCCTGATACTAACATGTCCTGATACTACTAGCATGTCCTGATACTAACATGTCCTGATACTACTAGCATGTCCTGATACTAACATGTCCTGATACTACTAGCATGTCCTGATACTACTAACATGTCCTGATACTAACATGTCCTGATACTACTAGCATGTCCTGATACTAACATGTCCTGATACTACTAACATGTCCTGATACTAACATGTCCTGATACTAACATGTCCTGATACTACTAACATGTCCTGATACTAACATGTCCTGATACTACTAACATGTCCTGATACTAACATGTCCTGATACTACTAGCATGTCCTGATACTACTAGCATGTCCTGATACTACTAATATGTCCTGATACTAACATGTCCTGATACTAACATGTCCTGATACTACTAGCATGTCCTGATACTAACATGTCCTGATACTAACATGTCCTGATACTAACATGTCCTGATACTAACATGTCCTGATACTAACATGTCCTGATACTACTAGCATGTCCTGATACTACTAACATGTCCTGATACTAACATGTCCTGATACTACTAGCATGTCCTGATACTACTAGCATGTCCTGATACTAACATGTCCTGATACTAACATGTCCTGATACTACTAACATGTCCTGATACTACTAGCATGTCCTGATACTACTAGCATGTCCTGATACTAACATGTCCTGATACTAACATGTCCTGATACTAACATGTCCTGATACTAACATGTCCTGATACTAGCATGTCCTGATACTAACATGTCCTGATACTAACATGTCCTGATACTAACATGTCCTGATACTAGCATGTCCTGATACTAACATGTCCTGATACTAACATGTCCTGATACTAACATGTCCTGATACTAACATGTCCTGATACTACTAGCATGTCCTGATACTACTAACATGTCCTGATACTAACATGTCCTGATACTAACATGTCCTGATACTAACATGTCCTGATACTACTAGCATGTCCTGATACTACTAGCATGTCCTGATACTAGCATGTCCTGATACTAACATGTCCTGATACTAACATGTCCTGATACTAACATGTCCTGATACTAACATGTCCTGATACTAACATGTCCTGATACTAGCATGTCCTGATACTAACATGTCCTGATACTAACATGTCCTGATACTAACATGTCCTGATACTAGCATGTCCTGATACTAACATGTCCTGATACTAACATGTCCTGATACTACTAGCATGTCCTGATACTACTAACATGTCCTGATACTAACATGTCCTGATACTACTAGCATGTCCTGATACTACTAATATGTCCTGATACTACTAACATGTCCTGATACTAACATGTCCTGATACTACTAGCATGTCCTGATACTACTAGCATGTCCTGATACTAACATGTCCTGATACTAACATGTCCTGATACTACTAGCATGTCCTGATACTAACATGTCCTGATACTACTAGCATGTCCTGATACTAACATGTCCTGATACTACTAGCATGTCCTGATACTAACATGTCCTGATACTACTAACATGTCCTGATACTAACATGTCCTGATACTACTAACATGTCCTGATACTAACATGTCCTGATACTACTAACATGTCCTGATACTACTAACATGTCCTGATACTAACATGTCCTGATACTACTAACATGTCCTGATACTACTAACATGTCCTGATACTAACATGTCCTGATACTACTAACATGTCCTGATACTACTAACATGTCCTGATACTAACATGTCCTGATACTAACATGTCCTGATACTACTAACATGTCCTGATACTAACATGTCCTGATACTACTAACATGTCCTGATACTACTAACATGTCCTGATACTAACATGTCCTGATACTACTAACATGTCCTGATACTACTAACATGTCCTGATACTAACATGTCCTGATACTACTAGCATGTCCTGATACTAACATGTCCTGATACTACTAACATGTCCTGATACTACTAGCATGTCCTGATACTAACATGTCCTGATACTAACATGTCCTGATACTAACATGTCCTGATACTACTAGCATGTCCTGATACTACTAACATGTCCTGATACTACTAACATGTCCTGATACTACTAACATGTCCTGATACTACTAACATGTCCTGATACTACTAGCATGTCCTGATACTACTAACATGTCCTGATACTACTAGCATGTCCTGATACTAACATGTCCTGATACTACTAGCATGTCCTGATACTACTAACATGTCCTGATACTACTAGCATGTCCTGATACTACTAACATGTCCTGATACTACTAGCATGTCCTGATACTACTAACATGTCCTGATACTACTAACATGTCCTGATACTAACATGTCCTGATACTACTAGCATGTCCTGATACTACTAGCATGTCCTGATACTAACATGTCCTGATACTACTAACATGTCCTGATACTACTAGCATGTCCTGATACTACTAACATGTCCTGATACTACTAGCATGTCCTGATACTACTAACATGTCCTGATACTACTAACATGTCCTGATACTAACATGTCCTGATACTACTAGCATGTCCTGATACTACTAACATGTCCTGATACTAACATGTCCTGATACTACTAGCATGTCCTGATACTACTAACATGTCCTGATACTACTAACATGTCCTGATACTAACATGTCCTGATACTACTAGCATGTCCTGATACTACTAGCATGTCCTGATACTACTAACATGTCCTGATACTAACATGTCCTGATACTACTAACATGTCCTGATACTACTATAGTCCGTTCAGATTCGTTTGCCGAGATGTTATGATTTATAATTCAAAAAGTTCTTGATGATTTCACATGATTTTTGGCATACGGTGTTAAAATGTCCATGTCACGAGAACATATGTGTTACTCGATGTCTAGCTATAACGGTTTTCTTAAAGCGGCGAATTCCTTTGATCTTTGCCCATGTAACTATTATTTTGACCCTAATCAAAATGTTTTACAGTAATCTAGTGCAACGATGACCCATAGGCGTGTCCATAAAATTTTACTTGGTGGCAAGTATACAAATTTTAAATTATATATAGAACTTTTGTTCGTAGAGTCAATTTGATATAGTTCCATGCTCTTGGTGTGAGTTTCCCAAATGTTGTCGCTGCCTTTCAAATACGTACATTTAGTTCCTCATCTAAGGAAAGTGTGGCTGTAATAGTGGATCCAAGATAGCTGAACTTCTGTACTGACTCAAGCAGGCTTCCATTCAAAGTAATGGTTGTTGGTTTGCTTATAACATATTTTTGATTGCTTGGGTGGTCTTGAACAATAAACTGTTTAACAAATCAACTAGGAAATTTTGCAAATCAAACTATTTATTTGTAGACTTAATCAGAGTAATGATCATTCAGAATCAGACGAGTCAAATAGGTCGATTACTGCTTTCGGCTGAACAAACAACAAACCATCCTTTTTCCAATATTCCTCTTCTTGTCGTAACACATGATCCTCACATTTTACCCAGTAGTCTTTATTTATATTTGATAGAGCCTGATTTGTAAGTGTCTCAACATCGCATAATTTGAAAGTTTTATTTGTATATGCTACGTGTCCTTTAACTTTTGCCCAAACTAGTTCTATAGGATTTAAGTGTGCATGATATGGAGGTAGTCTCAAACATCTATGGCCATGTTCTTGAATTAACTTGTCTATTTTAAATATCTTTGTACGTTGTGTCTGTTTTACAAGGCTAAGCAATTCGGGTTTCAAGTAGCTGTCGTTAACTTGTATGTGTTCTTTTATGAGCCACGTTTTGATTGCATCTTTTGTACTTGATGATGTTGGGATTCTATCTTCTACGTTAATTACGTTATGGTATGAAGCATTGTCCATTATCAGACAAGAAGGTCGATCTAATATTGGAAGGATACTTTTCTCGATCCAGTCTTTAAATATGTGCCCATTCATTTCGGAGTGGTAGTCTCTATTGTCTATGGATTTTGAAATGAAAACGAGATGAGCATTCTGCAACAACCCATTATGTCTGCTACCTGCATGTGCAACTATCAAACGTTGCCCTTTACTGCTTGGTACTGATCTTTTAATACTTCCATCTGCTAACTGCCATTCCTTTTCATTTGTATGATGAGCGTTGATCCAAGTTTCATCTAAATAAACAATATCATAATCATTTTCGCGCATTTCCTTCACTTCACGTAAATACTTGCTTCTAAGAGCTACTAGATGTGGCTTCTCACAAATAATGTTTTTTCCACCAGCATACTTTCTAAAGGTGAAGCCTGCACTTCTTAATATTTTCCATAATGAAGTTTTTGATATTTCAATGTCGTTGTTAGTTTTCAGCCAAAGTTTCAACTTTCTAAGTGTCACTTCTTCGTTTATATCAAACATTCGACAGATTTCTCTTTTTACTAGGTCCTTATCAAAACTGTCTAACGTTTCTTTCCTTCCTTGCTTTCTTGCATTTGTTGGCAATAAATATCTGCTTCCTTTAACTATTCGATCAAATGAACGTTTACACAAACCTAAAATATGCATTGTTCTCTTCTCAGGGTTTGATAAAGAACAATAAAGATGTCCCTTTTTACGCTCTCTGCAGAAGTATTGATAAATCTTTATAGCAATGTTATGCTCAGTAAAATATTTTGCCTTTATATTCATTCTCACATAGACTTGCAGAAGATAATATGGATAGTGCCGCCTCCTTTCTGTAAATAATGAGATTTGCCTCTGAATTATGACTCGAACTCGAGTCTACGGCCGTGATTTTGACGTCACATAATTTCCGGTTTCGGCTAAAATGTCATTTTGTGCTAAACGGGAAATTTCATATGTAACATTTCTTTATAAAAATTTATAGTGGAAACATAACTATTTTAGGACGGTGCGCATTCAGCCGTGAAGGTCATGCCTATATGTTAAAGAATCAGCTGTGAGATGTAAGCATCTACATAATCCCGCCGGTGTTTATAATATCGATTAACTTTTTTTTAATATATGTTAAATAAGGCATCTTTGAAACTGGATCACATTTCTTTGATAAAAAAATATTTTTATAGCGACATTAGTATTCTAAACCTAACTTCAAAAGATCAATGCAAATGAACAATAAGTTTTTGAAAAAAATAAATTAATGTCTAGGCAAACGAATCTGAACGGACTATAACATGTCCTGATACTAACATGTCCTGATACTACTAGCATGTCCTACTACATGAACTGCACAGAAATCTGAGATCCAAATGTAGAGCTCTATAAAAATATGTGTATGATAAATGATGGGATGCCTATGCAGACCTGCTGCTGATAGTGTGATTCCCGAAGAAGGCATCCATTGTGTAAACTGATTAACCCTGGAATCTCAAATGAGTAGGAAGAAGAAAAAAGAAGATGATGACTTATGATTCAATTTTTTAACAGCAGTAATTGTATGACGTTTTCTTATCAATCTGCTACAAATGTCAACATTGTTACATCATAAATATTTAAGATAACCTTATGCTATAAAATACTTGGACACAATAATAACATCAGACAGAAGATACACCACAGAAATAAAAAGCAGAATAGCTTAGTCTAAAATAGCATTTCAGAAATTGAAAAATGTCTTATGCAACAAGTTTATAACAATAGAAGTGAGAAAGAAAGTCCATTGGTGTTATATAGAGCCAATTCTGAACTATGAATGCGAATCATGGACAGTAAACAAACAAATGAAAAGATGATTACAGCCACAGAGATGGGATTTCTCAGAAGAATGTTGACAGTTCCCTGGACAGCTAAAATGATCAATGAGGACATTTTCATAGAGGCCAACACAAAAATGGAGCTCCTAAAAAACATCAGAAAGGAACAATCAGTATTTTTTGAGGACATGAGAAAAGGAAAGTTGGAATACTTGGTTACAACTGGCAAAATATAGGAAAAAAAGAGATTGAGGACGACAAAGAGAGAAGATACTAGATTAGCTTTGAGCCATGGCATGGAAAACAGTCAACAACAGAATTGATATGATGCACTGTGGATAGAAAAAAACATTAAAACACTGATCAGAGAGGCAAGAGCAGCAGAAATCGGCTCCCTCAATGAGATAGAGTTGCTTGCATAGAACAGAGACAAATGGCAAGATCTTTACAAGGATTGAAAACTGCTAGAATAAAAATTTAGATAAGAGAAAGAGTATCTGGGTCTATGTCCTATGGGTCAGCTACAGCTCAAAAGGTCAATAGATAGATAGATAGACTGTGGATAGAAGATTGTGGAAGGACATGATCGCCTATGCCAACCGGTAATGAACATCATGATGATTATGAATACTATAAATGTGAAAGTCATTAAAACTGATTTAATGTGATTAATTTGCAACAAATTATCAAAAAATATATATGCTAATTTGTATGTTTTCCATCAACAGCTGGTTTTCAGCTGCCTTCCCTACATTCAGTCGTGCATTAATCCACTTATCTATGTCCTGATGTCCAAAAATATTCGCAGCAGCATTCGTAAGATTGCATGTTTGCAGGCATCCTGCAAGAGCTGTTCTGGACATCAGTGGGTGGACTCACCTTCGCATGAGCTCAAGACTAACCATAGCCAAGCTGCTACATCCATGGATACTTATCATACTTACGGATGTCACAAGTCTGCAACAGCTCACTTATGAGTACTAAATGAGTTTATGCTTAATTTAAATATTTGTGACCTATATACTTAATGTTAACACTAACAATATACTCATAAATAAAAGCATCATGTAAAAAGAAAATTGAGAAAATGAAACTTGTTATATGCCATCTAACACCTCCATAAAAGAAAGTGAAAAGTATCAAACAAAAATAAATAAAAAACTCATAAATAATTAAATCTTTCAAGGCCTGGAAAAGATGTGATTTAGTTCAATTATTGAAATGAGAAATAACTGTAAAAGATAATGTGATTTAGTTCAATTATTGAAATGAGAAATAACTGTAAAGATAATGTGATTTAGTTCAATTATTGAAATGAGAAATAACTGTAAAAAATAATGTGATTTAGTTCAATTATTGAAATGAGAATTAACTGTAAAAGATAATGTGATTTAGTTCAATTATTGAAATGAGAAATAACTGTAAAAGATAATGTGATTTAGTTCAATTATTGAAATGAGAAATAACTGTAAAAGATAATGTGATTTAGTTCAATTATTGAAATGAGAAATAACTGTAAAAGATAATGTGATTTAGTTCAATTATTGAAATGAGAAATAACTGTAAAAGATAATGTGTCAGTTATGGAAATGAGAATTAACTGCAAAAGATAATAATTATGAAAGTCTCATATCTAATTTATGAATCAAAATCTGGCTGGTTGGCTAACGATGGAAAAACTACCAAGGAGATCAACATGTTGATGCTGTTGGTTAGTTGGCTAACAAACAATGCAGAGATTACCAAAGAGATCAAAGTGTTCATTGTTCAGCAGGTGTGTTCAATTGAGGACACAGAACCTGTGGAAGAACAGGTACGAATGTCTTCAGAGTGCAATATGTTCTTTCTCATCATCATCAAACTGGACAGAGAATGGAGACAACAAAACCCATTAGTCATTGAGGCAGAAGTACAGGTCTTAATATTCGAGAACTCTTCTGATAGTGACACAGTCATTTACACAGATGGGTCTATTATTTGGCACATACAGAGTATGGAGCTTCTGGATTTTCACAGCTCATATTGGAGGCAGAACTGTGAAGGAAGACAGTGGTGCTTTCACATTGACTACAAGTATTTTGACTATGGAAATTATGGCTCTTACTTAAGCATTAGCTTGGCTTGAGGTACAGACTACACATGTTTGTTTCCTCAGTGAGTCAATGAGTATGCTCAGAAAGATCACAACTGGCTGTGCTCAACAGCAATGGTTAGTGTCTCTTGGGAGATCTATTCTAAAAAGTGTCTGCTTCATTTTCATGCCAGGGTACGCAGGTGTAAGAGGTAATGAATGTGCTGATATTCTTGTCAGTTTGGCTGATCCAAACTTTCCTCCATTTGAATGTGATAGACTACTCTGACATTCTGAATGTCCTCAGGAATACTGGATGATAAAACAACTCAAAAAGTAACCCAGAATCCACAGCCATGAACCAACTTCAAGAATATCATGTCAAACTGAGAAATGTCAAACAATAGCACTATGCAGGAATCCAAAGGTGACCTGTCAACCAACACAACACAATTCTTGTAAATTGCTACACATTAATGGATATTCTTTGGAAGAGATCTGAGCACTCATGGACTTATTCAGTGAGCAGTGAGGATGACCAATCGACTAAACCAAGCTCAAAATGTTCATGCATTTGATTGGTAGGTTGGCTAACAATGGAAAAAATACCAAGGAGATCAACATGTTGACGCTGTTGGTTGATTGGTTGGCGATAGATGGAAAGATTACCAAGGTGATCCCAATTTTAGTTGATTGGTAGGCTGGCTAAAGATGGAAAGACTACCAAGGTGATCACAATTTTAGTTCATTGGTAGGCCGGCTAAAGATGGAAGGACTACTAAAGTGATCAAATTGTTGATGCTGATGTGTAGGCTAACAATGGAAAGACTACCAGGGTGATCAAAATGTTGTTGTTGTTGGGTGGTTAATAATCAATCGAAAAACTACCAACTGATCAAAAATAGACTGAACACAGATAAAAATACAATAAAGGAAATGCACAGCGTATAGTAAGGAACTGATCATGAAACAAAACTTAACTTTAAGCATGGACTGTCAACAAAGCTGCTGAAAAACATATAAAGTCAAAGTACATGGAGAAAAGAACAAATATGTCAGTTTTGCAAGAATTTAATATTTCAGATGACAAAGAACATAAAAACATGGAAATAAATTATTTTAGTCACATAAAATAGCGGGAACCACGATAGCTCAGTGGTTAGTGAACTGGACTACAAAGGACAAGGGGTAAGGTTCGATCCCAACCGACGGCTTCCAGGTTCACCCAGCCTTAAATGGGAATAGGATTTTTTTCTGGGAAAGTAAAGTGGCAAGGGCGTAATACCGACCACATTACCCCAGAAATCATGTGCTGAAGGTCTGTAAAATTTATGGTCACTAACACCATATTCCCTATACGCCACTTGGCCGTGACGGGGGCTCTTTATTTTTTCTTTTTTATACATAAAATTACATAATGATCTAGAGGTGATATTTATGGAGGGCATAGATGACAACTAGAACAACAAAAATGACAATCACAAAGATAGACCTTCATTAATGTATGCTTGCACAAAATAAAAGGATGTAAATGGCAGGACAAAAATCACCAACATAGAATTATGGAAAAAGTACCAGTCAAATACCAGTGGACAAAGGGACACAGTGAAAACTATAATGCTGAACAGGACACACATTGCGGAAGACAAGTTAGAGTATTACACGACAGGCTCTTTTTTTCGGACTTCACAGGGGAAAAGCACAAAGAAGAAAACTAAAATATTCTGGGAGAAAACAGGTGAGAGTAGATATGAAAATGATGGTGAAGACATGGAATGATCTTAAAAATAAGGCAAGAAACAGAACAGTTTAGAAAGTTTTTGTTGAAGACCTATACTCCAAGTCTCTCTCTCTCTCTTTCTGCGATCAGGACTCAGTCAGAGTAGGATTCCAGACTCCCACATGAAGTCAGCTGTCAGGTTAAGTGTGTTGATCGCCCCCACAGACAGAACGTCACATTTAGAGTCCGCCAGATCCACTCTGACTGAACACCCGTTAATACGTTGCACTGTATTCTGCGCCAGTGGCCCAGTGCATCCGATTTCAGCCAGCATTTTTTCAGGTTTGTTTACCTTAGCCTTTGATTGTGCACAATCTTTCTGCAAGGCAGCAGATTGTCTTTTCTGTAGAGGGATTCTGCCCTTAGATGATCTGTCCTCCCAGGTTTACGAGCACCATCTGCCCGAGTCAAATACTCCAAGTGAGTTAAAGGGAAGAAGATAGATGATAACTATAGAGGGCAAAGTTCCAGATTAATGTGGGAGAAGAAAACCTACAAGAATGTGAGTGTAAGATATCCCAGATGAACTGGGATTAGATGCTGAACATCCTAAGCAGGACAGATACAATTCTAGAGTAGTTGTACAGGGACCAAATTCCAAAATATGATGATAATGATAAAATGCAGATAAAGAGCATCCATTGCATCATGAGCTCATCACAGGGAAGGTGTCAGGAAAAAAGGCAAAACATGAGTGGGCCGAGCAGAAAATATCATCAAACAGGTCTGTGGGCTTATCAATATCAATGCTGGCGAGGAGTGAATACCATCATGTCTATGTCATATGGGGGGACATTTTGTCACACTCGATAGGAAATGTAGGAAACAGAACTCAGTTGTGGTCAATGCGGAGGTCAACATTCTCATCTGGGATAACACTGATGAGAAAGATGCAGTCATCTATACAGACGGATCTGTAAAATGGCACCAAAGGAGTGCATGGGCATTTTCAGCATGCTCTGCAGGCAGAATAATCAAGGAAGACAGTGGTGCATATGTTATGATCATGAGTAGCATGACAATGGAGGTGATGGCAGTGACCAGGGCATTCATCTGGTTAAAGTCACAAGACTACACCCATGCCTGCATACTGAGTGATTTGGTGAGCATGATAAGAAAAGTGGAAGCGAGCTCTGTACGCATGCAATGGGTAGAGTCCTTGCAGAAGTAAAAAATACTTAAGGTCACCTTTGTCTATGTCCCAGGACATGCAGGAGTACAGGGAAATGAAAGAGCAGACAGGTTGGCTAGTTGCGCTGTAGTCGAGGATGGTCAACCAATGGATCTGGGATCTGAGCACCTACGGACATATTCGGAGTGCAAAGGATGATGACCCACAAATAACTCAATAATAATAATGAGTTGGTTGAGCAATTGTTAAATCATACCGGTGTCAAGGATATTAGTTTTATTTATATGTTCTGGGAATAAAATATGCTTTATAAATGTGAAAAAAATACTTGTGTCAATGTATGCACCCGATCAAAATAAAATCAAAGCTTCATAGGAGATCACAGAGTTTTCAGCTAAACTGATTTGAAGAACAGCAAACTGTGTCCAAAAATTTTGGAAGCTTATGTCTGTGTGTCTATAAAATATATAATGAGTTTAACAAATTTACTCTTTTACTTCTAATTTACTTATAGTTTGTCAAAGTTTATTTAAAATTTAAATATAAAAGGGGAATTAAAAACTAAAACCCAAATACTTTGTGGTAAATGCTCAGGACAAGTGGCCTTTATTCTTCATTCCTATTTGCCCCCCCCCCCAATCCCCCACTTTTCCACCCAGACAGACCCGGTAATGGGAGAAGGCTGCAAAGATAGTTTTTATTAAAAATTAAGCAAAACTACAACTTAATTTGTACATGCACAATCAGAGTTAAAGTGAAACAGAATTAACTTAATTTTAAAAAATTACCATTTCCAAATTGAATTGAAACTGTTATTCTATATACTTTGTGGGTTTACTCAACTAGAACTTGGTAGCCTAGTTATGAAAACCACCCGACTGGGCTACCGACGTTCAGACAACCCGTGATTGATTCCCACTTGAAGCAGTGTGAGTTGTACTCGTAGTTGGAAAAAAAATCCCCCCGCAGTCGACCCAACCGCTGGCAGAAATGGGTACCAGGGTAGTACTCTGAGAAGGCGAGGAATGCCGTATCCTGAGTTTTGATGCTTGAAGTGACACTATCCAGAAGTCTCTGAACACTTCTTGATAGGCAGCCGAGCACATATGGGTGGAAACTCGTGTCCTAAAATGCCGGTTCAAGTCTCATACTTTACTCATCTTGAATAATAGACCTCACCATAAAAGCACTGCCATTGTATTAAAGGGGTTTTTTTAATGCATGTTCCATATGAATCCATTATGTAATTAAGGGTCCTCTCCACACCGTAACAATTACAGGAAAAATTATGTTCGTACCCACATTTTTTAAATGACCTACAACACATTTTATAGATGATCTGGTCAGAATCACAAAAGAACGATCTACTTTCCCACAAAAAATCTTGAGTATCAATTTTCTCAGTCTGAAATAACCCCAAAGCCGTTTCTGTCTGAAAAAATTCACTAAATGTGGGAATTGAATTCAGAAGCTTCGGTCATTTGCAAGGGCATTAAGACTCAAGTCACTACAGCTTTTCAGTTGTACTAAATTTGATTGTAAAAAAAGTCGCAGCACTTCATACAGTTTTTAAAAATGCACTAATTTGCCACCAACTTAAATTTCAAATTTTGCTACTAAATTATTCAGTGAATTATTCTTGTATGGCTTGATTATCCTATAATGTTGTCACAACTAAGTGGATGTGTGATATAATTATTATTTTTTTTTTTAATTATATTGAACATAATGCTGAACAAAATGTGTTGCATAATCTTTATCATGTGGAAAGAAATGTTTTAAAATTGATATGTGACCACATGCTATTTTATATAAACACATAGTGTATGTATACTATTATTTTTATTTTTGTGAACTGGGAGTACACATATTTTCTTCTATGAACCATCAGTGAATATACTTCGTTTCACTAGTTTAGACGCTGTATCTACCTATGAGACTACTCAATATGCTGTGGTTTCTTCTACTTCTTTAGCATTCACCTGGTCAGTGGACATCAATGCATAGTGTCACAAATTTCAGCCTGGTATATCTGCTTTCGGCATGCTGTAGTATCAATTCCCAGTGATATCACATACAAGATGACTCAAATGTTGATATATCTTGTCTCACTCATAAATCTAGAACCAGAGTCATTGAACAGTCTAAAAAAGGACAGATACAACTATGAGACTTAAGATATATTTTTTTTAATATTTATTTTTCTAAAGGGCTCTAAAGGCTTTTCTACAGGGTATGTTTCTGGTGATCAGATTCCCTCCTACTGTGAAGCTCTGTGTAAGGAGTTTGTATTACTAGGATGAAAGGTTATTATTTGTCTTTAGTGCAGCTCTGTCAACTTTTGGGCATTGTAACATTTTCCACTCTATGTACATTTGTTGTTGCCCTACAAGACATTACAAAGCCCATCAGCCACCAAAAGCATTGTTGGTAGGTGACAAGAAAGATGAATGATACCATATGGAAATAAAGGGTCCTGTCACATCATATAGTGGCATACAGAGAATATCGTGTTAGTGCTCCTATTTTTTTTTAGAACTTCAGCACATTATTTTTTTGTGTAATATATTATGCCAGTACCAGCTTCCAGACATAATCTAGTACCCAATTAAGAAAGTTCCTGTGTGTTACCGGGGCCTCATTATGAGGGAAGTAAAGAATAGTGACGCTGTGACCTTCCAGGCATGTCGTAAGAGGCGACTAAGGAAGTTGATCAATGGCTTGACAAGCTGTCATTGTAAAAAGTATTGTTATGGAAACAGTGCCATATATTTTAGAGCAGTGATCTCTGCAATATGTGCCACTTTGGCACGCAAGGTTTCTGTTTTTGAAATTGTGGTTCTGCCCTATGTGCCGTCTTCGGCTCAAAAGGACAGTAGATAGATAGAATTAAGGCTGTGTGTACCTAGAAGCATTGATCAGGATTGAACCCAATCACTTGTCCAAAGTAGTTGAGTTCACTAACTACTGAGTTTAGTGGCAGTCATGATGCCAGATGACCTATAGGAAATATGGTTGTAATGCCCACATTTTTTAACTGGCACATTTGTAGGTGACATGGTCTGTATCATGCTAAAAAAATATTCTGCCACAATTCACAAAAGTTGAGCACAGAGAAGAATAAAATCTCCAAACACAGCTTAAAAAAAAAAAAAAAGATCAGTCAGCTTAACAAATGTATCAGAAAATGCCTGTTGGTTAAAACAGTATTAAAGCTACTGCACAATCAAGGGCAAAGAACTGAGATAGCAACAAAATTTAGATTTTTAAGGATTTTTCCTTTAGCAACATGTAGCTGTGAAATATGTACAATCAACAGATCAGATGAAAAAATACATTGATGTTTTTGAATGCAAGTGCTACTGAAGATGACCTACAATATCATGGATGGAGAAAACAACAAATGTAAATTTTACAAGAATTTAAAATCACAGAAAATTGGTTGATAAAGAAGAATACAAAAATGAGGAAAATAAAATGTTGTTATATAGAATGACCTCTGGAAAATAATTATGAAGGGCACAGCTACAGGTTAACATGACAGAGAAAGACCTAAAAGATGAGTTCAAGAAATCACAAACTGGGATGAACTGCTGCAAATGCTGGACATCTTATGTAGGACAGAAAACTTCTGAGTAGCTGTCACGAAAGCCAAGCTCTAATAGGAACAAGCTAGGTGATAATGAAACACTATAGCATTCTTAAATATAATCACAAAATCACGGGATCATTGCTCATTTATAAGCGGATTGCATTGCAATGTGTTTTACATCTTTTAATCCAATGCATCTATACTAATATGAATCATAATTTTAAAAAATGACAATTGATATAATAATTTTTTTGCTCGCTTTCAAGTGATGCTATAATTGATATTTTTATGAGCTTCCACGCAAATTTGTATTAAATGACCGTTTTCAATTCCTCAATGAAATTGTTAATTTAGTTTATTTTACTTTATTCTTCCATTTCAGTCATGATGACAAGTAGAACACTAATTGTTATTTTGTCTAACAGGATTTATTCTACAGCTATTAATGTTGTATTAGTAACATACTTTAACATTAAAAACAAGACATATTATTGTTTTCTTGTTGTTCTTTCAAGAAAGACTACATTTCATGACATTTGTTTTTTTTTTGAATATAAAAAAAGTAAAGGTTCTCTCAATGACTTGCTAGGTGTGTGGGGAATATGGTGTTAGTGACCATATTTTTCTATGACCACGGCACATTTTTGGGTGATGTAGTCAGTATCATGCCAGGCCACCTTTACTTCCCAGAAAAATCTCTGGTACATATTTTCCATTTTTAGCAGCTGGGTGAAGCCACGAGCCTTGTCAGACCAAAAAAAAAAATCTACCACTGCTGGGGATCAAACCTGGACCTTTATTTTACAATGTACAGAGTTGTTATATTCCATATAATCAGTTTTGTGCTTACTTTAATCTAGATATTTTAAAATACTTGCTGCTTTGGCATTTACCATTTTCTCGTAATTTTTGTGTGTTTTTCCTCTAAGTTTTGAATCATCTCTAATTTCATTATTTTGATGTGTAATTCAATAGCTCTAGCATCACTAGCCATGATACTGTAGTCCGCACCTCCTTATGTTTTTTTTTTTTTACTAAAAGTCACTAAGATATCCAATCTTGATTCATAATTAAAAGTAATTTTGCTTTTTTTTTTTTTTTTTAAATTTATAACTCATAGGTGATCATGCCTCTCCACAACTTTCGATTATAAAGCAATATAACATCTAATAATCTTAAAAATACATGCACATTAGGAGCAATGAAATTACTGACACAACACATCCAAGCCCATTTAAGATCCATCATTTAATGCACCAAGCATTCCTTAGTGAGGTGGGAAGATAACATAAGAGAAATGATAGGATTAACCTTTGTGACACCTCAGAAAGCAGTTCTTAATCAAGAAGGTTGTGAGATCATTGTGAAGACATCAAGAGATACTCCAATGACCAGCAAGATTACAGGACAAATGATGACATATAACTTTCATGATTTTATTTTTTAGTGTTGAGTTGGTTTAAAGGCTAAAGACTAGACAGAACAAGGCAGAAGAAAATGCACATAAGTCAAAATAATTTTAATAAAACTGTAAAAACTGTTACAACAAAACAAAATAACAAAGAACACAAATGTGAAATCTTACAGTTTTACAACATAAATATACATTAATATGTGTACGTCATGTGAACTTATCACTGAAAAAAAATATATACATAACCACTTAGAAATGCAAGGGAAAAAAACCCAATAGTACTTATCAAAAGGATGTCCACAATCTCCATCTGGACACATTTATTAAAATGAGCTCTTTATAACTTCCATAGTGGTCTTGTTCAGAGTTAAACTAAGGCAGTGTGGTAACGGATGAATTGAAATTGTTGAAAATACAAAAATATGAATTTTAGTCAATCTCATTCAATGAAAAAGTTAGCAATGTAAGCAGACATGGAGAAGAAAGAATAAAAAAGATTATGTGTAAAAAAAAAAAAATGGTAGAAGATACTCATGGAGAGGCAAAAAGAATGTCCTTTAACATACAAGGTAATTGAGGAGTAAAAATATTAAACTTAGTTGTACTAGCATTTGGAAGTGAGGGAGCCAGTGCTCTTCCTGACAACTAAGTGAGTCAGACACTGATTCTTTATTTCAGCTGGGTTGAATGGGCAGCATCAAGCTGGAATGAAACACATTGTTCACTCTTCAACCAAACCAGCAAGCTAATGGAGAGGGCACATGATATTCATTAGCACAGAGTGACATAAAAGTCATGAGCGTCAGTCAGTGTAGTGATTTCTTTAGAATGATAGTTGAATTTCAACAAATGAAAAACTAAAATACTCTCATTAAAGCTCAAAATGCAAAATTAAAATGAATTTAAATATTATTGTTATGACGACATGGAAAATAAAACTGACAGTTAAAAAAAATTTGTGTAAAAAGTACACACAGATATGCTTTTCAGGTCTTTGTGATGGCTGATCACCTTATGCCATGAAATCAATATATCCATATATCATGAAAGAAGTATGTTCTGTCTCCTCACATTAAGTTAGAGTTCAAAATCATTGGTCATTCATTTTAAAAATATATGTTCTGAGCTTCTTCAGAAGACATCTAAAACAAAAAAAGTTGTACTAGAGGATTCTACAAGTTACTGACTTGCAGAAGTGATCACTGGCCTTGACTTTGCTCACTTTTGTAACTTGTAAAGAGCAAGCAGCTCACAGACAAAAAGGGATTAAGTCAAGCCAATTTAAATCAACATTATGATATGGACTATCTAGCAATTCAAGAAAGCTATTAATTAATTAAATAGATAAGAAAGTGAATCTCAGGAATGTAGAGTGAGTTACATAAAGCATTGTGAAACACTCTGAAAGTCTTGATTTATTCTCTATATGGAAGTCAGCAGCTATGTTCATGTGACTAAAAGGAAGGAAAAATTAAAAAATAAAAAAAGGTATGTAAGAAGCTTTACGTGACAAGTGGACGACACAGACTAAACAACGTTTCGGCTCAATAGGCCTTCATCAGGAACAAACAATAAAAACACACACACACAAATTAATAACGAAACAAATAATGTTTCGTTATTAATTTGTGTGTGTGTGTTTTTATTGTTTGTTCCTGATGAAGGCCTATTGAGCCGAAACGTTGTTTAGTCTGTGTCGTCCACTTGTCACGTAAAGCTTCTTACATACCTTTTTTTATTTTTTAATTTTTCCTCATATTCAGCTTTACTGCAGCTTCGCATTTTTATGCCTTAACCCTTCATGTGACTAACCAATTTTTGTTTTCTTCACTTGTTCAACGCTGTCAGATAACAACAACAATAGTTTGTATGAACTGTGGGGCTGCATCAGGGATGCCATTAAGTTCCTCAGTTTTAGAAGCAGTGCCATTTCATAGGACAGTGTAGGGCCTATATTGTTTCTGTCTTGCTCACTGTGTCTACACTCTTGTACAATGTGTTAGTGCCATTTCATAGGACAATGTAGGGCCTATATTGTTTCTGTCTTGCCCACTGTGTCTACACTCTTGTACAATGTGTTAGTGCCATCTCATAGGATAATACAAGACCTATATTGTTTCTGTCTTGCCCACTGTGTCAACACTCTTGTACAATGTGTTAGTGCCATCTCATAGATTAATACAAGACCTATATTGTTTCTGTCTTACCCACTGTGTCTACACTCTTGTACAATGTGTTAGTGCCATTTCATAGGACTAAGTAGGGCCTATATTGTTTCTGTATCGCCCACTGTGTCTACACTCTTGTACAATGTGTTAGTGCCATTTCATAGGACAATGTAGGGCCTATATTGTTTCTGCTTTGCCCACTGTGTCAACACTCTTGTACAATGTGTTAGTGCCATCTCATAAGACAAAGCAAGGCCTATATTGTTTCTGTCTTGCCCACTGTGTCAACACTCTTGTACAATGCACATGTCAGGCTCACCAATCAGAAACTTTCTGTATATTTTCCAAATTTGCTGCAATCAAACAAGAGTCTAAAGAATGTGGTTTTTTTTTTCTTTTGTTACAAGAAGTAGAGAGGATCATTGATCTCGTGTTAAAATATGTCTTACAATACAATTAGTGGAATTAGTTTTATGATTCTTTGTAAAATATATGATACATCCATCAGTCTGACTTTTACCTTTGTTAGAAGTGAGCTCAGAAGTTAATGTTTCACATTTCTGGAGCAGTTTTAAGAAGTGTCTTACTTAATACATATGTGCTGTGTGTGAAAGTTGCAGTTTTCTTTACTGGACCAAGTGTGTCATAATGGTCGCTATTACCATGTGCAGATATTGAATATTTGTAAGACTGTCCATCTATCAGGCACTTAGTCTTCCTTGAGCCTTGAAACTAAACCATGAGCAGCTATAAGCATGTGGTTAGGTTTCCATTTAATATGATGGATTCTCTCTTAAGTGACATTAATGGTTTTTCTCAAGCATTTCATCACACATGTTGTAATCCTTTTTTACTGCCCCTTGCATACCCACATGTGTAGACTGTTAATTAAAATAGTAGAGCTTGTTTCTGTGTTTCAAAAAGGCAACATGTTTCCATAACAGTATGTTAAACAATCCAATAACTGTTCTCAGATGTTAACAAATAAGAGCTTGAGCATCTTTTTTTTCAAAAAGCACAACACTGGCAGGTAAAGATAACATTATTTCTCTACATGGTCAAACATCTAGGTAGCCATCATTTTCTTTGTCATTGTCTTTGTCTCCATCATAAAATTCATTGTTGGATTCAATTCTGTAAGAAAGACACAACAATAAATCAAAGTTAATTATAGAAGTATAACAATTTCTCACTCCACAAATAAAAATATGAAGACATTAATCAATTTTGATCTTTTAATTTGATATATTAGAACATCATTGATAATTTCATCCAATCACATATTGTAACAAATTTGGTTGAATGTACCTCATTTAAAAGATTGATTAAAGTCAAGTCAAAGTAATAAAACACTCTCCTTTTCCTTCAGTTAAGTTTAGTTTATTCAATGGATCATCCTCATTGTACATCAAACATATCCATAAGCACTCATATCTCCTCCCCAGTATGCTCCTCAGTGTATGTAGACTGACGACTCCACTTGCGCGTTGTATTCTTTGTTATTCTTTTGTGTCTTCCCACATAGTGCTCCTTTCTGGCATCTCCAATTTTCAACTGATGTTAGTACAGTCTGGACATGGTCATCGATTAATGGTCATTGACTGAATCATTATTAACTCGCTCTATATCCTGAGTGCATTCAGAATGTCAGCCCGATCCATTACACGTCCGCCATCCATGGCAGCTGTTCCAACCAGCTCATTCATTTCCTTTCGCGATCAAGTGTCCAGGAATGAAAATGAAACATATCCCAGTCAGTCCTTAATTCTTTAGTGACAACAACCAGTGTCTTTGTTCTCTTCAATTTTCATGAGCATGCTCATCAAGTCACTAAAAAATCATACAGAGGTTGTGTTTCTAGCCAGACCATTGTGGTATTTGTAAAGACACAATATATAATTTGGTAATATCAAGTTTAGTCAAATATTTAAGCCTATAATCATATGTACAGGCACAATAATTCTATATATGGCAAATACAGACAGTGTCTTAACAAAGAAATTACCATAAATTAAACATACACACTTTTTGTGCGAAACTATTTGTTCAGAAAATCTAACTCCCATTTTAGAGATATTTTAAAACTGGTAGATTTTAATGCCTACTTGTAAAATGGCACAAGATATCTGTGACATTGTGTGAAATTAACAAATATAAATAATCATAAATCTAACCACAGACATACAACCTTTTATCCAAATCTTCAGTAGAATTTCTGATGTCTGGATCAGTCTCCTCAGTGTTCTCTAAACACAGCAAGTCTGATGGAACATCCTGCATCTGAACACTTGGGGCAGCAGTCAACATTTTCAAATTATCCAGAATGGTGGATTTGATGTTTTCAAGGTACTGAAAAAAATACATGGTCATCACTGGTTTTACTGAGAAATTTCCAAGACACAGTATAAGTTGTAAAAGAAGAATGTATGAAAGTGTTATTCAATTATTGTTAAAATAACAAGTGCTTTAATAACCCATAAGAACAAACCACAGAACTTAGAAAATAAACAAAGTAAATAGAACTTTATAATATATGGAACCACCATAACTGCACAGTCCAATGTATAAGTTTAACTAATGGACATTTGTATTCTATTCTATTTCTATTGACCTTTCGAGCCGTAACCGGCCCATAGGGCGTAGACCAAGATACACCTTCTCCTACATGAATTTTTTGTTCTAGCAGTTTTCTTTTAAAGATATTTTATCAAATCTCGTCATCTGTCTCTGTTCTGTGCAAGCAGTTCCATCTCATTGAGGGAGCCGACTCCTGCTGCTCTTGCCTCTCTTATCAATGTTCTTCTCAGTGTCTCCCTGGGTCTTCCTCTTTTTCTTTTACCTGTTGTTTCCCATATGAGGGCTTGCTTTGCTATTCGATTATTATCTCTTCTCATCACATGTCCAACGTATGACCATCGTCTTTTCTTTATTACTGAAGATATTAGTGGTTGATTGCCGATTTCTCTAATTTCCTCGTTCGTTTTGAATTCGTTCCATGCTATACCAAGTATTTTCCTTAGACATTTACTTTCGAATGCGTTCAACTTTGTTTCTATATCTCTTGTTGTTTTCCAGCTTTCACACGCATACGTAAGGGTTGATAGTACATTTGATTTGAATAGCCTAAGTTTTGTGTTTGTGCTGATGAGTTTTGATTTCCACAACTTTTCAAGGCTTCTGAAAGACATTGCTGCTTTAGCCATTCTGATTCTAATTTCCTTGCTCGTATCCCCTTCTCGATCAATGTGACTTCCAAGATAGATAAAGTGATCGATCTCTTCTACTGGTTTGTTTTCCATGTATATTTTGTCACTTGTTGGAATTAAACTTTTCATGACTTTAGTCTTTTCATGATTGACCTCAAGCCCAATTTTGCTGGCTATTGATGATAGTTCATTTGTGTTTTCCTGCATCGTTTTTATCTGACTGCTGATGAGAACTATGTCATCAGCAAAGTCGAGGTCCTCCAAATGGTCTCCTAGTATCCATTCGATGCCTTTATTACCAGTGCAGCATTTCTTCATTATGAAGTCCATAACAATTCCAAATAACAAGGGCGATAAAATACATCCTTGTTTAACCCCAGTTTCTATTGGGAAACATTCGCTCAGTCCTTCCTCTGTTCGAACTGCACATGTGTAACCATCATACATGTCTTTGATAATATTTATGATTTTTGATGGTAAACCATATTGCTTCAGAATTTTCCACAAAGAATCTCTATGAATACTATCAAATGCTTTTTTGAAGTCGATGAAGTTAAGTACAAAAGGTTTTTGCTTTTCAATGTGTTCCTCCAATATAAGTCGTAGAGTGAAAATGTGGTCAAGACAGCATCTCCCTTTTCTAAACCCAGCCTGTTCTTCATGCATTACTGTATCTATTGAATCCTTTATTCTATTTAGGATGATTTTGCAGAATAACTTTGAGGCAACTGACAAAAGTGTCACGCCTCTCCAGTTGTTACAATCTCTAAGATTGTCCTTTTTTGGGATCTTAACAATGATTCCTTTTTTCCATTTATGAGGCGTCTTCTCTGTTTTCCAAATGATGTTGATCATTTTTTGGAGATGTATTAGATTATGGCAATCAATTGCATTGAGGATCTCAGCTGTTAACTTATCCTCTCCAGCAGCCTTGTTATTGGTCATAAGCTTTAAGGTGGTTTCTATTTCACTCAAGGTGAAGTCATCTAAATTTACATCTAATTCTGCTGCTGGTGTTTCAGCTTCAAAATCTATTAAACTGTGGGTAGTGGACACATTTGTATACCACAATTATATAACTCTAATCTTGACAGCATGTATTATATTTCCTTGGGTCTGCCAGGCAGTTTCTATGAGAGCTGACGAATAAATGCACCAAGCCCCAATCTCTAAATGGTAGACTAGTCAGAGTTTTTATTTCACCTCTAAAAGAAATGTTTTGACCTTTTCAGGAATCAAACCTGCAACCTCATGCATGGAAAACAACAAGTCCAATCCAATTTGTCACCTGCTATTCCATGTAGCTTTAAATGCATTTATAACGCACTTCCTGCCCAGGGCACACATTTAAGTCTGCTGAGTACATATTTTGATCTACTGAGTACATATTTAAGTCTACTGAGTACATATTTTGATCTACTGAGTACATATTTAAGTCTACTGAGTACATATTTTGATCTACTGAGTACATATTTAAGTCTACTGAGTACATATTTTGATCTACTGAGTACATATTTAAGTCTACTGAGTACACATTTAAGTCTACTGAGTACATATTTTGATCTACTGAGTACATATTTAAGTCTACTGAGTACACATTTAAGTCTACTGGGTACATATTTAGGTCTACTGAGTACATATTTTGATCTACTGAGTACATATTTTGATCTACTGAGTACACATTTAAGTCTACTGAGTACATATTTTGATCTACTGAGTACATATTTTGATCTACTGAGTACACATTTAAGTCTACTGAGTACATATTTTGATCTACTGAGTACATATTTAAGTCTACTGAGTACATATTTTGATCTACTGAGTACATATTTAAGTCTACTGAGTACACATTTAAGTCTACTGGGTACATATTTAGGTCTACTGAGTACATATTTTGATCTACTGAGTACATATTTTGATCTACTGAGTACACATTTAAGTCTACTGAGTACATATTTTGATCTACTGAGTACACATTTAAGTCTACTGAGTACACATTTAAGTCTGCTGAGTACACATTTAAGTCTACTGAGTACATATTTTGATCTACTGAGTACACATTTAAGTCTACTGGGTACATATTTAGGTCTACTGAGTACATATTTAAGTCTACTGGGTACATATTTAAGTCTGCTGAGTACATATTTTGATCTACTGAGTACATATTTTGATCTACTGAGTACATATTTAAGTCTACTGGGTACATATTTAAGTCTACTGAGTACATATTTAAGTCTACTGAGTACATATTTTGATCTACTGAGTACATATTTTGATCTACTGAGTACATATTTAAGTCTACTGGGTACATATTTAAGTCTACTGAGTACATATTTTGATCTACTGAGTACACATTTAAGTCTACTGAGTACATATTTTGATCTACTGAGTACACATTTAAGTCTACTGAGTACATATTTAAGTCTACTGAGTACATATTTAAGTCTACTGAGTACATATTTTGATCTACTGAGTACATATTTAAGTCTACTGAGTACATATTTTGATCTACTGAGTACACATTTAAGTCTTCAGAGTACATATTTAGGTCTACTGAGTACACATTTACACATCAAATCAAATAAGTTGAAAGAAAGCAGTGGCTAGGACATATATCATCTATCTGACATCACAATAAGGTTTGTTGTAGAATAACACTGCTGATGTTGGTACATTTTGATTTCTGTGTAATACATATGGAATTAAGTCCTGGACAAGTAGACAAAAGATATGAAAATCTTTGGAGACCACTGAAGTGTCGTTTTACAGAAGACTGTTGAGAATACCATTGCAGCTAAAACGAAAGAAAGGGATGCTCTAGAAGAGGTCAAACCAAAAATGACAGCTTATTACTGACAATAGAAAGAGAGATAGAAAGTTGTAGAAAGTTATGATTACCTAAGCCAGCAGTTATGGCCATTGATAATGATGAAGAGGTTTCAACTAATCTATGGGAAATCCTTGCAGTAGCATTTCTACAGCTAAGACAACCCTTTCAGTTATGTGGACATGATAGGTGAAGTACAGAGCAGTAGTATACCACTAGATGCTTCACAACACTGGAATTGGGCTGATTTTGACAATTGTGACTAATTCTTTAATATACAAATCACATGCTGCTTCCTATATCCAACAGACATCTCAAACAATAAAATAATTTAATTCCAAGTACACTAATTTCCTTCCCGTGTGTTACCGGGGCCTCATTATGAGGGAGTAAAGAATAGTGACACTGTGACCTTCCAAGCATGTCGTAAGAGGCGACAAAGGAGGTTGATCGATGGCTTGACAAGCTGTCATTGTAAAAAGTATTGTTATGGAAACAGAAAACAGTGATCTCTGCAATATGTGCCTTTTTGGCACGCAAGGTTTCTGTTTTCGAGATTGTGGTTCTGCCCTATGTGCCGTCTTCGGCTCGAAAGGACAATAGATAGATAGATAGACACTAATTTACTGTAAATGTGACACGACATTTTCAAAATCTGTAACAAAATAAATTACAACCTAATTTGTACTTGAATTATAAAAAAAAACATATACAAATTAACTCTGTCACAGTATGTTTTATTTTAAATACGATGCTTAATGTCTAATTCTTTCTTTTATTTTGATTATCTTCTCTTGTATTTACCACAACTTACCTGTCGAGTATTTTGGTTGTCTTGTTTTGTGAATATTTCTGGATGAAGGGAGAAGTCTGGGCCAAAGTATTCCAAATATTCTATAAGAAAGATCACAACAATTAGTCAAATACACAAATACCATAGTCACATTCAACATAGGTTCACATCTGCAGTGTTGAATAGTGGTTTTTAAGTCTCTATTATAGTACTGCATTGTCTAACTTTGTAAATTTCATTTGTTCTCTTGTGTTGAGTTGGAAATAAGCAACTTTTGTTTTCCTTCATGATCGATGTGTTGTGCCTAGCATATTCATTAATATGCTACTAAAAATGTCACCTTTAGATCTGTCAAATTGCCGTAACCATATGGGGCTACGTGAAAGAGAAATTGAAAATGTTATTACTGAACACTGGAGACATGATTCAGGGCATAGTTTTGATGTGTTCTACAATTAGTGCATTAGGAAGATGAAATGCAAAAGGAGAAGTGTATCATCTCGAGGTGAGAATATGTAGAGAAGGACTAAAGTTCAAACCAATTTTCAGGTACATGCCTTGACTCCAAACTAATGTGTAAAACATTTTGACTGAGCCATGACTCTGCTTGATATACAATTGTACCTGTTTGCTAACATTTTCTCTTTCACGCAGCACCTGACACACACCATGTACTCATTAGAAATTTCAACCCAAAGTGTCTCTTTACTATAATACATAACATTCCGTATCTGCCATAACAATTTTTAAGTAAACTGCAAAACTATGAATGACCCACATATCACATGACTGCTTTGAAGTACTGCAAATATGATATTTCAATGGTTTACTCAATAAATAACCAATTATTTGTGCTTTCTGTAAATTCATTGAAAATAAGTTTAAGTCTTTAATTTTTGCAACCTATGTTGTACGGAATATCAGGATACAGAAAAAAAGAGGAAGACCCAAAGAGAATCTGAAAGGAATACTTATAAGAGAAGCAAACTTGGTAGGCATAGACTCATTAGATAAGATTGAACATCTCGCCCAGATTAGAGATGGGTGGCAAAAAACACTACAAGCCCTATGTGACATCTAATTGTATGGAAAGGATCAAGATGTAAGCAGCAGTAATTTTGCAATAACAAGATTAGCAAACAAATTTATTAACTATAAAATCATTTCATCAAAGGCAGTAGGAAAATGAATCAAAGATTAAATAGATTCAAAATGTGTATCTAAAAGCAGATTTACTGCTAAATTATCTAAAATAATATTAACAGCATCTCCAACAATGGTAAACATTAATATGCAAAACAGAAAAATAATTATCACAATCTACAATAGGAAATACAAGTGGAACAGTTTTATAACAGGTAAATGAATTTAAATATATAGGAACAATGTTAACTTCAGATGGTAGATGTACAACAGAGATGAGATGAAGAGGGGCACATGCAAAAACAGGTTTCCAAAAACATGAGGAAGACACTGCGCAATCCTTTTTGACATTAGAAACAAGAAAAGGAGTTCTTAAATGTTATGTAGAGCCAGTCTTAACATATGCATGTGAATCATGGACAATAGGACAACAGAGAAGAAAATCACTGGAGGCTGTAGAAATATGGTTTTACAGAAGAATGTTGAGAATACCATGGACAACTAAGAAGAGTAATTAAAATGTTCTGAAAGAGGCCAAAGCAAAAAGATAGCTAATTTCCAAAATTAGGAAGAAACAATCATCATTTTTTGGCCATGTAATGAGGAGAGAACAGCTGAAATATATTGTAACAACTGGGAAAATTGAGGGACGAAGAGATAGAGGGAAGCAAAGAGAAAAGATACCAGACAGCTTAAGAGTGGCCAGAGTGCCAGTGGCTTGGCAGAAGGTCAACAACAGGAATGTAAAATAACTGTTGAGGTCAAAAGTTCTGAAGAGACATGATCACCTACACCACTAGGCAGGGTACTTGATGATGATGACAGTAGGAAATATTGAGGAAACACTGACCATTAAATGGAATTTCATTGCTGATCTGCTCTTCCAACAAGACAGCAGTCTCATATGTCCAGCATCGAGCTACATTCCTCTTTGTGTAGCCACCACCACCTAGCACTAATAGTGGCAGGTTGAAGGATTTCACATACTCAACACATTCTCTGTAAATGGAATTGATAACAAGAGGCTCATGTCTTAATGCACTGCCAATTATTTTTGTGTACACTACCAACAGGTGCAGCCATCACCACTAATGATAAATTATGTCACAGTTTTGTAATATTTTAATACCTTCATTTATCTTCAAAATAACAATTTCCCTACATTGAAAATTAACCATGATACAGTATTTTCTTTGCTGATGATGGCAGGGTCAAAGATGTGTGTGTGTGTGTGTGTGTGTGGAAAAGGGGGGGGGGGGGGGGGGGGGGGGGGGGGGGGTGTGTGTGTGTGTGTGTGAGAGATTAATTCTCTTAAGGCCTGTATTTTTAATCTAGTAATAATAATAATCATGATTGTTAATGCCATAAAGTACAGCACCTATTGGCAGATATAACAAGAGAATTACATTGACAGGAAACAGATTTGATTTGCATAAACTAGGTCAATATCGAACGGTTAAAAAAAAATAAATAAATGCACGAAATGAAAATAGATAAGTAACGTAACAAATAATATTCTTCCTTTGCTTTATCATATTAAATAGGGATGCATAAACTGATAAGAGAGATAGGTATAAGTAAACATATTATTAAAAAAAGTTTAGGTGCAGTTTGTATGGGACCATTTATATTAAAGAATATCAATAAAAAGGTTTTAAAAACATAACCAAAAGATTATGACAAGTATATAAATATTTGTAGGCTAGGATTGTTTTCAAATGCTCAAAACATCTAACTTAAGCAGAAGAGGATACCTGGCTTTAAACAATGCCCTACTTTATTGTTGATGTATTGTACACTTACCCATGACCTTTGATGCTGAGGTTAAAACACCCAAGCCTGTCACTGCCCAAGGAGTCAGCTCCACACTAAAAGGGAATGAAAAACATGCAATAGTAACAGGGAAGGTTGAAGTCGTTTTTTAACGACATATTGGGAAACTCCCTGTTGCAAAGCACCGCATAATAACTTGTGTCGCAAAGTGCTAGCAGAACTAAAATAGTCATCGTTATATAGAAAACAAGGCCCAGTGAAACAGATTACATACTACTCATTACTAAAGCAATATTTTCTTGTGGTATGAATACACTAACGTGCAGTTAAACTCATCATAAATAGCTCATCCTTACTAGAACTTGGCTCCCATGATAGCTACTTTGGAATTTTTCTGTCATGCATGAGATGCTCAACATCTATTGTAGTATATCAGTGACATTTTACATTAACCTTCTTCTTGGTCATCCTCTTTCTCATCTGCATTGCACCATGATCTTCCCTAGGCCATTATGTTTTTATAAGACCAAAATATGTTATTTTTCTTGTTTTTGTGTTTTTTATCAACCAATTTGCTTGAATATAAAGTTATTGCAAAATCAACATGTTTGTTCTTTTCTCAGTCTATGGTATTTGGGTACTCTTCTGCAACATTTGTATTCAAAAACATTTATTGATTTTTCAGCAAATCAGTCCACTTTTCAGTCATATGTTGCTATGGAAAAAATAAAGGCTCTCAGAAACCTACGTTTTGTTGTTATATCACTTCCAAGCCATATGGTGTGATTTTTTTTGTTTTCTTCATAGCTATGTTTAGGGACAACCTCAGCAGCAAGCTAATAATTACTGTTGTCTGCTGGTTAAGCATATTCTTTCCAAGTTGATTATTTGCACAAATCAATACCCTATTCCAAATTATGGTAGTCTTAGAGTCAGCGCTTTCTCTGTAGCAGTTATTTTAGCAAATCTACCTCACCACACTAAGGTCAGACCCATAGGTGCTCAATCTTTTTCCATTAGATGATACAAAGCATGCATACTGATAGTTCCTGGATACTCACACTCATTCATCCTCTCAGTTGCCCCACTTTTATTTAGGTCTGATCTTTTGATTCTCAAAATCAATCAATTATAGTGCTATTTTCCAATAAATTGTCACAGAGAGGCTGTATTGTATCCTACTAACCTCTAAAATCCCCACATAGCAGCTTATTACACTACATTCCTGCTCCTGAATTGTTTCAGAGAATCCATTTTAACCTAAGCACAGTGGTTTTTGAACTGGACTACAAAGGACAAGGAGGTCGGGTTTGATCCTGATCGACGGCTTCCAGGTTCACCCAGCCTTAAATGGGTACCGAATCTTTTTATGGGAAAGTAAAGCGGCACGGGCGTAATACCAACCACAATCATGGCGTAATACCATGATATTACCCCAAAAATCATATGTTGAAGATCTATACAAATTATGGTCACTAACACCATATTCCCAATATTCACTTGACTGGCTCTTTACTTTTTTTTTTTTTATATATTAACTACATCTAATGCTCCCTAAAAGGTAATGTAACAGCTAACTTCTCAGATCATTTATTATTGCTAAGACATATGTCCAGACCTTGATTTAAACAAGTGGAATCTACTGTCACAGCGGTTAACTTTAACTATAACTCCGCCAATGATAATAATTATTCCTAACGCTGTGATATAGTTAACATGTTCTATCAACACTTATAATTAAATGTAAAGCTGAATTATTTCACCAAAATATCTTAACTTACGATCCATATTCAAATTCTGAGACATATCAATAATAAGGTGAACATGAAAACAGGAATGACAGTTTAATTTACTAACAAAATATGAATTAATAAAGCCATTACTGATAGTAGCTGGAGAAGAATTCAACTACCACTTTTTGAATATTATCAATTCTTAAATTGTGGATAAGTGGGGGACTGGTTGGTCTCGAGGCAAGACGCTGGACTTGAGACAGAGAGGTTGTGGGTTCAAATCTCGGCTCCCCCAGTTGGGATCTTTATCTATGGTTTCTCTCTCCGGCAACCACCCCTGGTCTCAGCAGCGAGGCCTGGCTTGAAACGTCAATTACTCATCGACGGAAAAAAATATGAGTACCTCTGAAGACGGAGTTATCTGCCCATGTAGTGAGGGACCCCTGTGCACATGGCTGCCAGGGAAAATTGATTAACACGCAAAATTCAGCTCTTAGTCTCTAGGGACTTTGTCAGAGGTAAAAGCTGGCGTACGAAAAAAAAAAAAAATTCTTAAATAATGTCTATATCATAATTATTATTATTATTATATTATATATATAATAAGTTTAGCCGCTTTATACTATTTTGTTTTTATTTTACATTAAATAATGTCATACTTATTTTTAAACTATCACATTGTGATAATAAGGAAGAAGTATAATAATACTGATTTTTTAAGCAGCAGCTACAAAATAAAATGGAGGAATTATTTTTCTCCGGCTTGGTATATAACCGTTGATCAGAGGTTTAACAAGCCGCTATCGTAAAAACGATGTTGTTAATGAAACGTAGACCTGATACAGAATGTGTAAATTAGCAGTAGATAGTTGTGATAGTTTTTTCGGCCCTAAAACAACAACAAAAATAGGATTCTGGAATGTTCGAACAATGGCCGCTCCGACGAAACATGCACAGGTCGCGAGCGAGATGGATAGATACGATCTAGATATTTTAGGATTAAGCGAAATGCGCTGGCTTGGAACAGGTAGGAGATCTGTTGATAATAAAATAGTAGTTTTTTCTGGAAGGGAAGATGGAAAACACCGTGAAGGAGTAGGCATAATGATGACAGACATAGCTGCAAGAAGTTTATTAGAATGGGAACCGGTAAATAGCCGTCTGATACGAACACGCTACAAAACAAAACATGGAAGACTTTCAATTATTCAATGTTATGCGCCTACTAACGAAGCTGATGATGAAGTTAAGGACGATTTTTATAACCAACTGCAACAACTTATAAACAAAATACCAAAACACGATCTTTTAATTGTAATGGGAGACTTCAACGCCAAAGTAGGACAAGATAACGCAGGAGTGGAACATGTGATGGGGAGAGAAGGCTGTGATAATACTAGTCAGAATGGAGAAAGATTAATAGAATTATGTTTAATAGAAAATTTAGTTATAGGTGGGACATTATTTCCACACAAAAATATTCACAAAACAACATGGATATCTCCTGATGATAGAACCTCCAATCAAATTGACCACCTATGTATTAAACAACAATTCAGATCATCATTAATAGATGTAAGAGCTTACAGAGGTGCTGATGTTAATAGTGACCACAACCTGTGCATTGGGAAAATAAGATTAAAATTTAGAAACCAACAGAAGAGGTCAATTACACATAAAATTGATAGTCATAAACTGAAAGATGAAGCCATAAAGGAAAAGTTTAACATAGAGCTAAGTAATTGTTATACAGCACTCGGTGAAATAGACTTAGATATCAATGAGATGTGGGACTCACAGAGCAAAATACTAATGACAGCAGCAGAAGCAAGTGCTGGACTGAAGAAAATGGAAAAACGAGCTTGGATCTCAGACACCACGTGGAAATACATCAAAGAAAGAAGAGAAGCGAAGAGAGCCATGACTAATGTAAAGACAGATCTTGGAAAGGTTCTGGCAAAAGCAACATACAAAGAATTAGACAACAAAGTGAAAAGTTCAGCAAGAAGAGATACAAGAGCTTATATAGACAATTTGGCAGAGAAAGCAGAAACAGCTGCAATTACAGGAGACAGCAGAACTCTTTATACTGTGCAAAAGATGCTGACAAACACCTATACATCCAGTGGAACACCAATTCTAGACAAATCTGGATCAATGCTAACAACAAGCGCAGACATAAAAGCCCGTTGGGCGGAACACTTCAAAGAAATTCTTAACCGTCCACTACCCCACAGTTTAATAGATTTTGAAACTGAAACACCAGCAGCAGAATTAAATGTAAATTTAGATGACTTCACCTTGAGTGAAATAGAAACCACCTTAAAGCTTATGACCAATAACAAGGCTGCTGGAGA
Organism: Megaustenia siamemsis; assembly: GCA_032433765.1. Lineage (NCBI taxonomy): Eukaryota > Metazoa > Mollusca > Gastropoda > Stylommatophora > Ariophantidae > Megaustenia > Megaustenia siamemsis. The sequence goes on along the minus strand of JAVIAB010000139.1, from coordinate 31,791,462 downwards.
GGATAAGTTAACAGCTGAGATCCTCAAGGCAATTGATAGCCATAATCTAATACATCTCCAAAAAATGTTCAACATCATTTGGAAAACAGAGAAGACGCCTCATAAATGGAAAAAAGGAATCATTGTTAAGATCCCAAAAAAGGGCAATCTTAGAGATTGTAACAACTGGAGAGGCGTGACACTTTTGTCAGTTGCCTCAAAGTTATTCTGCAAAATCATCCTAAATAGAATACAGGATTCAATAGATACAGTAATGCGTGAAGAACAGGCTGGGTTTAGAAAAGGGAGAAGCTGTATCGACCACATTTTCACTCTACGACTTATATTGGAGGAACACATTGAAAAGCAAAAACCTTTTGTACTTAACTTCATCGACTTCAAAAAAGCATTTGATAGTATTCATAGAGATTCTTTGTGGAAAATTCTGAAGCAATATGGTTTACCATCAAAAATCATAAATATTATCAAAGACATGTATGATGGTTACACATGTGCAGTTCGAACAGAGGAAGGACTGAGCGAATGTTTCCCAATAGAAACTGGGGTTAAACAAGGATGTATTTTATCGCCCTTGTTATTTGGAATTGTTATGGACTTCATAATGAAGAAATGCTGCACTGGTAATAAAGGCATCGAATGGATACAAGGAGACCATTTGGAGGACCTCGACTTTGCTGATGACATAGTCCTCATCAGCAGTCAGATAAAAACGATGCAGGAAAACACAAATGAACTATCATCAATAGCCAGCAAAATTGGGCTTGAGATCAATCATGAAAAGACTAAAGTCATGACTAGTTTAATTCCAACAGGTGACAAAATATACATGGAAAACAAACCAGTAGAAGAGATCGATCACTTTATCTATCTTGGAAGTCACATTGATCGAGAAGGGGATACGAGCAAAGAAATTAAAATCAGAATAGCTAAAGCAGCAATGTCTTTCAGAAGCCTTGAAAAGTTGTGGAAATCAAAACTTATCAGCACAAACACAAAACTTAGGCTATTCAAATCAAATGTACTATCAACCCTTACGTATGCGTGTGAAAGCTGGAAAACAACAAGAGATATAGAAACAAAGTTGAACGCATTCGAAAATAAATGTCTAAGGAAAATACTTGGTATAGCATGGAACGAATTCAAAACAAATGAGGAAATTAGAGAAATCGCCAATCAACCACTAATATCTTCAGTAATAAAGAAAAGACGATGGTCATACGTTGGACATGTGATGAGAAGAGATAATAACCGAATAGCAAAGCAAGCCCTCATATGGGAAACAACAGGTAAAAGAAAAAGAGGAAGACCCAGGGAGACACTGAGAAGAACATTGATGAGAGAGGCAAGAGCAGCAGGAGTCGGCTCCCTCAATGAGATAGAACTGCTTGCACAGAACAGAGACAGATGGCGAGATTTGATAAAATATCTTTAAAAGAAAACTGCTAGAACAAAAAAAAAAAATCCATATAGGAGAAGGTGTATCTTGGTCTACGCCCTATGGGCCGGTTACGGCTCGAAAGGTCAATAGATAGCTACAAAATAAAAGAGAAATCTAGATCTCTCACCTGCAAGACCACAGCTGTAGGTCGATAAAACTCCATGACACTACTGATAATAGGCTTGAACACTTGCATATAACCTGGAAAATTTGACAAAACAAGTGCAATTTTTACTTACTAGCAATATATAAAGTAATAAGAAGTATTTTATGAAAAACGAAGGAGATGAAATTAAAGGTATTTCACTTCTATAGGTGTTTAAGACTATAGGTGTCCTGTCTCCCCCAGCATATAAAAAAAAAAGGGTATGAATGTTTAAATTAAATACATTGGGCTTAAATCGGTAATAAGAGAACGTAGTTTGCCATTCCTTTTTTCTACAGATCAAAAGAACACTCAGATAGCTCAACATGGGAGCTAAGTTCCATCAGGGACAAGCTAGATGATGAATAAGAAAACTAAACAACTTTTGTAAACAGTGTTGTCTTGTGCCATGCTTTGCTGTGGTAACAATCGTTGTTGTCTTCAGGGTTTTGCCTTCTACATAGTGCGACTTGATCCATTCAACCTCAGACTATATCTTCTAGGTTATATGAGACCATCCAAAATGACAGTCAGTTATAAAGGTATCATGTAATTTATTAAAAGAGACATCCATTTCCTTCCACAATCACTTAAATACTGCACACAGCTCTGCTTTAAAAACTTTGTCAATCTGCCTTTAAATCTTTCTTTTCAGTCTTCCTCTGCTTCTTTTGTCTTTGATTTTCCAACTAGATAGTCCAGGCATAATTTCCAAGTATCTTCTTTTTCTTTCTTCACTTCCTCTTGTATCCATTCAGATGTAAAGGGGATACAAAGTTCTGGTTCTCACCCTTCTTACGGCTTACATCATTGCTAACTAATGTTCTTGTAGCGTTTCTTTGATGTTGTCTGTCCATTTTACTCCGGGTCTGCCTCTTGCTCTTCTCACTACTACTCTTTTAAAATATGCTTTGTATGGTAAGGAATCACATAGCATTCTTTTCAAATGGGCAAACCAAATTATTTGTTGTTTCTGTATGTACCTTAGGATTGGTTCAGTGATTACTCTTTCTCTTATAATATCATTTCTGATTCTGTCTTCTCTGATCACTCCAAGTGCTTTTCTTAGACATTCCATCTCTGTGTGGGAAGCTTTCTTTCATACTTAACCGTAAGTGAACATGTCTAGCATTGATAGCACAATGTGAGAATGAATATGCTCTGTATAAGTGTTTCTTGGTGGCAATAGGTATTGCTTTGTGTTGAAGTATAGTGGATGGCAGTCCTAATATTTTGTTTCCCTTGTATAATCGGATATCTATTTCTTTAATGATTTTACCAACTTCAGAGAATGTTGTTCCCAGATATTTAAAGTTCATTGCTTGTGTTATGAGCCACGATAGCTCAGTGGTTAGTGAACTGGACTACAAAGGACAAGAGGTCGGGTTCAATCCTGATAGACGGCTTCTGGGTTCACCCAGCATTAAATGGGTACCAGATATTTTCTGGGAAATTAAAGTGGCACAGGCATAATACCGACCACATTACCCAAAAAATCAAGTGTCAAAGGTCTATAAAAATTATGGTCACTAACACATTATTCCTTATACACCACTTGGCATGACGGGGCTCTTTACTTTTACTTACTTACTTGTTTTATAACTTGGCAATGTAAGCTTATATAGGGTGTTTATAAAGTCTCACTACACTTGGTATCTAGGTCAATTTGAAAAAAATGTTTATGACGTCATCACAATATGTGCTCAATGGTAAGTTCACTTGTTGCGACAGTTTTCTTAATGACTTGTCTGGACTTTTAAGGATTCTGTCTTGGATATCTAAACATATTTCATCATTCACAGCAGGCCTACCAGATCGTGGAGCATCTTCCACATTTCCAGTAGCAATAAACTTATTCAACAAATTTCATTGACAGTGGGAGCACATATTGTGATGACGTCATAAACATTTTTTTTTCAAATTGACCTAGATACCAAGTGTAGTGAGACTTTATAAACACCCTGTATTTAATGTCTTATTCTGTTTTCCTATTACTATGCCTTCTGTTTTTTTCTGAGCTTATTTTCATGCTATTCATTTTGCATTCTTTATTCAAGGGAAAAAAATGTTGTTCTGTTTCTTTGACAGTTATTAGGGCCTGGTCACCAGCAAAAGTAGTTCATTTATATCTCCACTTTGTGATTTGGCATCCTTGCATATTTTGTCAATGTAAGAGATAAACAAGAGTGGTATATGATCAAAGTATATATCAAAATAATTTTTGATGGTTAGACATTCTATTTCTCTAGAAACACATTTCAATTTCTAGTATTTTAATTTTCAATATTCTGTTTAACTCATCATCATCAAGCACCAGGCCTACTGGCGCAGGCGATCATGTCACTCCACAACTTTCGATCTCTACAGTTATTTATCATTTCTGTTGTTGACTTTATACCAAGCCATTCTTTTAAGCTGTCTGATATCTGTTTTCTTTGCTTCCCTCTATCTCTTCATTCCTCAATTTCCCCACTTGTTACAATATATTCCAGCTGTTCTCTTCTCATTACATGACCAAAAAATTATGATTGCTTCTTCCTACTTTTGGAAATTAGCTCTCTTTTTGCTTTGGCCTCTTTCAGGATGTTTTCATTACTCTTCATAGCAGCCCATTGTATTGTCAACATTCTTCTGTAAAACCATACTTCTACAGCATCCAGTGATTTCCTTGTCTGTTGTCCTATTGTCCATGATTCACATCCATATGTTAAGACTGGCTCTACATAAGATTTAAGAACTCTTTTTCTTATTTCTATTGTCAAAAATGGATTGCACCATATCTTCCTCATTTTTTGGAAACCTGCTTTTGCTTGAGCCATTCTGCATCTCACCTCTTTTGTACATCTTCCATCTGAGGTTAACAAAGTTCCCAAATATTTAAATTCATTTACCTATTTTAATATTATTCCACTTGTCTTTATTTTGCACTGAGGTGATGTCTTTTTCTTTGTTGTTACCATTACCTCTGTCTTTTTGCTATTAAGATTGAGTCCTTTATTTTTGCTTTCTTTCACTATAATGTCTAACATTTCTTGTAACTCATTTTCACTTTTAGCTATTAAGACTGTATCATCAGCATACCTTAGATTATTTATATTATTACCTCGGATTATTATTCCAGGCATGCCCCTTATGGATCTTAAAATAATTTCACTATACATATTAAACAAATCTGGTGACAGCACACAACCTTGCATATTTTGTGTCCCTGTTTTATTTGTTGAAACATTCCCAATTGATTTCCAGTTCTTATCGCCGCTGCTTGTTGCCAGTACATGTTTATTATTCTTAGATCTTTGCTGTCTATGTTTATGCCTTCTAAAATTTTGATTATTTCTTAGTGCTTATATTTTGTCAAATGCTTTGGTATAATCTATGAAACTTAGGTATAGATCTATCTGTTTTCACCTCCATGGCTCTTACTACTAAAGATCTTATGATATAAATGGCATTGCTTGTTCCTTCACCTCTAACAAAACCACACTGTTCATCACTAATTTCTGGACTGATTTTGTTTCGCACTCTTCTGTTTAACTAGCAACTTCAAAATTCAATACATGAAAAAAAACAAGAAAAAAAAATAGTTACATACTAGCATCATCAATGCCTGTGAGTAAAGGAACATTCACAGAATAATACCTTCCACTCTCTGCTCCAACCTCATACATATCACCTGTGGACATAACAATTGTAATCAGTTTCAATTACCCTCATGCACACATGAAACATACAGTTAAACGATACTGATGATGTTGGTCTCACCAAATGCAATGGATGGCCTTTATTATTATTAAAACATGTTATTTGTGTGTATTGCCATAAATTGAAACCACTCCCACAGAATATCAATTTTAAGAATCAGCAGAATTCACTAGACTCAAACAGCTACATCCATATATGCTGCACAGTTTTAAATATTAGAACTAAAATATTACTTTTAGATAAAAACAAACTGCTGTGAGCAGCCCTTATATAAATTATGCACAGCATAAAATTTAAAAAAAAAAAAAATGCGGTATATGGGAAATATGTCAGAAGAGCCCTTATTTTTCAATGACCAATGGCAAATATAAGTTGAACAGATTTGAAAATAAATGTGTAAGGATAATCCTTGGTATAACATGGAACGAATTCAAAACAAACAAGGAAATTAGAGAAATTGACAATCAACCACTAATATCTTAAGTAATCAAGAAAAGACGATAGTCATATGTTGGACATGTGATGAGGAGAGATAATAACTGAATAACAAAGCAAGCCCTCATGTGGGAAACAACAGGTAAGAGGAAAAGAGGCCGACCCAGAGAGACTGAGCAGCAGGAATCGGCTCCCTCAATGAGATAAATTTGCTTGTACAGAACAGAGACAAATGGCGAGATTTGATGAAAGATCTTTGCAAGGATTGAGACTGCTAGAAAGAAAATTTAGAAACAGTGAAAGAGTATCTGGGTCTATGCCCTATGGGCCAACTATGGCTTTAAAGGTTGATAAATAGATATCATTATCAATAGTGTTATCTACTTTCAATCTTTTATATTATCTGGTTTTATTCTCCTAAATCTAATCTGATGTTTGGCCATCTTTAACTTATATTGTTGGCTCTTAATAAAGTTGGAGTGACATGAGATTCACTTCAATAAGTTAGTGGTGTCTATCACACAAGATAGTCTCAATGGCTGCATAGTTAGTGTGCTTCCTAATCAGAAGGGTCCATGTTAAATTTTCAGAAGTGACAATTTTTTTCTTTTTCAGATCAACTGGGCTCAAGGGTTCACCCAGCCTCTAAAAATGGGTACCAGAGATTCTTCTGGGAAGTGATGAGGTCTAACATAATACCAACCAAATCACCCAAAAATGTGCCATGGTCATGTAGAAAATAATGCCACTAATATCTCATTTCCCAATTGTCCAGCACTGGATCAATATTACAAATAATGTTAAGACAATTTTTCTGATAATAATAACAAAAACTGGGAGCTGTGATAGCTTAGTGGTTAGTGAACTGGACTACAAAGGACAAGAGGTAGGGTTCGATCCCAACCGACGGCTACCAGTTCACCCAGCCTTTAATGGGTACCGGATTTTTTTTCTGGGAAAGCAAAGCGGCACGGGCATAATACCGACCACATTACCCAAAAAATCATGTGCCGAAGGTCTGTAAAATTTATGGTCACTAACCCCATATTCCCTATATGCCACTTGGCGTGACGGGGGGTACTTTACTTTTTTTTTTTTTAATAACAAAAACTAAAATAACTTGATGTATTTTGGTAATTTAAAATATTTGCTTTTTAACATTTAACAAGTTTTGTCTCTTTGTGTAATAACTTTAACTGAAAGAATAACAATATGATACATATTTCTTTATTAACTGTTTTAAAAAGGGTGTCAAGTTATTTCACACAATTAAAATTTAAAAAAAAAATTATGAACTTAAAATTTTACATTCATTGACAAGTAGACAACAAACCTGTTCCTGGGAAGAAGTATTGTCCGTACTTGTGAAAAGAAACACTCATGACACGGTCAGTGAGGTAGAAGGCTTCTTGGACTCCATCGCCATGGTGGATGTCTATGTCAATGTATAGGACACGTGGATGGTATCTGAATAAAAAAAATGGTTGGTTTTAACAAGCTCAAGATTTAACATAAATATTTACAAGCCAGGAACAGGGTGAGTGGATTAAACTGGTTGTTTGCCAGCTGCAATGTACACCAATATGAATCAATTATTTTTTTTTCCTATTAAAAAAACTCTCAACCTATTCACTATATGCTCACTACACAGACATTTGGCCTTTGTTTCCGTTCCTAAGTAAAATATCTGGCAGATTCCAGATAAGGAATAATGTCAAAAAGGAAAGTTTTATTTATGGTTTCTTGTCGGTTTGAAGAATTATAGTTTAATTTGTCTTTTTGGCTAATAAATGGCTTGTATAATTAATTCTATTCATTAGTTTAATTTTAAAAAAGTGAGCAACTATAAATTAAAGCAATAGAGGAATTTATAAAGAACAAACCATATCTAGGATTTTAAGATTGTATTACTTTCTCATACTTACTTTAGTAATTCTAAGATGGCAATGACAATATCATTCACATAGCAAAACCCAGATGCCTAAAGGAGAAAAAAAATCAAAAGACAAAAATGAAAATATAAAAGGTGATTTGTAATGAATCCTTTTAAAAATGGGTAAATAATTATCAGTGTACTATAAGTTACATTATCTGTTTATTTATACATTATTAATTGTTTACTTCTCATCCTGTTTTTTTTTTACTACATATTACTCTTGCGCTAATGGTCAAGACATAATATTTTTATTGTTAGTGTGATTGTACAAAACTGCTAAATTCTTAACCTAATTAACAAGTTTTATAGCAGTCAGCTTTTATTTATTAAAAAAATTTTTTTTTAAATACATGTTTAAATAGCATAAACACTAAACTACCCACCCTCTTTCCTCCCCTTTTTTCAACTCACAAAATTAATTTAATTATATTTCATAGCTTAACTCTTTAATCTTCCAAGAAATAATCTCATTGATGAGTTTTGAAAAAACTTTTCTAACAAACCAACTGCTTCATTATTTTTCAATTAATATATCCTTTTTTCTTTAAGTTGAAATATAAAACGACTAGTTTCTGTAAAAATACAACAGCAATAGAGTTTTAAACTTGATGACTATAGGAAGTTTTTTTTTTTTTTATATAATATATATATATTTATATATATATAAATAAAAAAGTAGATGCATTTTAACTCTAGATTACAATACCAATTTCTAACTCTCCCAGTTATGATACTGTAGTAAAAATTACTACCGCTTAAATGTAACATTAGATGCTCTAAAAATAGTAATTTCTCTGAACTCTTGACACAGTCCTGTGTGTTCACGCAAGGCAAAACATGGGGACTCAAAATTCCTGGTTCAGATTGATTTGAACCTGAGTTTCACCTGATGGACTGGGTGTGTTACAATGTCTATCATTATGGTCACCATAGTCTGTCAGCATGTTCAGCAACCCCATAGCATTATTCGCTGTGTTTCCTGAGTCACAAAGGATTGTTTGATGTCTGATGATAACCAGGAAATTTCTCTGGTCACAGCACACACAAAAAATGGGAAAAACGGCTATTTTCCTTCTTTATTATTATTAGTTTATTGTTATTGAAAAAAATGATTTTCCCAAGGAAAAGAGTTCAAATTACCTCATATTTCTTGGCATGATGTAGACCACCAGACCAGTTGATAGCAATATCACATTGCTGAAACAGAAACATTTATATTTTCAAAAGATTTTATTAATATCACTTTACAATTTAAGAAATTATTAATATTCTGGACAGTGACGATCATTAGAGGCATAAAGATTACATGAATTTAAAGTATCTTTTTTATCCTGGGCTGTAAAGATGATGGAAAAGAGTGGTCTCGAATTTGAATCTTCCAGCACCATTAGACATCACTCTGGGCTCATAGTGTTTAAGATAAAAGTAAGGTAAAGTACAAGGCTTGAATTGGCGCCATAGCATGCGAGTTTTCACCCATATGTACTTGGATGCCTAGTGTTCTGAGACTTCTGGATAGTGTCACTTCAAGCATCGAAGCTCATGATGTGAGGTGGCATTCCTCACCTTCCCAGAGTACTGCCCTGGTACCCATTTCTACCAGCGGCTGGGTCAACTGCGGGGGTTTTTTTTTCCCCAACCACAAATACAATTCACACTGCTTTCAACGGAATCGAACACGGGTTGTCTGAATGTTGGTAGCCCAGTCAGGTGGGTTTCCCAACTAGGGTACAGAGGCCCTCTCATAGTGTTTCTTCATATCCACCTAAATTGGTGTTGATTTTGTCATTGAACATCAGCAATCTGCCAAGGATGGTCTAGACCCATGTGCACCCACTCGGTCGCACAGTCCAGAACCCATTTCCATGTTAAAGACTGGCTAATTGCAGTGATGCCATTCAGCACATGGATACACCTTAGGCTTGGTATATTCTGCCAGAAAATCCTCATTCAGAATCACACAATATGAAAACTACACTTTAAGCCAAACTGGCAAAAAGAGCTCCACCATCCTGTGATAATCCATCAGAGAAATCTCATTTATAATGAACACAAAATAAAAAATATGATCTTCGTTGAACTGGCAAAAATAATACCATCTTCTTGTGAAATACCAGAAGCGGAACCAATTGTCATTCGATGAGCATGATAAGAAAAGTGGAGGCGGGCTCTGTACGCAGGCAATGGGTACAGTCATTGCAGAAGTCAAAAATATGTAGAGTCACCTTTGTCTGTGTCCCTGGACATGCAGGAGTATGGGGAAATGAAAGAGTGGACAGGTTGGCTAACTGTGGTGTCGTTAAAAACGGTCAATCAATGTATCAGGAGGACATCATTAATGCTCTCCGAGATGTGGGAAGGGCACAGGACTTCAACACCCATGAGTCCACGTCACTCCTTCGGATGAAAGAGATGGGAGTTAAGATGGGCACAGCCAGAAATGAGAAACTTAGTGCATGTATAAGAAGACTTATCAAACAACACAAAACTGAAGTTGTCAGTCGCTGGACGCTGTGTGACTTGCTGAGGAGGGGATCTGAGCACCTATGGACGTGTTCGGAGTGCAATGATGATGACCCACAAATAACAATCTAAATTAAAGGCAAGATGTTTGATCTTATCAAATGAGTCTATACTTGCCAACTTTGACTCTTATCTTCTTTTCAGTGCATCCATAGGTCTTCCTCTTTTTCTGTAACCTGATGTTTTCCAAATAATATATGAACTTGTTTTGAGATTCTTGTGTTGTCTCTTCTCAACATAGGCCCAAAGTGTTCACTCTTCCTTACTGTAGATGAGATTATTGGTTGCAAGGCCATTTCTCTTATCTCTATATTAGTGCTGAATTTATTATATTGTATACAGATAATCTTTCTCAGACATTTGTCTTCAGTTTTTTTTAAAAATCTCGTTTGTTATTTACCAGCTTTAAAGTGCGTAAGTAAGGGTTGAAAATGCATTCAAGTTGAATATTTTAAGTTTAGTTTTCCTGTTCAGTGTTTTTGATTTCCATATTTTGTCAAGGTTTTTTAAAAATTTCACAGCTTTTGCTATCCTGTTTCTTTTTTTGTTTCATCTTCTTGATCTATATTACTAACAAGATATATATAGTAGTCTACTTTTTCCAATGCCCAACTATTTTGATAGATATTGTCCTCTGGTGTATTCTTATTTTTAATTATTTTTGTTTTATCCTCTTGGTTTCAAATCTTATTCTTTCTGCCATGGATGATAATGGCATCTGTGATATTTTGCATCTTGTTAATATTATCACTTAAATGTCATCTGCTAAATCAAGATTCTCCAAGCAATTCTCATTATGCCATTTAATGCCATTATATTAGTTGTTTTGGAGATGAGTTAGTAATTCGGATGATTCCACTGGCATGGACGGTTGAGCAATTATGGATTTTAATTAGTTTGCAGTGATACCGAGGCCTTCCATAACCATAATGCCATTATTGCATATCCAGCAAAAAAAAGTAATAGAAAAAGAAAAAAAAATCATGACAAATATAACTCACTAGAAAGATTATATGGGAAGCACAAAACTGATGAGAATATCCACAACAAAATTTAGCTTTCCCAAATCTAATTCTGTGCATAGAAAGGCATGTGGGGATTATGGGGTTAGTGCCCATATTCTTCAATGACCAATGACACAATTAATAGATAAAGTGACTGGTATCATGCCTGGCCCACCCCACATTCCCAGAACTAAAAATCTCAAGTACCCATTTCCACAGGCTGGGTGAATGCTAAAACTATGTCAGTATGAAAAATTCACCAACATCTGGGAATTGAACCCCTCCTGGTCAGAAGAGAGCGCACTAAACATTCAGCCATCACAACTTCCATGGGTCTCACTAGTACAATACAAAAACCAAATTAAAGATAAATATTAGTTGTGTTCTTTATATGATTTTGTGTTGAAGGCCAGAATGATAATAAATCTTCTTCTTAGATTGCATTGCTGTACAAAGTGAATATTGCTTTATAAAAGTTGTATTTTGTAAATGAAAAATAATGAGTAGAAAGATCACTCTTTTTAGTCAAAATTATGTAAGAGAATGTTATTCATACAAAGAACAGTGAAAAAAAAAAGAAAATATGCCATTAAAATAAATGTACTCTAAAACAACATGCTCTTTAAAAAAAACAAAGTTGCACATCCAAAGCAAGAAACACATTAAAAGTTATATTTATAAACACAAAAACACATCAAAAGTTACATAACACATTTTTTTACTTGTTTAGATTTTACTATTACTTCTGTGTAATCTATTCTAATCTTTTATAATTGAGACCACGTTTTTTTTAGTTACCAAACAGTTGGCACCATGCATTCTTTCATACATAAAGACTAAAACACATCATAAAATGCAATAATTTCCTGATTTGATCCTAGTAAATGCTGGCATGAACTTTCAAGCTGAGCAAACTATCTAGAGAGTCATACTTTGACTAGTAGTTAGTAATTAGACAATTTCCTTCATTTTAATGACATTTATGGTGGATTTTAAAAAAACATATAAACATGCTGAATTAAACAAATTTAACTATATCACAGCTCTAGTAATTTGCAGTTAACATTACAGAATAAATGAACAGTTTATTTTTCTATAGCAGGACCTTCAAGACAAGACACACACAATGAACAATTTATAGAAGCTACAATTATTGATAGTTTTTAGAGCATAATTTGAAAGATAACAAAAATGTTGCACTTACATTGTTATTTAATTTGACAGCACCTTCAAGTGATGCTCCAGTATACATTTTACAAAAATCAAACATGCCATCAAAAACAGGGCTGTAAAGCAAGAATTTTAAGTGATTATTCAGTAGCATGTACAGTGCAATATTGAATTATTTTTATAAAATGTGTTAAACTTTTAAGATTTGATTAATCATCATATTCTTCAGAGATAATGCTGTTAAGTGCACACCATAAGTTTTAAATCTAGTAATAGCTTTCATTTTATTTTTATCAATGTACTTCTATTGATGAAGGAAGAACAAAGAAAGAATCATGTGCATCTTAGGGCTATAGGAAGTATGGTGTTAGTGGCCATACTTTTTGAGCTGTTGACCAATTTTTGGGTAATGTTAGTAAGAACTATGCCAGGACATTTTTATTTTACAGAAACAACTCTCCAGACCCATGCTGAATGAACCTAGAATCTGGTCAGTCAAAGGAAGGAACTCAATCTCTTGTTCACAGCAGACAAGTTCATTAACCAATGATCTACTATGGCTTCCACATTACAATAAATTATATATATCTTCTCAGTTTCTGTCACCTTTCTGTCAATGTTTCATTTAATTTGTTGTTAATTTTTCTTCTTCTTCTGCTACCATGACTCTGTCAGAGCAGGATTCCGAACTCTCTCATGAAGGCAGCTGTCTGTTTAAGTGATTCGGTGCCCCATTTAGTTTCTCTTCCAGGGAGGTGGGTGTGGTCCATGTTGTGCTTCTCAGGTCTGTGTACTGCGGGCAATCCTGTAGAACATGTTTTGTTGTCATGTTGTCCAGTGTGTAGTGGTACTGACTGGTTGTACAAATTTTGAGTTTGGTTTCTCATTCTGTTGTGGCCAGTGCGGAGGCGAAGTATGATGGCTTGATCCCTCCTTGATAGCTGGTGGTATCCATCCCTCTCGTCATACTTTGGGTGTTCTCGTTTCCATTTTTCATGAAACTGGCCTTTGATGATTGATTTGGCTTCATCGTAGCTGACCAGATGGTTCTCTTGTGGTAATCTCCCTCCCTCTTTAGCTAATTTGTCTGCGCGTTCGTTTCCGTGTATATTACAGTGTGATGGTATCCACTGGATGACCACTCTCTGGAAGTTATTGGTTGTTAATTTTATATACTATCTATAATTTATATACTTTTCAATATCCTATTTGTTTTTACCATTGATGTAGTATTATTTTCACAATTTTTTTGGGCGGGGGGGTTGTCTAGGTAGTGGAACAGCTTTGCAGCACTTAGAACATCACAAAGAGGTTCAAGACCTTTCAAATAAGTATAAAGACCTTTCAAATAAGTATAAAGACCTTTCAAATAAGTATAAAGACCTTTCAAATAAGTATAAAGACTTCCTCAGCAATCAGCTTCTGCTACACATCTAGTCCGGCAAGGATCAAAACAGGACAAGGCATTGAAGATTTTAACTGGTTCCCCATAGCTTGTCAGGCATGCTTGCTTCTGTAAGCCAAACTTTCATTCTCTGGCTGTTCAGTTTTGTAGTACATGTTCACTTACATGCTTTACAACTGCAGGTGGCAGAGACTGAGACCCATTTTTTTTTAAGGTTATCTCTGAGGCCACAATGCTCTGTTGTAAACCTGGATATCCTGGTCAGTTCAGAGGAATAAATATGCTGATAACATCAGGTGGAAAAGGGGGGGGGGGGGTGTCAAGGCATATAAATGCACAGCTCCTAACTAATAACTAGCTAGTTAAGTGAAATTCTCATTTATTATCTTAACTCTTTCCGTACTGAAGCTTTTTATCAATACAACAGAAGAGATTTCAGAGATAACATTTTTCATGTTTTAAAAATCAATCTACATATTTATATTTATCTAACATATAACATATTATATATGAATTTTTAGATAATTTAACAAGGTATTAGATTTCACCATAACCAAGATGATACAAGTTACGTAAAATGAATATGGTTTGATAATTGTTTACACTAATCAAATTGACAGTGATGCACTATGTGCTGAAATGTAAGCAGCCCAAATCAGCATGGCGTACAGTGTGTTGAAATGTACAGAAAGAGTTAACCAGTGTTTCCTATTTGTGTCAAGCATTATTCTAAATTGCAACATTCTCTAAACTGTGGTTGATCAACTGTTATATTCTCATCCAAATAACAATTAAAGAGCAACATCAGTATGTCTTTTGTTCATAATCAATGGATTCACTACAGATGTCTTTTTCTATTGAAAACATGGACATAATAATGTGCTTGTTATAATGTCACATTAGAAAATAACTTCTAGCTGAGATGTTGAGCTGAGTAGTTCTACTCTATTCCACCTTGATCTTGCTTCTCACATGGCCAAGAGGTGTCATCCATATATATCTCCAAACAGTACAACTCCTCCAATGAATATAACAGCCATGAACTTTCTGGCTGCAATCAATTGTAAACTCTTTAATTTTGAGGTCTGTGGTTCCAAAGTATCATGCTCTGCATTCCCTGTTGAGGCATAGTACTGACTTCTTAGACAAAAAAAACCATTTACTTTCCATTTTGTCATCATTATCTTCTCTAACTAAAGTCTCAATTATGGCGACCTGTTCAAATGAGTTCTTTGCTCATACTATCCATGACATTATAATATGCGTCTGATATAATAAAAACATTGTAACTACCAATTCTCAGGGTGCTGTTCTGTTTACTTTCCTCAAGTGCCATACTGTAAAAAAAAAAAGTAAAGTACCCCCGTCACGTCAAGTGGCGTATCGGGAATATGGTGTTAGTGACCATAAATTTTTACAGACCTTCGGCACATGATTTTTGTGGTAATGTGGTCAGTATTACGCCCATGCCACTTCACTTTCCCAGAAAAAATCTGGTTCCCATTAAAGGCTGGGTGAACCCGGAGGCTGTTGGTTGGGATCGAACCCTACCCCTTGTCCTTTGTAGTCCAGTTCACTAACCACTGAGCTATCGCAGCTCCCATGCCATACAGTAGTGACAGGAAATGAAGTGTTCTTAAGAGAGCTCTCTGGTTTGTGTGATTATTTACATTTTTCTAATTCATCTAATGGGAGAGGTTCCTTTCCTCTTTTATCACTACCTCTTGTTAATTATGCCTGCTATTCGTTGTTTCAAATGTAATTCCTCTCCTCATATCTTCATTCATATCTTTCTCTCAGTTCATTTTATTTTTATGCCACTTTTATTTTATATTTTACATTCATCTCATACTAATATGCATTCTATCTATCTCTATCTATTGAACTTTCGAACCGTAACCGTCCCATAGGGCGCAGACCAAGATACACCTTCTCCTATATGAATTTTTTTGTTCTAGCAGTTTTCTTTTAAAGATATTTTATCAAATCTCGCCATCTGTCTCTGTTCTGTGCAAGCAGTTCTATCTCATTGAGGGAGCCGATTCCTGCTGCTCTTGCCTCTCTCATCAATGTTCTTCTCAGTGTCTCCCTGGGTCTTCCTCTTTTACTTTTACCTGTTGTTTCCCATATGAGAGCTTGCTTTGCTATTCGATTATTATCTCTTCTCATCACATGTCCAACGCATGACGTATTACTGAAGATATTAGTGGTTGATTGGCGATTTCTCTAATTTCCTCGTTTGTTTAAGCATTACCAGAATAAAAAAATAACTCTGAAACAGCACTAAACAAAACATAAGTTTTTTATTGAAAAACTTACCAATCTTCTCCAACATTGTATAAGGACAAGTATTTTGTGAAGTTCTGAACATTCTGTGGTGTTACTGAGCTTAAGAACTGAATATAATCATCAGAATGAAAACGGCACATATCACGTTCAGTTGCTTGATAAGGACGATATAACTGAAAAGGAATTTTTTTTTCATTAATAACAAATATTGATGTACAAAATCCTGAAAATAATATTTTATGACAAAAATTAAAATAGATTTTACTAGACGCTTCAAAATGAGATGATAAAAAAAATATTTGAGTCGATAACTAAAGAAACTGATAAAGATTTAGTGTTAATGCACATGTCCAAACAGCTATAATTAACTATAAAATCATCACACAGAAGTTGTCACATACAAACAGTAATAGACACACACAAATGTATGGTAAATAAATTAAACTGTATATATACATTTCTATAGGAGCTAAAAATGCCATAGTTAATGATGAGGTCAAGATGCAGGATAGAAAATTGGCTGAAGAAAATCAACATCTCGGCTGCAGCCTGCATCATGATCAGTGAACCAAAACTGATAAAAATCCTACACCACCACTGTGTGATGACTCTGGTCAAGTGAGTAGAGAAACCTAGTACCCAAAAATTATGCATTAAAGTCAGATGTATTAGGCTGAATGGTACAAAGTCACAGCTTGCTATTGGACCATGACACACCACAATAGGTGTTGGTACTGGAGCTTGCTATTGGATAATAGGTGTGGGTACTGGAGTTTGCTATTGGACCATAGGTGTGGGTACTGGAGTTTGCTATTGGACCATAGGTGTGGGTACTGGAGCTTGCTATTGGACCATAAGTGTGGGTAGTGGTGCTTGCTATTGGACCATAGGTGTAGGTACTGGAGCTTGCCATTGGACCATAGGTGTGGGTACTGGAGTTTGCTATTGGACCATAGGTGTGGGTACTGGAGTTTGCTATTGGACCATAAGTGTGGGTAGTGGTGCTTGCTATTGAACCATAGGTGTGGGTACTGGAGCTTGCTATTGGACCATAGGTGTGGGTAGTGGTGCTTGCTATTGGACCATAGGTGCGGGTATTGGAGCTTGCTATCGGACCACAGGTGTGGGTATTGGAGCTTGCTATTGGACCACAGGTGTTGGTACTGGAGCTTGCTATTGGACCACAGGTGTGGGTAGTGGAGCTTGCTATTGGACCACAGGTGTTGGTACTGGAGCTTGCTATTGGACCACAGGTGTGGGTAGTGGAGCTTGCTATTGGACCACAGGTGTTTGTATTGGAGCTTGCTATTGGACCATAGGTGTGGGTAGTGGAGTTTGCTATTGGACCATATGTGTGTGTACTGGAGCTTACAATTGGAACAAAGGTGTGGGTACTGGAACTTGCTATTGGACCATAGGTGTGGGTACTGGAGCTTTCTATTGGACCACAGGTGTAGTTACTGGAGCTTGATGTTGGAAAATGAGTACAGATACTGCAGTTTGCTGTTGAACCATTGGTACAGGTACTGCACCTTGTTGTTGGATGTTGGTACTGCATCTCACTGCAAACCATGACAAAGTGCAACTTACACCCATTTAAGTGAGGATGATGACAAGGTATAATCACTGAGCAAATATCAAACAAATGCACACTTTTTCAATATTATTAATACAGTTCTAGATTGTATGTATATAATAATGATAAAAATAACAATAATAGAAATTGTTGACTGAATAAAATGTAAACAATATTTAAAAAACCATTAACTCTTTCCGTACGGAAGCTTTTTATCGACACAGCGGAAGAGATTTCAGAGACAAAATTGTTCATTTTTTAAGAATCAATCTACATATTTATATTTATCTAACATAACATATTATATATGAATGTTTAGATAATTGAACAAGTTATTAGATTTCATCAATATCAAGATGATACAAGACATGCAAAAAGAATATGATTTGATGGCGTTCACACTAATCAAATTGAGCGTGGCGCACTATGGGGCAAAACATATGTTGCCGAAATCGGCACGGCGCACAGTGCGGCGAAACGTACAGAAAGAGTTAAGTAAATTTAACCTTCCATAAAACTATTCCAATAAACGGATCAACTAGATGCTCTGCCAATGGACCCAGTTCTATGCTATCATCTACAACTGAGCCCACTTCCGTCGTAAAAGGCTTTGCTAGTCTCAGTGGTTTTTTCCAGGTTTGCTAGGGTCTTCCAACTTTTCTAGTTTCTTGTGGATTCCAGTTCATCGTCTGTCTGCAATATTGCTTTGTGGTCTTTGCAATGTGTGGTCAATTCACCCCATTACATTTTCTTGATCTCTGTTCCTATTGTTAACCTGACAATTCTCTCCCAAGGGTTTTCATTTGTAATTTCATTTAGCATTCTAATGGTAAGGGAGTCACGATAGCTCAATGGTTAGTGAACTGGACTACAAAGGACAAGAGGTCGGGTTGATCATGATCGATGGCTTCCAGGTTTACCCAGACTTAAATGGGTAACAGATTTTGTTCTGGGAAAGTAAAACAGAATGGGCATTTTAATGACCACAATACTCCAAAAATCATGGGCCGAATGTCTATAAAAATTATGGTCACTAACACCATATTCTCTATATGCCACTTGGCATGACAGGACTCTTTACTCTTTACTTTATTCTAATTGTAAGAAGCTGTTGGAAGCATCTATTTATGTAAGATTGGTGTCTATTGTTACTAGTCTTTTGTTATTGCAGTTTCTGCAGCTTGTTTTTTCTATGATGAGGTTACTGACCTCATGCACCAGCCCCAACCTGGATGGTCAAGGTGCTAATATTTATCTCATCCCTAATCGGTTAGACCTGCCCAGCTTGGTTAACTACCAGGAGTGAAACTCCCACATCCATAGCTCTTGGGGTGGTCCATATAAGTTGCCATGCCTTAAGTAGGTAGTTGAGATTATATCTGGGAAGAAAAGACAGACTGGCATAGTACTGACCATATTACACAAAACTACTTTTACTAAAAGTTATAGGCACAAACACCCTATTTTCTATATGCCACACTCAAGGAATGACAAACTAATTTCTTCATCTTAAATATAATGGCTAATATATTACCACTGAATGTTTTAATAAATGCTAATTGAAACTAGAAACATTACAGAGCATACCTTCATTTTTTTATGCAATCCATAGCGTAGAACCAAACTGTGAGTAAGGGAAATTCTGTGAGGTTTCATTGGATGGCCTGGACCTGCACAAATGTTAAGATTAAATTAATATATAATGATAAGCAATAGATTTAGAAACAGTCTGGTATGTGTGAAAACTAGACCAGGGGCAGATTGCAATAGTGATCATGTACCAGTTGTGGGAAAGCTTAGAGTAAAATTAAAAACAACAAAATGAGCCTCAGTTAACATCAAGTTAAATTTAGATTTACTAAAATCAGACAAGAAGCTGCAAGACAAATATAAAATCACAATACAGAACCGGTACAATGCAATAGAGAAGATACAAAGCATTGATGAACAGTGGGAAATGCTAAAAGAATCAATGCAACAAACATCAAAAGAGTTCATACCACCAGTAAGGACAAATTCAAGAAAGAAATGGATGACCGATGACATTTTGCAGCTAATGGAAACAAGAAGAAGAAATAAAGATGAGTATAAGAGATTAAATAAAGAAAATGTAGTGAAATGCAATGAAGATAAAGAAGCATGGCTAAAAGAGAGATGCAAAGAGATTGAAATGCAACAAAAAGGTGATGCTAAAGCTATATACAAACAAATTGAGGAATTAACAGGAAGAAAAACACAATCAAAAATTGGATGTCTAAGCTAAAGGAAGGAGAACTATTGATTGATCAAGAAAACATAAGGGAACATTGTACAGAATACATTAAAGATCTTTATAATGATGAACGAACGGAAGTAAATATTAAGGATAATGGAGAAGGACCAGAAATACTCAGAGAAGAAGTGGAAGACGCCTTGCGCAATATGAAAGCAGGCAAAGCTCCTGGACAAGATAATATAACTAACGAAGAGATTGAAGCCATGGGTGATTTTGGAATAGAAATAATAACAAAAATATTGAATATATCTACAACACCAGATATATACCAGACGACATGCTCAAATCAATATTCATAGCCCTACCAAAGAAATCGGGTGCGATTGAATGCGATGATCATCGCATAATAAGCCTTATGAGTCATATGACTAAGATATTGCTAAGAATCATCATGCGAAGAGTGCGAAACAAAATCAGTCCAGAAATTAGCGATGAACAGTGTAGTTTTGTTAGAGATAAAGGAACAAGCAATGCCATTTATATCATAAGATCTTTAGTAGAAAGAGCCATAGAGGTGAAAACAGATCTATACCTATGTTTCATAGATTACACCAAGGCATTTGACAAAGTAAAGCTCCAAGAAATAAGAAAACATTTTAGAAAGCATAAACATAGACAGCAAAGATCTAAGAATAATAAAGAACATGTACTGGCAACAAAAAGCGGCCATAAGAACTGGAAACCAATTGGGAATGTTTCAACAAATAAAACAGGGTGATAGACAAGGATGTGTGCTGTCACCAGATTTGTTTAATGTTTATAGTGAGATTATTTTAAGATCCATAAGGGGCATGCCTGGAATAACAATCGGAGGTCATAATATAAATAATCTAAGGTATGCTGATGATACAGTCTTAATCGCTAAGAGTGAAAATGAGTTACAAGAAATGTTGGACATTATAGTGAAAGAGAGCAAAAATAAAGGACTCAGCCTTAATAGCAAAAAGACAGAGGTAATGGTAACAACAAAGAAAAAGACATCACCTCAGTGCAAAATAAAGACAAGTGGAACGATATTAAAACAGGTAAATGAATTTAAATATTTGGGAACTTTGTTAACCTCAGACGGATGATGTACAAAAGAGGTGAGATGCAGAATACTCAGACAAAAGCAGCTTTCCAAAAAATGAGGAAGATACTATGCAATCCATTTTTGACAATAGAAACAAGAAAAAGAGTTCTTAAATGTTATGTAGAGCCAGTCTTAACATATGGATGCGAATCATGGACAATAGGACAACAGACAAGAAAATCACTGGAGTCTGTAGAAATGTGGTTTTACAGAAGAATGTTGAGAGTACCATAGACAGCAAAGAAGAGTAATGAAGATGTTCTGAGAGAGGTCAAAGCAAAAAGAGAGCTAATTTCCAATATTAGGAAGAAACATGAACCAAATGAACTAAAAACATCAACTTTCATTGCATTGCCTAAAAA
This sequence comes from Megaustenia siamemsis, assembly GCA_032433765.1. NCBI lineage: Eukaryota > Metazoa > Mollusca > Gastropoda > Stylommatophora > Ariophantidae > Megaustenia > Megaustenia siamemsis. Next base: position 31,770,130 of record JAVIAB010000139.1, on the reverse strand, counting down.
GAATGGTGCAGTTGAATGTAGTGACTTTAGAACAATAAGCCTAATGAGCCATGTTACAAAAATCTTGCTAAAAGTTATACTAGGAAGGATTCAGAATAAAATCAATACTGAATTAGATGAGCAGCAATTTGGATTTAGGAAAAATAGCGGGACAAAAGAAGCCATATTCTGCATGAGAACATTAATTGAAAAGTACACAGAAGTAAACAAACCAATATATGCCTGCTTCATAGACTACACCAAAGCTTTTGATAGAGTACACCACAAACAACTTATAGAATGCCTAAAAGAGATACATCTAGATGACATGGATATACGACTAATATGCAATCTATACTGGGTGCAAACAGCAATAATAAAATATAACAAAGAGTTCTCTACACCCATTGATATAAAAAGAGGAGTAAGACAAGGATGCATCCTATCACCAAGCTTGTTCAATCTATACACTGAGCAAATCTTTAAAAACATCATAGAGATGCCAGGCCTACAAATTAATGGAAAGATAACCAATAACCTAAGATATGCTGACGATACTGTACTACTAGCAGAAAATCCTAAAGACCTACAACAATTACTTAATGAAATAAACACGACAAGCAAAAAATATGGACTAGATATGAATATCAAAAAGACTAAAACTATGATCATAAACAAAGAAAATACTCAAAACCCAAAAAGTGGATATCAAAATTGAAGGAATAGACCTGGAGACAGTTCAGAACTATAACTACCTTGGACATACTATAACCAGTGATGGAAAATGTACAACTGAAATAAACAAAAGAATAGGAATGGCAAAAAGTAATTTTAATGTCATGAAGGACATACTAACATCAAAACAAATAACACCAGAGCTAAAACTAAGATTAGCAAAATGTTACATCTTCTCAATATTCCTATATGGTGCTGAAACATGGACATTAGACAAGAAAACAGAACAGAGAATTGAAGCCTTTGAAATGTGGATATATAGAAGAATAGGTAGAATTGGATGGAAGGAAAAGAAAACAAACGACGAAGTCTTAAAACAACTAAAAATGAAAAGAGAACTTCTGAACACAATTAGAACAAGACAAATGCGATTCTTAGGCCATGTTAAAAGACACAACAGCCTACTGAAAGTGATCCTGGAGGGGAAAATACAAGGTAAAAGAGGCAGAGGCAGACCAAGATTAACATGGACGAGTAACATCAAAAGATGGACAAATCAACCGATGACAACCTGCACCATCAAAGCAAGAGATAGAGCAAAATGGCGCTCCATGGCAGCCAACCTTCGTTGCGGAGACGGCACTCAATGATGATGATGAGGAAGAAACAATCATCATTTTTGGCCATTAATGAGAAAAGAACAACAACTGGAATATATTGTAACAACTGGAAAAATTGAGGGATGAAGAGATAGTGGGAAGCAAAGAGAAAAAATAACAGACAGCTTAAGAGAATGGTGTGGCAGAAGGTCAACAACAGAAATGATAAATAGCTGCCAAGATCGAAAGTTGTGGAGAGACATGATCACCTGCGCCAGCAGGTCCGGTACTTGATGATGATTATGATGATGATGTTTTGGTCTGATTTCAATGTTGAGGGAATATGGAATGTTCTAGACAGTTCTATTTGATTCATCTCCAGCACATGGTGCTGTAAGTGATGTAAGATATTTGGCTTGTCCATCTTTTGGAAAACTTCCATAATCTCTTCTGTTGTTGTTTCTGGTTATTAAAGCTTGTTGTGTGTGACTGTGCTGGCAACACGACACAATTTTCGATGGGAGTCAAATTTAAGTTATAAAATGCTACTAGCCTGTAAGGAAACAGCTATAGATTGGCTTACTATCATATTCAATATGGCTTGGGAAGAAAGAAAAGTCCCAGACGACTGGCAAAAAGCTATCATTGTCCCATTTTGGAAAAATAAAGGAAGTAAAAGGGAGTGTGAAATGTACAGAGGAATATCCCTATTGAGTCAAGTTGGTAAAATGTTTGCTAAAATATTAGAGAGGAGAGTAAGATACATAATAGAACCTCAATTAAGTAATAATCAATTCGGATTCAGAAAAGGCAAAAGCTGTACTGATGCTATATTTACATTGAGACAACTATGTGAAAAAACAATAGAATATGACAGAAACCTAAATATAGTGTTTATAGATCAGGAAAAAGCGTTTGATCGTGTGGACAGGAACAAACTTTGGCAAACTTTAGAAACATACGGGGTAGCAGGACAACTACTAGAAAATATAATAGCACTATATAAAAACAGTCAAAGTGCCGTCAGAACATCGGAAGGTCTGTCAGAATGGTTTCAGGTTACAACAGGAGTAAGACAAGGATGTGTCCTCTCACCACTCCTCTTCATCATATATATGGACAAAATAAATCAGGAAACAACCACAACAAGGACAAATCAAATAATAACATAGAGGTAGAAAACTCCAACATCAATGAGCTACTCTTCGCAGATGACCAATGCCTAATATACGAGGATGAAAACCTGCTACAACAGCATTTAACATCTCTAGATAAAAGCTGCACAAACTACAGTATGAAAATTAACACAGCAAAAACAGAGGCTATAAGAATAAGCAAATTAAGACACCCATTAAACATCAAGATCAAAGACAAAGAAATAAAACAAGTAGAGGAATTCAAGTATTTAGGCACAATGTTCACAGAAGATGGAAAACTAGACAGAGAAATTGACATGAGAATACAAAAAGCAAATGCTGTCACATACCAGCTTTCACCATTGTTAAGACATCCAAACATTTCTATGCCAGCTAAACAACAAATGATAAATAGCATCTTCATACCAACTTTGTGCTATGAAAGTCAAACATGGACCCTTTCTAAATCACATTTAAGAAAGATCAATACATGTGAGATGCGATGCTTGAGAAAAGTAACAAACAACACAAGAAGAGATAGAATACCAAATGAAACCATAAGAAAAATGGTAGGAACAAAACCCTGCCAAGAATATATAGAACAACAACAACTTAAATGGTTTGGCCACCTGGTCAGAATGAATCCTCACCTATCACCATCAAGGGCGTTCTTCTCGAGAATGCATGGAAAAAGACCAAGAGGAAGACCCAGAAGAAGATGGATAGATGCAGTGACAGAGACATGTAACAACAAAGGAAAATCACTAATTCAGACAATTCGAGCAGCACAAGAACGACAAATGATATAAACCACGACACCTTTTAGGTATCAGTGAAAGAGAAAAGAAGAAAGAAGAAGAAAGCTTGTTGTAGAATGTTTGTTGGTAACTGCATCAATTGCTCAAACCATTTAATTTGTTGATGAGATGAAGGTGAAGAATGATGTTACTCACACTATTCCTAGTTTTCTCATTTTTCATTTGTGTTTTTTCATGGTACATAAAGTATTGTTCAAAGATATCACGAGCTGTGATTTCTCTTTTTTTTTTTGTTGCTAGTGTCAATATTTGGCACTGACAGTACAGAAATATGGCAGAAATACTAGGATCCATATTGTTCTTTTCACATTAATCATTACATTTTTTTTCTATAACTGGTGTTATTCGTAAAAATATTCGGTTTGCTTTCAAGCATCTGTTCTCAATTATCTGCTGTAATTTTCCCATGTTCTGCTACAAAACTTCTCAAGTATTTTAATTCTTCTACTTCATTAAACACTATGTCTCAAAGATAATCTATTATTTATTTTCTCTTTTCTGATTGTGGTCATGACCTATGTCTTTTCAGTGTAAATCTTTATATTCTGTTTCTTGCAATCTCCAAACAATTCATTCAGATGTTGCTTTAATTTATTTTGCAAACTCTTAATAGCTTGGTTGTTTGCAAACGGGAGCTCATTAAGGATGTTACATTCACTGGGAACTGCTGATTTACTTATGTGGTCTTATAAAACCTGATGAACAAATGATGTGAGATACACTTTTGTTATTATAAAAAGAAAAATAGCAGTAAACAAATTTAGAAAGATAAAATGCAACATGTTGCTTTATGATGCATCTGCAAGATTATAGTGTGCCTATTCCAATTATTTTTAACACAGTATCACTACTTAGTGTTGGCTCCATGTCATCTTTATCAGTTATGCTTTTGTTCTTATTTCATATTTTATTTTACTTATACTATGTATCTATTGGATTTGTAATCTGTTTTGGTGTATCTGTTCACAAATGAAGACCTTTTGAGTCAAAGTATTGGTTTGTTCTGCTCCTTCTTTATCTATGACACCCACCACTGAGTTAGGTGTAACATCTAACTTTTATTTTAGTTCTAGTTCACCACAATCATATTGGATAGTTTCATTTATTAAACTTACTCATGCATCATTATTTTAGGATGGTAAAATAAAATGTGTCTTGAGGTCAAGAAAATAAACAGTAAAATACAATCTGAATCCGTGAATGAATGATTAGTTTAAAAAGTGATGTTCCATGAACACTTCTCAATTGACAAATTTCTCAGACACTGACAGAAGTAAAATATAATTAGAATTGTTGATGATTACAATATTCACAGGTAGAATTTGTAAATTAATTTTTGGGCTTTCATTTTTTCACTTTCACTTTTAATTATTAATCATATTAATAGTATCAACTTACTCAACTGTTAAGTAGCAACTAACCATCAAGTTTAAATAATTAATAAATAAAAGAACATTTTAAAAATAAGACTTCTCCTTGAAGTGAGTGTTAGTCTTCATATCTCAGGTATAACAGTGTTTATTTATTGTCAGTCTGAGTCCAGTCACACTCAATAATGGTGGATAGGCAGCGGGAACAATTGAAGGCTATGCATGAAAAGTGTTCCTTGTTGCAGTTTCCTCATATTCCAACTCCGGCTTGTTGCAGGAGCTACTGAGTTAAGTGCTCTGTGCACACCGTGAGCTGTGTGTCTTATCCGTTTTTATCATGTTTCGATATTCCAAATATTTACAATGAATGATAATATCGTATGACAGGGAACAGTTGGCTGTGTTCACTTTCTGCGTGGTTTCACCTTATGTCTTATGGCGTGTGCTGAGACTGCTATGATGGGGACTACAGTTACCTTTCTTGTTTGGGAGATGAGATATTAATTCGGATGATTACGCTGGCACGGGCAATTGAGCAATTATGGATTTTAATTCATTTGGCAAACAGTTTGCAGTGATACTGTAGGGACTTCGGTAAATTGAATCTGGTAACTTCCGGGAGCTATGAAAAGCCAAATCCGATTTTTTTCTACATCACCGTCATTTTCGGAAATTGGTTAAAAGGGACACACACTTAACGCATTTTCCCGGAGATGTCACATGACTTGTGTTACTATTTATATATGTCAGGTGAAAGGTTAGAAAATACCCTACTGTCGGGTAGAAGAATTATTCGAATACTCGTAGCCGTTTTCAAGATATTCGTGTTTGAATGCGTTATTTATATATTTTAATGCTTTTTTTCCACATTTAAACAGTAAGAGTAATGCGGATTAATGACAAAACTCAGATTTTTAAATTCAGCATCCATTTAAACATAAGCATGCACACATTTGAAAACTGCTTGATTTAGCTGTCATGTCGAAATAATAATTTAAAGGGAGCATGTCCATGGGTAGAAATCACGCGCCATATTTGATAGTCAAATCCCATGTCGCATAACAGCTCTTCTTTTTAAAAATATTTCTTAATTAATTAAATAGTTTGAAAAAACAATAATGGATTTTAAAAATTCATGTACCATTTAAATATAAGTGTGCAAAATATGAATGTGATCTGAAAATGCTGTTATGTCTAAATAAAATATTAAAGGCAGGGACTATCGCCTTTAAAAACCATTGTGCCATCATCAGAATTGGCCTACTCTCAATTTTCCAGGCATGGACAACTATCCAAACGGGCCCAATGATATTTTCCTCTAACTCTATATGTTCCTCTTACTCTTATTCAATTTAAGTCAAAATTAATTCATTAAAAAATTAATAACTTTTTTTTCTAATTGTCGTACAGCCATAATTAATTAAGTATTAAGGTATCATTGTTTAGCTTACAGTTACATCCAAGGGCTTATGAATGATGCTATCTAGCTAGCTTGTTTTAAATCACAAAAGACTTGAAAAGAGACTTAGAGACTATTACTATTTCGAAATTTTTAACTTTGAAGTTTGATACCTAGATACCGGGGCCTTCAATGACCAAACACTCAATAAATGGTCAACTCAGTACCACTTTTATATTCACAGTAGTTACAGCACTCTTAGTCTTAGTCAGTCGGCAGTCACTAGCAGTCAGAGGTAATCAAAACGAATCGAATGAATGTATTGAATCCATGCAACATGATCAGCACAATGAAAATTCTTTATTTTATTCATTCTAATTTTATTATTTAATAATTATATATATTATTATTTATTAGGATATGCTTGTAAAATAAAGTCAAGTTTACTTTTCAGCGCCATAAACCTAGATTGCAATAACAATTAATATGAAATTCCCTTTTTTTTTAAATTGTACTTCAACTTTCACTTTTGAGATGGAGAGAGGGAGATGTTAAATAAAATATTAGAAAAAAAAAAGAACACTTATAAACTATAAACACTAGCAGAAGTCCTGAGAAGTCTATCGATATTAGGTACAATATAATCAATACACCATGTAAAATAACTTTAGACTAAGGATAAATATTAAACATTACCATAATGAAAATTTCCAACATCAGGGTCATAAAAATAGGCAACAGTCGACATTTTGATTTATTGTAAAATACGGATAAGAATATAAAACTCTTCACAACAATTCCATAACAGAATGCGTTTCCCTGTGTAGTTTAAAGTGACGTAATCAAATTGTGTGTAAGTCACTTGCCAGTTTGCCAATTCAATAAAGCTAAATTCATCACACGGCTAAAGTGATTTATAAAGTGTTCAGTACTACCCAAAAGTTCTGCATTTCAAAAACAACATATTTTATAGAAATTATTTCTATTTAAATATAGAAAACAGCGATAGTCGTAAATCTCACTTGCCGGGAGACGCACCAGGATGGACGCACGTTCGCGTTTGAACAAAGCCCAACGGCCAAGATCTGAATTTGCAGAATTTCGTTCATTCTCAACGGCGGCCGTTATAGTTTAGCTTTTACTAGCACAACGCCTGCAGTATAAGCTCAGAACACAATCTTGTCGTGCTTTCTCCCTGCATCGAAGGTTGGCGACAATGGAGGTTCATTTCACTCTGACTCTTGTGGACGCTGTCTAAATGAACCAAATTAGTAAATAACCATGCGTCCACTAACGCAGGAGGAGATCAACGCCTTCTTTGACAAACTATCCAAATAGTAAATTACATGTCTCATCATATATTCATATATATCTGGTAGAACTTTTAGTTTAAAATACGTGTCAGATAAATTTCATACTTGTACTAATCAAATCACACACTACTTGATGACCAAATTTGTAGACTTTGATAAATTAATCAAAGTCTACAAATTTGGTCATCAAGTAGTGTGTGAGATACAAGCCATATTCGTCTTTGGTGAAAAGAAGGGATCGCTCCAGGATATGCTGTCATTCATTTATGAAGATTCTTCTTGAATCTTCTTCGGCGAGAACTCAGGAATTTTTCTTCTAGCATTTAGATTTTTACATTGCTGATCTCTGACACGGGACGGGTGTTCTGGTTGGCCTACTGTTTACATGGTTAGAGACCATTGGCTACAAAGTCAACCAACTGAACGGGATGTGTCAAAGTCTCGTTTTTCGCCACCTACGTATTTAGCTTTCTGTCCGTATGGTACGTTGTGTGCATAACAGTGGAGAATTACATCACCATATGTCGACGCGCCAGTATCGTGGTCATGTGCATTCTAGTCTTGTCGTTGTTGCTGTATATGGCCACTGCTGTTGCCGCTGAGGTAACGCCAAACGAGATAGGTCTTGAGAAATGCTTGCCAAGTCCAAGGCTGATGTTCTTACACATAATAACCTACATTGACTCGGTAGTACCGTTGCTACTACCGCTGATCGCCATTACTGTTATGCTCTTCACGATCGTTCTGTCCATCATACACAAGTCCCGGTGGAAGAAGCTCAGTGGCCTGCAGATGCTGGAAGTTTCCGAGCTGAAACCGATCAACGATCCTAGGTGAAGGTCAGTGCGAGCTAGCGCCCAGGCTCGTGTGGCTAGGATGCTCTTTGCCTTGTCTCTATCTTACATCATCATGACCGCACCCAGGCACGTGGCCAGACTGTACTATCTAATGCGGACTCAAAACTCAGGGGACATAAAATTGACATTCTCTGAAGGTCTTATCCGGCTGATCTTCCAGCACGTCGGCCACGCCCACCATGCCTACAAGTTTTGAATCTTCGTGGTCGTAAGTAGAGACTTTACAAAGTGTCAGGTATATCAAGTGTATATGTTAGTCGTGGCTTATATCTTGGTGGTTGTCTGTGCTAACCATGGCTCATATTCTTGTGTGTGTGTATGTGACAGCCATGACTCATTTCTCGGTGTATATCCGTGCTAGTCGTAGCTCGTATCTTAGTGGGAGTCTGTGATAGCCATGGCTGATATCTTGGTGGTGTATATGCCGACCATGGCTTATATCTTGGTGTGTGTCTGGACTGGCCATGATTCATATCTTAGTGTGTGTCGGTGCTGGCCATGGTTCATATCTTGGTGTATATCCGTGCTAGCCATGGCTCATATCTTAATGTGTTTCTGTGCTAGCCATGGCTCATATATCTTAGTGTGTTTCTGTGCTAGCCATGGCTCATATCTTAGCTTGTGTGTGTGCACTAGCTATGGTTCATATCTTGGTGTGTGTCATGTTAGGCATATCTCATATCTTGGTGTGTGTCCATGTTAATCATGTCTCATATCTTTATGTGTGTCTGTGTTTAGTCATATCTCATATCTTAGTGTGTATCTGTGTTAGTCATGTGTCATATCTTTGTGCGTTCATGTCTGTGTTAGTCATATCTCATATCTTTGTGTGTGCATGTCTATGTTACTCACATCTCCTATCTTTGTGAGTGCATGTTTATGTTAGTCATGTCTCATATCTTTGTGGGTGCATGACTGTGTTTAGTCATATCTCATATCTTAGTGTGTGTATCTGTGTTAGTCATATCTCATATATTGGTGTGTGTGTGTCAGTGTTAGTTATGCCTCATATCGTTGTGTGTATGTCAGTGTTAGTCACATCTCATATCTTTGTGTGTGTATGTCTGTGTTAGTCACTTCTAGTGACTCGGGCAGATGGTGCTCGTAAACCTGGGAGGGCCGACCATCTAAGGGCAGAACCCCCCTACAGAAAAGACAATCTGCTGCCTTGTAGGAAGATTGGGGACAATCAAAGGCTAAGGAAAGCAAACCTGAATAAAATGCTGGCTGAAATCGGATGCACTGGGCCACTGGCGCAAAACACAGCGCAACGTTTTAACATATATTAAATCAGAGTGGATCTAACAAACTCTAATTATGATGTTCTGTCTGTGGGATCGATCAATTCACTTAAACAGACAGCTGTCTTCATGTGAAGGTCTGGAATCCTACTCTGATTGAGTCTTGATCGCAGAGAGCGAGAATCTCACTTGCCGAGCGTAAACAACCACGACTACTTCGAGATTACGATTGTACAGACCATTTCTGAGAATCACGTGAAAATCTAAGATTTCAAAATATAATGTTCTTGGTGAAGTCAATAAACAAATAAGTTTGTTACAATCTTCAGAAAAAGCAAATATCTGTGGTTGTATATGCACATATGCAGTAGTAGTGTAACTTTGGCTGCCGCGCCAGGGGCTAGAAATATTTTGTATCCCCTTTATATAGACCGTAAGCACTCCATAAACCTTCAACCGGTCCAGAATTTATTTTCTTACTAACCCCCCCCCCCCCCCCCCCCCCCCCCCCCACCCACCCCAACCAAAATGGCAAGTACAGTGAATTAAAAAAATACTTAGGTATTGAAAGTGAAATGAATCTAATGCTGTTGCGCTAAATTGTATGAAACATTGCCTGGTCTTAATGTGTGGTGTACATTAACAGAATTGATTTGTATTGAATTGATGCACTGCAATCCCTCCCTCTCAGTTGACAGTATTGCTACGTTACAGCATTTTTTTTTTTTTTGTTGGCTCGTTGTAGATCTCTCATAAGTTTTGATAAATTTAGGCTTTCAGAAACTGCTTTCTCAAAATAACTAATAACTACATCAAGCTTGGGCAGATGGTGCTCGTAAACCTGGGAGGGCCGACCATCTAAAGGCAGAATCCCCCTACAGAAAAGACAATCTGCTGCCTTGCAGGAAGATTGGGGTCAATCAAAAGCAAAGGAAAGCAAACCTGAATAAAATGCTGGCTGAAATCGGATGCACTGGGCCACTGGCGCAGAACACAGTACAACGTTTCAACAGGTATTCAATCAGAATGGATCTAACAGACTCTAATCATGATGTTCTGTCTGTGGAGTCCCTCCAGGCAGGTGGAATGCTGGGCCGCGTGCTTGGGGTCCACCCCAAGTTATTGGTGGTCACCCTGACCCATTTTGGAGAGCTAGGAAATGGGACCAGAGAGCAACTACCACTGACCGAAAAGGTTTCAAGACACAGCTGAATATAATACACTGGAATGCGGAGCGCATATACCACAAAAAACAAGCCCTAACAATCAGACTAGCAGAGGAGGAGATAGACGTAGCCTGCATTCAGGAAACTCACCTTAATCATCAGCACAGATTTATGATCAGGGGTTACCAAACATTTAGACAGAACAGGGACGGTCACAAGGGTGGAATTCTTTTACTTAATAAAAATTCCATCCCAGAAAAACTGATAGATGTAGTCACAAACGGAGAGGCAGAGATCATTAGTACAGACTTATACATTAACTCCGCTAGTATAAGAATATTTAACATATACTGTTCAAATGACAAATTACTGAAGCTGGAGTCAATGGAAATAACACCACCAAAGTGTCTGGTAGTCATCATCATGTGCCATACCGGTTGGCGTAGGCGATGATGTCCTTCCACAATCTTCTATCTACGGTGCATCGTTATCAGTTCTGTTGTTGACTGTTTTCCATGCCATGAAACCAAGCTATCCAGTATTTTCTCCCTTTGTCGCCCACGATCTCTCTTTCCTTCTATTTTGCCAGTTGTAACCAAGTATTCCAACTTTCCTCTTCTCATGATGTGCCCGAAAAAATGTTGATTGTTTCTTTCTGATGTTTTTTAGGAGCTCCCTTTTTGTGTTGGCCACTTTGAGAATTTCCTCATTGGTCTTTTTTACTGTCCAGGGAACTTTCAACATTCTTCTGAGAAACCCTATCTCTGTGGCCTCTAATCGTCTTTTCATTTGTTTGTCTACTATCCATGATTCGCTTCCATAGGTCAGAATTGGTTCTATATAGCACCGATGAACTCTCTTTCTCATTTCTATTGACATATATTTGTTGCATAAGATATTTTTCATTTTCTGAAATGCTATTTTGGCCTGAGCTATTCTGCTTTTTATTTCTGTAATGCATCTTCCATCCGATGTTATTATTGTGCCCAAGTATAGTAGTAGGAGACTTTAACAGCCACTCTGAAAGATGGGGATATAAGGAGACCAATGTTCGAGGTGAAGAAGCGGCAGAATGGGAAATAGCCAACAACCTATTCCTCATAAACTCTAGAGAGGACCCCTCAACCTTCTACTCAAGAAGATGGAAAACAACATGAACTCCCGACCTAGCATTTGCAACTAGAGACATATCCAACAAAATTGCCAGAATAGTGCTGAACCAACTTGGAGATAGTGACCAGTCAAACTTTCAGTGGATCTTGCTTGCAAACATGAGTTGCAAATACCTCTTCACCGTTGGAACTATAAAAGAGCAGATTGGGCAAAGTTTGCAAGGCTCACTGATGCATATACTGCGCCTATCAACGCCCACGAAAAGAAGATCAATAATATGATAGAGCGGTTAACAAATGGAATCCTGAGAGCTGCTAAAGAATCCATTCCTAGAGGAGCAAGAAGAAACTTCAAGCCATACCGGAGCAAGGAAATGCAAAAACTAGAAGAGGACCTGGACTCTGCTAGAGAACTAGCTGAAACATCACACAGCACAGAGAGCAACATTGTCTACAAAGCAGCCTCGGCCAAATACAGACGTGAGGTCATGATATCAGCAAGACAGAGCTGGATAGATAAAACAGAGAGCCTTAATCTAGATTTAAAAAATGGCCATAAACTATGGAAACTCGCGAAAACTCTGAGCGACGAAAACAACAGCTGATCTTCAATATCATTAGCAAACAACCAGAACATCCTCACAGGCAAAAGGGCAGCAAATCTACTGATAGAGACTTACAAAAACATTAGTAGAATAAACATTCCAATAGACAAACAGAAAGCTGCAAGACGGGAAAACCAAGATGAAAAACACATGCCTTTAGCACCAGAAGAGCATCAGACTACCATATTTGCCCCAACTGAATTAGATGTTGCCCTCAAAGGATTGAAGCTCAAAAGTTCCCCTGGTAAAGATGGAATCACCAACGAAATGCTCATAAATCTGGGACAGAAAGCCAAGGACCAGCTTCTAAGGATAATAAATGCTAGCTGGAATAGAGGTCTTGTGCCGGCAATCTGGAAAGAAGCTATTATGGTGCCCACCTCAAGCGTGGAAAAGACCCACTAGACTCAAGTAGCTATAGACCAATTAGCCTACTGAGCTGCCTGAGTAAACACATGGAAAGGCTGGTTAAAAGAAGACTTATGTGGCATTTGGGGACAAAACAACAAATCGTACCACAACAAAGTGGCTCCCGTCAGCACAGATCAACTGAAGACCTGGTCACCTACATCGCACAGGAAATAGAGGATGCTCTACAAGAAAAGAAACACACACTGGCAGTGTGGGTCGACATGGAGAAGGCTTTTTGATAGGGTAAGGCGAGAAGGTTTAAAGAACAAGCTCTTTAGACGGCATCCAGAATAGATTATTCAATTGGGTCTCTCAATACCTTCAGGATAGAACGGCCAGAGTACAAGTACAAGGTCAACTAAGTAAAAAGGTCACAATCGAACAAGGTGTCCCTCAAGACGGAGTCTTGTCCCCATCACTCTTTTTGATTTTCATAAATGATAACGTAATGGAAATTCCACCCAGAATACACTCAGCAATATACGCAGATGATCTGGGATTATGGACTCACGAGGAAAGTATGTCGGTGGCTGGATCCAGGATGCAAGATGCCCTAGGTGAACTTGAAAAATGGACGAACACCTGGTTCTTACCAATTAAAGAAAAAAAACTACATACAATTTCAGCCTATCAAGAAACACACTCTCTGCAAACTTTAAGATAAAAGACCATACATTCCCTATTGACCAAAACCCAACATATCTTGGCGCCACCATGAATCGCAGAATGACTTGGAAAAATCAGATAGACATAGCTAGAAAAAAAGCCAGAAAACGAACTAATATTATGAAGAAATTGGCAGGTGCGGACTGGGGAGCAGACAGAAATATCTTGAAACGACTATACGTAGGAAGGGTCAGACCAGTCCTAGAGTATGGAGTCACAGCCTGGGCTATGGCTTCCAAATCACTCCTTAGCAAAATTAACACAACACAGAATCAAGCTGCCCGTATCATCACTGGTGCTATGAAATCTACACCTATCAAGACTCTAGAAACTGTGACAGGTTTTACCTTAGATGAAAGACGGGTCACTAAAGTATTGCAACAAGCGGAGAAATACAGAAGGCTCCATAGCCACTCCATGCACCAAAGAATAACTGGTTTTGGAATTGTACGACTAAAGAGGAACAACTTCGCTGCAATCGCCAATGAACTAACTACTGGAGACCCAGTACTTTCCCAAACAATATCGAAACCCTTGTGCCCATCTGATATGTTTCATCATGGAAAACATAAAATACCAGAACTTAAGGAAAATATAACAGGAATCATGAAAAAAAGCACCCAATCCAAAAAGAAAACACGTAGCAGAAAAACACATAAACAATACCTATACACAGGACTCTTGGTCCCTCATATACACAGATGGCTCTGCTACAAATGCCACCAGAAATGGAGGGGGAGGTGTGTTCTTGACGATGAATAAACAGGACGAGATCACCAAGTCAATTGCTACTGGGAAATTCTCAAACAACTTTTAAGCAGAAACTGAGGCCCTCAGAGATGCCGTAACACTGGCTACTCAAAACAAAAATAACATGCACAATAAATTGATGATTCTGACTGATGCACTGTCAGTACTATCAGCTCTAAAAAGCCCCAAGAACAATGAACTAGATGACTTGAGAACAACCCTGGACCAAATATGCAATAACTTCCAGAGAGTAGTCATTCAGTGGATACCATCACACTGTAAAATACACGGGAACGAACGCGCAGACAAATCAGCTAAAGAGGGAGGGAGATTACCACAAGAGAACGATCCGCTCAGTTATGATAAAGCCACATTCATCCTCAAGGGTCAGTTCCATGAAAAATGGAAACGAGAACACCCAAAGCATAACGAAAGGGACGGATACTATCAACTATCAAGGATAATAAATGCTAGCTGGAATAGAGGTCTTGTGCCGGCAATCTGGAAAGAAGCTATTATGGTGCCCACCTCAAGCGCGGAAAAGACCCACTAGACTCAAGTAGCATACTTCGAGTCATCATACTTCGCCTACGCACAGGCCACAATAGAATGAGAAATCACACCAAATTCAAAATAGGTACAACCAGCCTATGCCACTGTACACTGGATAATATGACTACAAAACATGTTCTACAGGATTGCCCCCAGTACACAGACCTGAGAAGAGCTATGTGGTCCACACCCACCTCCCTGGAAGAGAAACTATATGGGGCAATCGAATCACTTAAACAGACAGCTGACTTCATGAGAGAGTCTGGAATCCTACTCTGATTGAGTCTTGATCGCAGAGTGTGTGTGTGTGTGAGAGAGAGAGAGAGAGAGAGAGAGAGAGAGAGAAATTGCATTTGAAATAGTTATAGCATAAAAAAAAGACTCCCACTATTACGACAACATTTACGCTCTTCATCTTTCCACTTGCACACCCACCGAAGCTAAAGCTGTCCAGTAAATGTACATAATTATAGTAACGTTATATTTAAGTTATGTGGATTATATAATAGGAAGAATTGGATGGAACGAAAAGAAAACAAACGATGAAGTCTTCAAACAACTAAAAATTGAAAAGAAAACGACTAAACACAATTCAGTCAAAACAAATACGATTGTGGGGGCTTGTTAAAAGACACAACAACCTACTAAAAGTAATATTGGAAGGAAAATACAAGGTAAAAGAGGCAGAGACACACCAAGACTAACATGGACGAGTAACATCAAAAGATGGACAAGTCGGCCTATGACAACCTACACTATCAAAGTAAGAGACAGAACGGAATGGCGCTCAATGGTAGCCAACCTTCGATGCAGAGACAGTACTCAAAGATGATGATAACTTCGAACATGACCATTGGTGCTTTGGTCTCCTCCTCAGAATGTTAACCGTCTGACGACTCTAGCTCTGTGTTGATTTATGTTATGTGTCCAGTAAGCCTCTCATGTCTGGCTGTACCCATCTTTACTCCCATCTCTTTCATCCGAAGGAGTGTTGTAGATTGATGGTTGTCATAATCTTGTTCTTTCCCTCATCTCGGAGGGCATTAGCTGACATCCGACTCATTGTTGGCAAAGTCTTGTTCTTTCCCTCATATTGTAGGGCATTATCTGACATACGCCTCATGGTTATCAAAGTCTTGTTCTTTCCCTCTTCTTGGAGGGCATTATCTGACATACGCCTCGTGGTTATCAAAGTCTTGTTCTTTCCCTCTTCTTGGAGTACACTAACTGACATCCTACTCATGGTTGTCAAAGTCTTGTTCTTTCCCTCATCTCGGAGGGCATTAACTGACATCCGCCTGGTCCATCGATTGTTAACATTAGGGTTTATATCTTCGGAGTGATCACGTAAATGTAAGGTTTACCTTTTCTATATACAAACTACAATTTAACATCCTGGCTTAGCGTGCCTTCCATTTCTGAAATGGCTTTTTCTTTATTACTTGTGCAGGTTCGTTCATCATAAAGTGCCATCTCCGCAATGAAGGTTGGCTACTATGGAGCACCATTCTGCTCTGTCTCTTGCTTTGACGGTGCAGGGTTTCTGTAGTCGCATTTTAACTCTCTCCACGTTGTAAATGTGCTGAGGTGTCATGAGCTACACTCAATCTCTTAATCCGTGCACTAAATGCAAAATTTGGTTTTCTAATGCAGCTTTTCTCTGGCCTTGCTAAAACATGCAGAGAAAACAGTATGAGGCATATCTTACAGATGAAAACACGAACACTGTTCACAATTTAGCTTAGTTTGGTCAACAGGTCATCCTTATAAACATAATTTCGGCAAGTCCATAAAAGTGCTCAGATCTCCTCAGGATATTCTTTAACGTGTAGTGGTTAGTGACATGAAACAATGTTGAAAACAAAGTCTTACCATTGTTAAAAATCGTGGCGATTTTTTGAAAAAATGCATCTTTACTTTGTAGTTCAGTTTTCAAAGTTCCATCCACAGTTTCAGCGCAATTCCTGACATCAAAGAAAACGCTGAGACAAAAACGCACTGGGGAAATGTATAGTTGAGCAGAAGTAGAAGTATCTTCAAGCAAAGCCTCTCTCTGCTTCTAGAGCAACACCTGCAATGTCTACAGATACTGGATCAGACTCGTTAGGTTTCTAATACTGAGAGTGGTTTATGAGAAACAATGAAGTTTTAAAACAACTAAAAATGAAAAGAGAACTACTAAACACAATTAGAACAAGACTAATGAAATTTTTGGTGCATGTTAAAAGACACAACAGCCTACTAAAAGTAATATTGGAAAGGAAAATACAAGGTAAAAAAGGCAGAGACAGACCAAGACTAACATGGACGAGTAACATCAAAAGATGGACAAGTCAGCCTATGACAATCTGCACCATCAAAGCAAGAGACAGAGTTGAATGGCGCTCCATGGTAGTCAACCTTCGATGCGGAGATGACACCCAATGATGAGACTGGACATTAAAATGTCGAGGACATTACTTGGTTGCTGGTATGTTTGTTAGGTCATAAATAGACATTTTGTAATTCACGTCACCGATAGGTATTGCATAAGGACTGCATGGATATAAGTTACAAGTAAAGTACTCTAAAATGTTACGTGAACATTTTATTTGCCTAGTCATGTTAAGCAACAAATTACGTGAAAATTTTATTTGCCTAGTCATGTTAAGCAACAAATTACGTGAACATTTTATTTGCCTAGTCATGTTAAGCAACAAATTACGTGAACATTTTATTTGCCTAGTCATGTTAAACAACAAATTACGTGAACATTTTATTTGCCTAGTCATGTTAAACAACAAATTACGTGAACATTGTAGATTGTCTAAATGGGGGCGAGTTTGCGCTATATGTTTTGTGTCTTTTCTTTTTTCTTTCGAAATCTTGCGCTTTTAAGAATGTTGTAGTCTGGATAACGACTTCTCATACTTCTCTCCATCTCTCGCGCTACACAAAGAAGTAGGGGATTTTTTTAGCCATTTCAGACAGAAATTCAGAATTCAATGAAAATCTAAATATGCAGACATAACTGATAGGGAATATGTCAATATGGTGTAGAAACAAGGACATTAAGTAAGAAAACATATCAGAAAATCGAAGCTTTTGAAATGGGAGTTTTAGAAAAGTGGAGAGAATTGGGTGGAAGAAAAAGAAGACAGACAGAGCGAAGTTTTGAATCAGAGGAAAATTTTAAAAAAGATATATTTTACACAATTTGAGGAAGACAAAATAAATATGTAGGACATGTGAAGAGACACAATACCCTACTAAAAGTTATCTTGGAGGGAATAGCTTAGACGAGGCAGAGATAGACCGAGGCTAGAGTGGACTGGTAACATCAAAAGATGAACAGGTGAACCTATGACAACGTGCACTATCAAGGCAATAGATAGAGTAGCATGGCGCTCTGTGGTAGCCAACCTTAGATGTGGAAACGCATCGAATTAGTGACAACTTATTGGGCAGTGTGTTGTGTTTGTGTGTGAAATTTGTGGCATTTTGTAACATTATTATATAAGCAATGTTTCTATATACATAGATTTTAGAAGCAGTGATCTATGCAATATGTGCCATTTTGGCACGCAAGATTTCTGTTTTTGAGATTGTGGTTCTGCACTATGTGCCGTCTTCGGCGTGAAAGGACAATAGACAGATAGATAGAATGTTTCTATATACGCACACTGTGGTGTCTGAAATTTGTAGCATTTTTTAACATTATTATATAAGCAATGTTTCTATATACACACTCTGGTGTCTGAAATTTGATCCCATCTATGTGAAGGTGGTGTGCAAACTCTGGCATCTGTTATATGATTTTGGTAATGTTATGTACAACAAGGGGGAAATGAAAAAAAAAAATAGAAAATAAATAGTGTGGTTAAAGCTTTACGTAATTAATGGACGACATAAATTTGAACGATGTTTCAGCTCAATAGGCCTTCAGCAGTAACAATAAACAACAACAACAACAACAACACACACAGAAATAATTAAGTAAAATTAGCCCTACATAACTAACTAATAATGAAGTATCTAAAACACAATAATTTAGGATTAGAATGAGAAATAAAAATAAAAATGTGTTCCCTGTGTATAGCTCTGTGGTCAGAAAGAAAATGAACGAGGGATAGTCTGCGCAGGATACCTGGTATAGCTGACCAGCTAATGGGAGGGCCAAAACAAGGGTGGAAGGGTTCTTAAAATTTGTGGGTGGGGGAATATTGTATACATTATCTCAACTATAACGCCACCGGCAATGTCTATATGTATCTACGTATGGACAACCGTGCGAGTACACACACACCCGTATACACACACACACACATATATATATATATATATACATTGTACTTGATGACTTTGGTAATATGGCTGCGGCATTATTTGGTAATATGGCTGCGGCATTACTTTGGTAATATGGCTGTGGTATCACGTTTATGACTGTGGCATGACTTTGGTATCTTTTGTTTGATCTTTCCAATATAGTGATGTTCGTAGATCGTGATATCTGATAGTTCATTGTGCTCATGTGGGATTTAAAACTGATGAATTGAGAGCTTGATCATTTTGATGTGTACAAATCGTATGTGTCATCTTTGTAACATGAGTTTGTACAAGCCAATCCATGTTATGTAAAATACTGATAATATTCGTGTGGCCCCGTTTGTTTTCATTTGAAACACCTGGTACATATGGCACTATTAAAATGAATGTGTGAAAACTGATATACTTGATGTATTATAAACTTAATGAGTATGTTCGGGAAGTATCGCAACTGGTTGGACTCAACAGCAGTGGTTAGAGTCTCTGAAGATGTCTAATGTAATAAAAATATGTTTCCTTTTCGTGTCACAGCACGAGGGTGTAAGAGGCACTGAGAGTGCGGACAGACTTGCCAATCTGACTGTTGTTAAAGTGCGGAAGGGCAATGGACCATACTCACATTCTGAATGACCTGGGAGACACACAAAAAAAACAACCCCAAACAATTATCCTGAATTCGCAACCATGAACGAATATCATGTCAATGTGGTAGATGTCACACCGGAGCGATACGTCGGAATTCAAAGAAAATTTGTCAACCAACACGACATCGTTGGAGATCTGAACACTTACTAAACTGTACGATATGCAACGAGGATGACCTATCGACTAAACTAAACTCGATGTAATGTTTTTAACAAAGTTGGCGTGGACCCATTTTATTTCAAATTTGAGGTGTGTATTGTGCCGTTTGTAGGATAAGTCAATGTATGTGTTATGATCCACAGTAGAGCGCCAATTACAAATTTAGCAAAAACACGCCCTATATCGGATGGCCCATCTTGTTGCGGCGTTCATCTGTGAGAACTTTACGTATAAACTAACAATAGATTTGCTGGCCTAGGTTTACTTTCTAGAGTCTCTTGAATTAAAGTGTTGCACTTGAACTGGGAGTATCTAATGTACGTGCGATAGTGTGTATGAGAGTGTTTAAGCATTAGAGGCTTATCAATTACACTACTACTTATGCTGTCATGCACAATATGTAGAGATGCTCTCATATTAGTAAGGCTTTTGTTGGTCAGATTCTTTCTGATTCTCTGATCAAGAAAAAACACATCGATAATAAAACTTGATAACGAGTGTATTAAATGCATCGTGTTTCTAGTGAGTATTCAAAAGCAATTGTGCTGGGAGCAAACATTTTTGTTATTATGTTACGTGTGTAGAGCACATTCTTGGACAAGACCTGTAATAACAAGTGTTGCTTTAACTACATATGTGCGGTGTTTAGGGTGTGAGGGGAAAAGGAAAATAAGAAACGACATTTTTAAAAAAGTAAAGTACACCCGTCACGCCAAGTGGCGTAGAGGGAATATGGTGTTAGTGACCATAAATTTTACAGACCTTCTGCACGTGATTTTTGGGGTAATGTGGTCGGTATTACGCCCGTGCCGCTTTACTTTCACAGAAAAAAAATCAGAATCTGGACTTTGTAGTCCAGTTCACTAACCACTGAACTATCGCGGCTCCCAAGAAACGACATGCTCGAGATATTTTTGGAGTTCTTCTTCTTCATCTGCGATCATGGTTCATGCAGACTAGGACTCCTGACTCTCTTATGAAGGCAGATGTCTATTTAAGCGATTCGGTTACCCTGTATAGTTTCTCTTCCAAGGAGGTGGGTGTGGACCACAATGTCCTTCTCAGGTCTGTGTACTGGGGGCAATCCTGTAGAAAATGTTTACTTGTCATGTTATCCAGCGTACAGTGGTATTGGCTGGTAGTTCCTATTTTGAGTTTGGTGAACATGTGGTTTCTCATTCTGTTGTGGTCAGTGCGTAGGTGAAGTATGATGACTTGATCCCTCCTTTATAGTTGGAGGTATCCATTCCTCTCGGTATACTTTTGGTGTTTCCATTTTTTTTAGCTCTACAATTGATGTAGGAGATTTATTTTTACTTTACGGTGTAAAATAATGTTGATTTAGATGGGGGAGAGGGGTGCTGCTTCCTTCTCTTCTGAATGTTCTTTGTAGTCTGACTTGTTCTAAATAGGAGCAACAACACTGACATACAAGTTGGAACTTCATCGCATTATCTAGTTCACTTAATCATAGACCAGCAACTACGGTAATTTATATTATTTAGGGGTTCACAATTTACAATTTTGACAAACATCAAAGAAATTCGCCGCTTTAAGAAAACTGCAGCTGCAAGATATTTGTTAAATATGCATTTAACGGGTCTTTTGCATTCTAATAACATTTGGAAAATTTCAACAGTTTTTAACAAACGGTTACTGAGTAATAGCGTTTTGAAGTTGGGCACGTGATTTGAAACGAGCTATAATGTCTAGCCCTCTCGGAAAACGGCGAAAAATGAGAGGTCACGTGTGCGCTCGCGCACGTTAAAGAACCCTAAGCCGTTTACAGTCGAAAAGTGCAGGCCAAAAATTGCCACTGTCCGGGCAAAAAATATTAAGCAAATCTAAACATACATGCCGAAGACGGATGTCTCGGGCCGAAAAGCACAGATATTGCGGTTGCCGTAAACTACCAGCACTACGCATCCACGCCCACTTAATGAGTGAACCTTAAGAAATCTAGAGCAGCTTTACTGACACGAAGACAGTGCTAGTTTATAAACGTTTCGGCCACATGACTTCGTTAGTAAGACAAGAGAACAAACGAAAATGAAAGACGATTCCACAGTACGATATATTTCTATTTAACTTTTGAAGCTAACAATAAACATTACAAATAGCTGACATATAAATACTATACTGTGGAGGAAATTAAAATACAATGGCCACGCCAAAAGACAGAGCGAGCTGGAAAGAACTGTAATGGAAAGCATGATTCCTGGATGACGCTTCAAGGATCATCATTATCATCGAGTGCCGTCTCCGCAACGAAGGTTGTCTACCGTGGATCGCCATTCCACTCTGTTTCTTGCTTTGATAGTGCAGGTTGTCATAGATTGACTTGTCTATCTTTTGATGTTATTCGTCCATGTTAGTCTTGGTCTGCCTCTGCCTCTTTTACTTTGTATTTTCCCTTCCAAGATTACTTTTAGTAGGCTGTTGTATCTTAACATGCCACAAAAATTTCATTTGTCTTGTTCTAATTGTGTTGAGTAGTTCTCTTTTTTATTTTTAGTTGTTTTTAAACTTTATCGTTTGTTTTATTTTCTTTCCATCCAATTCTACATATTCTTCTATAAATCCACATTTCGAAGGCTTCAATTTTCTGTTCTGTTTTCTTGTCTAATGTTCATGTTTCCTCACCATATATGAATATTGAGAAGATATAACATTTTGCTATTCTTAGTTTCAGCCCTACTGTTATTTGTTTTGTTGTTAGTATATTTTTCATGGCATTAAAATTACTTTTCGCCATACCTATTCTTTTGTTTATTTAAATTGTAAATTTTCCATTATTGGGTATAGTATGTCCAAGGTAGTTGTAGTTCTGAACAATCTCCAGAAGTATTCCTTCAACTGTGATATTTATTTGTAGGTCTTGAGAATTTTCTTTGTTTATGATCATAGTTTTAGTCTTTTTGATATTCATATCTAGTCCATATTTTTTGCTTGTTATGTTAATCACATTAAGCAATTGTTGTAGGTCTTTAGGATTTTCTGCTAGTAGAACAGTATCATCAGCATATCTCAGGTTATTGATGATCTTTCCATTAATGCTTAGGCCTGGCATCTCTGAGCTGTTTTTAAAGATTTGCTCACTGTATAGATTGAACTCATTATGTAATCTTCAAGGATAGAACAAGAAGAAGGTGGTTTCCAAACATCAAAGGGACCCTGAATTTGGCAGCAGAAGAAGTGGGAGATCTGGCTAGATACAAAGTTTCTTTCACGCGGGCTCTCGGGAATGCATCGTTCTGTTAAGGACATGTGACCCGATGATGATTTTAGGCTTTGGTAGACATAGTTACGTGGTCGTAGGGTAAGAATGGATGAACTCTTAAACGGAAAGGGACATCAGATTCATCATTATCATCAGGTGCCATTCCGGCTGTCGTTATCTCTCTCGATAACATTCTTCATGCATGTCATAATTTCAGTCGATGATCATTTGTTATACCATTTTGGATAAGCTGTTCAATATTTTTTCTCTTGGTTTTCCATTGGTCTTCTTTCCATTTATTCTGTCCGCTGTTAAAATGTTTTCAATGACTTCTTTTCGCATGACATGTCCAATAAATGTAGATTGTCTCTTCCATATGATTCTGATTACATTTTTTTATTTCTCTAACTCGTTGTAAACATTCTTCATTTGTAATTTTTTATATCCATTAAATTCGTGATTTTGAAATCCACGGAATCGCCAGACAACTAAAACAAGTAGCGAAATGTAAATACCTAGGAAGTCTAGATGATGAACGACAATATACAAACAGCAGAAATACACTCAAGATGCAACAAAGCTTGTCAAATCATTGAACGCAATCACCACTATTGTCCAACAAGGAAATAACTCTAGAGGCAAAACGGGCATTCTACAATACAATCTTCATCCCAACCTTTTGCTACCAATGCCAGTCCTGGAGCCTAGACGCAAGAACAATAAGAAAAATAACCTCTACTGAGATGAAATGTGTTAGACGAATGATAGGAAACAGTCTGAGAGATAAGATCAGAAATGAAGAACTGAGAAAAAAGCTCGGAATATTCCCGGCGATAGAATATACATGTATAAAGAAACAACATATAAAATGGTTTGGGCACGTGACAAGGCAGAAAGTTCAAAATACAACACAACAAGCCTTCAAAAAACGTTGCGAGAAAACCAGACCTAATGGTCGACCACGGAAAAGATGGATTGATGGAATATTAAAAGCACTAGAAAACATAACAGCAGCAGGAGCAAACAGAAGAGCAAAAGACTGCAAATTATATCTCCCCTCGACGTCGAAAGGCAAATGAGAAAGGAAAGAAGGAGAAGAATGGAATTCGTAGCATTCTTCTGAAAAAAAACCACATTTCAGCAGCCTCCAATTCTTTGTGTTGTCATGCTTATCATCCATGACTCGCTTCCATATAGTAGAACAGGTTCATAATAGCACTTTCGGACACGTTTTATAACATTACTTGACAATGATTTATTATATAGGATGTTTTTCATTCGATGGAATTCTATTTTTCTTGTCCTAATCTGCTTCTAATTTCTGCACTGAATCTGCCCTTTGATGTTATTAATCCCAGGTATCTATGCACTTGTTTCAAGATGTTTCCATTTAGATTTAGTGTCTTGGTGCCATGTCACCTGATCCCTACTTGTTGGGCCAGACTGGATAGTTTGTTTTCAGGCTCATATCGGACAAGAAGGGGGGGGGGGAGGGTGTGGAGAATTAATATCTTAATTAGTTCTGGCTCACGTCGTCACCAATATCTCTGAGCCTATCCGCTGAGGAGGTTTTTACTGAAAACACCACAATACTTATGACGTCACGAGCTTTAGACGGCTGGCCTCATTTTACCCTCAACCGGATCTGCTTGCAATGCTGATAACGTCACAACTATTGGTCGGTCTCCCCCCCCCCAAAAAAAAAAAAAAAACAAACTAAGAGATATCGGTGGCGACATCCTAACACAAGTGCCTGGGATGAGTTGCTGAATTTTAACCGGTACTATTTGCTTAATTTGTCATGATTAGTCTAGGCAATATAAGAAGGTAGTATGTCATTCCTTTCCTTCTTGGCAGTGACTGTACTAGTCGGAGATCGCAGCCAATGTCTCTATACATGAGATGCTCTGACTGCCATCGCGCTGTGGGGACCATAACCGGCACTACTTGTCGGCTGCTCCCACAACACCATCCACCACCTGCTCCAATGGCTTCATATAACACTGATAGGGGGGCTAAACGGAAGCTCCACCTTGCCCAATGGTGTACCTCCTGAAGACTAGCGGAGGAAAGGAGAAATATTAAAAAGGCAGCTCCTAAAAAATATCAGAAAGAAACAATCAACATTTTTCGGGCACATCATGAGAAGAGGAAAGTTGGAATACTCGGTTACAACAGGCAAAATAGAAGGAAAGAGAGATCGCGGACGACAAAGAGAGAAAATACTGGATAGCGTGGTTTCATGGCATGGAAAACAGTCAACAACAGAACTGATACGATGCACTGTAGATAGAAGATTATGGAAGGACATGATCGCATACGCCAACCGGTATGGCACATGATGATTAATGTTTGTTTAATTACCGGTACTTAATTTCAAATAAGCTAACGTCATTGTTGGTTTTGTTCCTGTACATTATCTTGACATCATTACCTCACAAACAGTAGCAGCAATGACACACAAGACACAGGAAACTGCTATGACATAGTTGTTTGTTCCACTTATGGCCAGGATGTTAACCATCTTTCGTCAACATTCTTACATTTTACAATTCGCATGAGTGAGTGCCCAAGTCACTTTTAGATGGACGGTCTCCTCTATTATTAGTATTTTGACGGCCCAACCGTTAAGTGTTCTATATATAGTCCTTTAAAATACATAAAAATCTTGAATCTAATGGTAAATGCCGATTGCTGAGATGAACAACAGGCGTGATAGACAATTCGGTTATACGATCGTTAATTTTTATATATAGGCAGACAATTAGGTAATGAGATTGGTTGAAGTGATAGACAGTACGGTAAGGATATTGCTTGTTATGACGTATAGTACGATAAGGATATTTCTTGATGTTACAGATAGTACAGTAATGATATTGCTTGTTATGACATATAGTACAGTAAGGATATTTCTTGATGTGACATATAGTACGGTAAGGACATTTATTTATGTGACAGATAGTACGGAAAGGGTATTTCTTGATGTGGCAGATAGTACGGTAAGGATATTGCTTGTTATGACATATAGTACGGTAAGGATATTTCTTGATGTGACATATAGTACGGTAAGGATATTTATTTATGTGACAGATAGTACGGTAAGGATATTGACTGTTATGATATATAGTACAGTAAAAATAATGCTTGATGTGACATATAGTACGGTAAGGATATTTCTTTATGTGACAGATAGTTTGGTAAGGATATTTCTTGATGTGGCAGATGTTACGGTAAAGATATTGCTCGTTACGACATATTGTACAGTAAGGATATTATTTGATGTGACAGAGAGTACTGCAAAGATAGTGTTTAATGTGACAGATAGTACAGTAAAAATATTGCTTTATATGACAGATAGTATAGTAAAGGTATAGCTTAATGTGACAGATAGTACAGTAAAGATATTGCTTTATATGACAGATAGTACAGTCAAGTTATAGCTTAATGTGACAGAAAGTACAGTCAAGGTATAGCTTAATGTGACAGAATGTACGGTGAGGATATAGCTTAATGTGACAGATAGTACAGTCAAGGTATAGCTTAATGTGACAGAAAGTACGGTGAGGATATAGCTTAATGTGACAGATAGTACAGTCAAGGTATAGCTTAATGTGACAGAAAGTACGGTAAGGATATTATGTGACCAAACAGATGGGTCAGTAAAAATATTGTTTTCTGATGTGACAGACATTTTATTAAAATATGGAAGACTGAACTGTAAATAAATGCATTGATGTTACAAAGAGTTCGTTAAAGAGATTGCGTGATGTGACAGACATTTTATTAAAATATGGAAGACTGAACTGTAAAGAAATGCATTGATGTTACAAAGAGTTCGTTAAAGAGATTGCGTGATGTGGCAGACAGTAAGTTAACATGATAGACATGTTAGAAGTACATTTGGTTTGGTTATTTGGTTATGGAGGCCCCGGTATCACTGCAAACGAATTAAAATCCATAATTGCTCAACCGCCCGTGCCAGTGGAATCATCCGAATTACTAACTCATCTCCAAAACAAAGAAAGGTAGCAGTAGTCCCCATCATAGCAGTCTCAGCACACGCCAAAAGACATAAGGCGAAACTGCACAGAAAGTGAACACAGCCAACTGTTCCCTGTCATACGATATCAGCATTCCTCGTAAACCATTGGAATATCGAAACATGATCAACACGGATGATACACACAGCTCACGGTGTGCACAAAGCACTTAACTCAGTAGCTCCTGCAACAAGCCTGACTTGGAATATGCGGAAACTGCAACAAGGAACACTTTTCAGACACAGCAATTAAAAGTTCCTGACGCCTAACCGTCATATTGACCGGTATTCCAACGATGACGTATATTGAATTGCAATCAACACAGAACACACTATCGCGCACACTGTAGAAGATTTCAGATCACATGCATGTACTCCACTTCACCGGGGAAGTTCCCAACAGTGGAACCTTTTATCTATACACTGATCTGCATTGGAAATATAGAATTAACCATCTTTCCGGCACATAAAACGTAACAGTGAACGTTGACGCAAACATGACCGCGCCATCTTGAAACCCGATACCAAAAGAAGTACATTTGAATCAGGAAATCATTTTGCAGAAGAACAAGATATATGAATTATAGATTGAAAAAAAAAAACATACAGACTGCCAAAATCAAAGCAGATTACTGAATACAAAGATTAGTGATACGATAAGAACCAGACAGAGAGATGGAACCCATAGGCCTCTCATCATCATCGGGTGCCGTCTCTGCAACAAAGGTTGGCTACCATTGACCGCCATTCCACTCTGTTTCTTGCATTGTTGGTGCAGGTTGTCATGGGTTGACTTGTCCATCTTTTGATGTTACTCGTCCATGTTAGTCTTGGTCTGCCTCTGCCTCTTTTACCTTGTATTTTCCCTTCCAATATTACTTTTAGTAGGCTGCTGTGCCTTTTAACATGCACCAAAAATTTCATTTGTCTTGTACTAATTGTGTTTAGTAGTTCTTTTTATTTTTAGTTGTTTTAAAACTTCATCGTTTGTTTTCTTTTCTTTCCATCCACTTCTACCTATTCTTCTATAAATCCACATTTCAAAGGCTTCAATTTTCTGTTCTGCTTTCTCATAGACCTCTAGATGTTGGTATTAACAGAAGTTTTAAATAATTATATTTTGATTAGATGAATTGAATTGAATTAAATTAACGTAATATAAACAAAGATAGGTTAAATAATATAAAACAATACTAAACTCAGATAGGAAAAGCTAAGTTCAGATGTGTTGTATTATGTTTTCAAATAGATTAGGCTAGGCTTGGTTGTTATAGATTAAGTTACACGACCACATATACAAATACAGCTACAGCTCTCCAGATATTGTCATGTTTTATTCCAGCTACCATCTACCACTCCCTGATAATACGCATTAATTAAATTAATTAAATTAAATTAAATTAACATAAAATAAGCATTCTAGTGAATAAGTCATTATAGTGAAAGAAAGCAAAAATAAAGGACTGAAGTCTGATAAAAAAAATAAGGGACCTTAATAGCAAAAAACCAAAAGTAATGGTAACAAACATTACAAAGAAAAAGACATCACTCAGAGGCAAATAAAAACAAGTGGAACAATATTAAAACAGGTAAATGAATTTAAATATTTGGGAATTTTGTTAACCTCAGATGGAAGATGTACAACAGAGGTGAGATGCAGAATGGCTCAGGCAAAAGCAGCTTTCTAAAAAATGAGGAAGATACTATGCTACTAGGATGATATTAAAGAATCCATTTTTGACCAAAGAAATAAGAAAAAGAGTTCTTAAATGTTATGTAGAGCCAGTGTTAACATATGGATGTGAATCATGGACAATAGGACAACAGAAAAGAAAATCACTGGAGTCTGTAGAAATGTGGTTTTATAGAAGAATGTTGAGAATACTATGGACAGCTAAGAAGAGTAATGAAAACGTTCCGAAAGAGGCCAAACCAAAAGAGAGCTAATTTCCAATATTAGGAAGAAACAATCATCATTTTTTGACCATGTAAGGAGAAGAGAACAGCTGGAATATATTGTAAGAACTGGGGAAAAATGAGGGGTGAAGAGATAGAGGGAAGCAAAGAGAAAAAATACCAGACAGCTTAAGAGAATGGCTTGGCAGAAGGTCAATAACAGAAATGATAAATAACTGTCGAGATCGGAAGTTGTGGAGAGACATGATCACCTACGCCAGCAGGCATGGTACTTGATGATGATGATGATCATACGGATAGAGCCTTTGCTAATTTCTGACTCGCACTCTCAATCACTCCTAACAACTGACTCTCTCTCTCTCTCTCTCTCTGATCTTACACTTGACTCTCTCATATTTAACTCACACTTTCTATCACGCTCATATTTGACTCGCACTCATTTATTTGACACATTTTTCTAATCGCTCACATATCTGAACTCATTCCCACAGTCCCTGTCAAGCTTGACACATTTTCTTAATTACTTTCACACTTTCAATATCCTACTCTTCCCCCAAATGTTAACATCTCCCCATCCTTTACATCAATTCACAACAACAGTAACCTCGACTCCCGGATTGTAGCAGCAACAGAGGAGCAGCTAGGATACAGTAAAAAGGCGGTCAATATCCTTTAGGGAGCAGCAGTTAGTAAACAGCAAGAAGAAGCAAACAACTGCTGGGAAACAGCAACCTGTAAACAGAAAGTTGCCATGTTGCCGAGGCTTGCTTTCTGTTTCATGATTTTTGTGAAACTAACCCTGACTCGAGGTGAGGTTGTTTTTTTGTTTTGTTTTTTAAATCTGAAGTCTGATTAAAATAAAAATATTTTAGTTCCCAGTTTTACAACGACAGACCTTACACCTGCTTGTCGAAAAATGGCATGTTAGTTATGACCATAGATCTTTTTTATTATTTTTATTTTATTATTTTTTTCTGCTTTCGCCAGCCTTTCCCTCTGACGAAGTCCCTAGAGACTAGGAACTGAATTTTGCGTGTTAATCCATTATTTCTTGGCAACCGTGTGCACAGGTGTCCCTCACCACACAGGCAGATAACTCC
Organism: Megaustenia siamemsis; assembly: GCA_032433765.1. Taxonomy (NCBI): domain Eukaryota; kingdom Metazoa; phylum Mollusca; class Gastropoda; order Stylommatophora; family Ariophantidae; genus Megaustenia; species Megaustenia siamemsis. Next base: position 31,740,096 of record JAVIAB010000139.1, on the reverse strand, counting down.
GACTTCGGAGGTACTCATATTTATTCCGTCGATGAGTAATTGACGTTTCAAGCCGGGCCTCGCTGCAGAGACGTTGCCGCAGAGATAAATCATAAATAATAATCCCAACCGGTGCAGCCGGGATTTGAACCAACAACCTCTCTTTCTTGAGGCCGGCGTCTTGCCTCGAGACCAACCAGTCTCCCATAGATCTTAGACAGTTTGCACACTGGTCCTAGGTCTATAACATGCCGCGCCTTAAAATTGACTTTTCGTGGCAGTAAAGTGAAGAAAAGAGTCCTGTCACACCACGTGGCGTATAGGGAATATAGTGTTAGCGCTCATATATTTTATAGATGATCGGCACATTAGTTTTGGGGTAATGTGGTCGGTATTAAGCCCGTGCTGTTTTCCTTTCTCATAAAAAATCCGGTACCCATCTAAGGCTGGGTGAACCTAGAAGCATATATCAGGATCCAACCCACTCTTATCCGTAGTAGCCCAGTTCACTAGCCGTTGAGAAATCGCGGCTTCCACACTTTTCATAGCAGTGGTTTTATGTTGTTGTGTGTGTGTTTTTTTACTGCACACACAAACATGTGAATGTTCTCGTATTGTACACTATCATCATCATCTTCATCATCGAGTGCCGTCTCCGCAACGAAGGTTGGCTACCAAGGAGCGCCATTCTGCTCTGTCTCTTGCTTTGATGGTGCAGGTTATCATAGGCTGGTTTGTCCATCTTTTGATGTTACTCGTCCATGTTAGTCTTGGTCTGCCTCTGCTTCTTTTACCTTGTATTTTCCCCTCCAGGATTACTTTTAGTAGGCTGCTGTGTCTTTTAACATGACCAAAAATCGCATTTGTCTTGTTTCAATTGTGCTTAGTAGTTCTCTTTTCATTTTTAGTTGTTTTAAGACTTCATCGTTTGTTTTCTTTTCCTTCCATCCAATTCTACCTATTCTTCTATATATCCACATTTCAAAGGCTTCAATTCTCTGTTCTGTTTTCTTGTCTAATGTCCATGTTTCTGCACCGTATAGGAATATTGAGAAGATATAACATTTTACTATTCTTAGTTTCTAGCCCTGGTGTTATTTGTGTTGATGCTAGTATGTTCTTCATGACATAAAAATTACTTTTCGCCATTCCTATTCTTTTGTTTATTTCAGTTGTACATTTTCCATCACTGGCTATAGTATGTCCAAGGTAGTTGTAGTTATGACCATAGATCTTTTTTTTAACTACAACTACAACGCTTTAATGCTTGTCGTATTTTGTAGGTTAATGTTCAAGAAAAGAAACTTTCCAAAGACGTGTTAATTTAATACTTTCTAATGTGAGATCTACTTTACAAAAAATTATTAATGCTTTAAAAGCATTTCTTGTTATAAATTTTGGTGCCCCATATATGAGTTTAATTCCCTAAAAATTAGTGGGAGCCGCGATAGCTCAGTGGTTAGTCAACTGGACTACTACGGACAAGGGGTAGGGTTCGATCCCAACCGACGGCTCCGGGTTCACCCAGCCTTAAATGGGTACCGGATTTTTTCTGGGAAAGTAAAGCAGCACGGGCGTAATACCGACCACATTACCCCAAAAATCATGTGCTGAAGGTCTGTAAAATATAGGGTCACTAACACCATATTTCCCTATACGCCACTTGGCGTGACGGGGGTACTTTACTTTTTACTTTATATATGAGTTATATACCAGTTGTATCTATAAAATGTCAGTTAAAATATATCACTGATAAACGGGCAGTGCTAGTTGGATAACAATGACGGTATTCTCAAGTTATATTATCACAGTGAGAGTGTTGTAGTCAGACAATTTTATTTATTACAATTAGAGTTTAGTAATACTGAATTTTGTCGTAATAAGAGTGTAGTTACACGAAGTTTTGTTTATCACATTGAAAGCGTTGTAATACCTAGGGAACAGGCAAATAATTGCAATGCTGCGGTAAAGCTGGTAGCAAGGAGCCAATGGTGGGGTGTGCTAAACACTCCAAGGTATGGTGACAGCTTTACAAATAAAGAACACAACACAATACTGACGTTTCGGCCTGTGGCCTTCTTCAGAATACAGGGACAACGACAACAAGCGGTGAAGCACAATTACTACATGTTAGATGATAAAGTGGAGGGCGAGGAAAGTAGGATGCAAAAATAAGAAAAGAGAGAAATGAATTTTACATGATGAGAGGTATGATGGGCGTCAAAATATATAAAATAGAAAAAGAGAGAGAAAAATGTATAATAAATTGTACTTAGCTGAGCTCAGAGCAGGGAGCAGGAAAACTGTAATCCGTGCTGAAACCAGTCGGAATGACGAAATGACTAAAAGCGCAGAGAACGTGTATAGAAAGCAACACGTGACAAAGACAGGTCAGTAAAGAGGGCAAAAAGGATCAAATTTCGGGAAAACCAAAAAGGGGGGGGGGAAAGGGGGCATAGACGAGGATACTCCTGGGACACAACAAGCAATACATATAAATCACTCAACAATGGAAGTGAGAGATCACGCGAGAGGTTAAGAGAAAGAAATAGAATGACACGACAAAGTAGTAAACTAGGCAGTGGGTGAGAGAGATGGACTCTACAGAATGGATGGCCTCAAACTGAACGAGTTGAGAGGTAGGTCAACGAAAGGAAGGATTGGATACTGGAGGAAGAGATACGGTGAGGAAGAATAATAAAGCCGGTATAATGAGAAGGGCGATAGAGGGGTGGTCCGGAGGAAGTTAGTCTATCGGGAGGTAGGGAAGTATTGGAGGAGGAGGTATGGAGAGGAGGGATAAGAAGCAGGTATGTGAAAACTGGATAGGGGGAGAGGCGGTAGGTCAGAAGTGAATGGAAAAGAGAAAGTCTGGAAGAAGTGGAGCAATAGGGGATGGTGTGCAAGAGGTATGAACCATAGGAGGTAAAGAAGTAGGGAAATGATAGAACAAAGGGGGGAATGAAAGTGGGCATCAGGATAAGGGGGATACTGGAATAGTAGGTATAGATGAGTAGTGACTACAAGTTAATAGAGAGGAGAGGGGTGAGCTAGGAGTAGATCAGCAGAGGGGTGGTAGGAAGGACGAGGGACAATAGAGGTGGGCAGAGAGATCGTACGTACAGTCCAGGTGGAGAGGTGATATAGTGATAAAGAGGTAAAGGACATGAAGATAGTCAGAAGAGAAAAAGGTGTAGGGAGAGGGGGGGGGGTTTAGGAGGAAGAAGGCAAGATGGGGGTTACTCAAAGAGGATATGAAAAGCAGGGATGGACGAGGAGTAGAGGACCCAAGAAGAGAAATAGGAAGAGAGGTCCATAGGTAGGAGGATGGAGTCGGAGGCAGGAGGGTCCTCAGAGGGACAGGGATACATTGATGCCACGAGGGGTGAGGCAGCCCCAACGAGCGATCAGACGGTGCTCAAGAGTGAGCCGACTGTGGTGATCAGAGGAGCATGATACTAGGCCAGTTACCAAGACATCAGTCTTACCTCGATGGCCCTCGAGTTAAAGTGGGCTGCTACAGGAGTGTCCGCTTCTTGGGTGATGTCATTCAAGTGTTCACGGCACCTATCGCCGATTCTGCGACCAGACTGACCGATGTAGGTCAACTTGCATCGCTTACAGATGATGGCATAAATGATGTTCCGCGATGTGCAAGTGAATCCCTCTCTGATCTCGAAAGGACCATTAGGGAAGAGGACAGTGTCGGTCTGGAGAACGTGGTCACAAGTTTTACATACTCTCCGGTTGCAGCGGATAGTGCCTCGATGGCTGAAGTGGTCAGCAGGAAGACGGCCCCTGACAAGAAAGTCTCGGAGGTTCCGGTCACGTCTAAAGGCCACTAGTGGTGGGTCAGGGAAGAGCAGACGAGTAGTAGGGTCAGATCGAAGAATAGGGAGGTAGCGGTGGATGGTCCTAATAGCGGCGTAGTGGTGAGGGTGATGGGTGAGAGCGAGCACTACTCTATCAGAGGGGGGATGAGTAGAGGGGGTAAGGCTTTGGACCAGTTCATTAACAGTACCTACCGGGATATTAAGGCACTTCGTCCCCATAGACTTCGACGCTCTAATCTTAGTAGTGAAGAGTACCAAGCCCTCCAGGATCTTCGCCGACGTGATGATATTGTCATCAAGCCGGCCGACAAGGGCGGCTCTGTGGTGGTATGGAGGAAAGACCTTTATATCCGGGAAGGTGATAAACAATTATCCGACTCGACTTTCTACCTCCCCACCCCCGACGACACTACTGTCTCTAATAACGCCGTGGTGCGTCGTACGATCCTCCGTTTCATTCAGGATGGATTACTTCCCTCTAGCTCCTCCCGCATGATCCTTCCTGACCACTGCTTGGGCAGACCCTCTTTCTATATGCTGCCTAAAATACATAAACCTGACTCTCCTGGACGTCCTATTGTCTCTTCCATCTCATGTCCTACTGTTCTCATTTCTGACTTCCTCGACAGTGTCTTTCAACCCATAGTTATGGGCCTCCCTTCGCATGTCAAAGACACTAACGACGCCCTTAACATCTTTTCCTCTATCACCCTCCTTCCTGATCGTCACTACCGCCTCTTCGTTATGGATGTCTGCTCCCTGTATACTTCTATTCCCCACTCCGACGGCCTTCAAGCTCTTCAGTTTTTCCTGGACCGTAGGATCCAACCCTCCATCGCCACTGGCGTCCTCCTCCGTCTAGCAGAATTAGTCTTGAACCTCAACTCTTTCGAGTTCAATGGCAATTTCTTCACCCAGATCAGCGGTGTGGCGATGGGCACTAAAATGGGCCCTAGCTATGCTTGTCTCTTCATGGGTTACCTTGAGCACCAAATCATCCATACCTACCAGGGCCCTCTTCCCCTCATGTATCGTAGGTACATTGATGACTGCATTGGTCTGTCTGACCTTCCAGAAGATGAGATCTCCCGTTTCATCGAATATGTCGGACATTTCCACCCCTCTATCCACATCACCTTCCACATCTCCACCTCCTCCGTATCTTTCCTGGACATCCTAGTCTCCTTGGGCACCTCTCATCTTCTCACCTCGGTCTTCTACAAGGCCACTGACTCCCATAGTTTCCTCCGCTACGACTCCTCTCATCCTACATCCTGCAAGAACTCTCTTCCCTATTCCCAGCTTCTCAGACTTCGTCGCCTTTGCCAAGACGACGAAGATTTCCTTCACAATGCCCACCTTATGCTTGATTTCTTCCGCCGACGTCTCTATCCTGAATCAGCTCTCCTCCCTGCCCTGCGTCGAGTTCTCCTCACTTCACGTCAGTCTGCTCTTACCCCCTCTACTCATCCCCCCTCTGATAGAGTAGTGCTCGCTCTCACCCATCACCCTCACCACTACGCCGCTATTAGGACCATCCACCGCTACCTCCCTATTCTTCGATCTGACCCTACTACTCGTCTGCTCTTCCCTGACCCACCACTAGTGGCCTTTAGACGTGACCGGAACCTCCGAGACTTTCTTGTCAGGGGCCGTCTTCCTGCTGACCACTTCAGCCATCGAGGCACTATCCGCTGCAACCGGAGAGTATGTAAAACTTGTGACCACGTTCTCCAGACCGACACTGTCCTCTTCCCTAATGGTCCTTTCGAGATCAGAGAGGGATTCACTTGCACATCGCGGAACATCATTTATGCCATCATCTGTAAGCGATGCAAGTTGACCTACATCGGTCAGTCTGGTCGCAGAATCGGCGATAGGTGCCGTGAACACTTGAATGACATCACCCAAGAAGCGGACACTCCTGTAGCAGCCCACTTTAACTCGAGGGGCCATCGAGGTAAGACTGATGTCTTGGTAACTGGCCTAGTATCATGCTCCTCTGATCACCACAGTCGGCTCACTCTTGAGCACCGTCTGATCGCTCGTTGGGGCTGCCTCACCCCTCGTGGCATCAATGTATCCCTGTCCCTCTGAGGACCCTCCTGCCTCCGACTCCATCCTCCTACCTATGGACCTCTCTTCCTATTTCTCTTCTTGGGTCCTCTACTCCTCGTCCATCCCTGCTTTTCATATCCTCTTTGAGTAACCCCCATCTTGCCTTCTTCCTCCTAAACCCCCCCTCTCCCTACACCTTTTTCTCTTCTGACTATCTTCATGTCCTTTACCTCTTTATCACTATATCACCTCTCCACCTGGACTGTACGTACGATCTCTCTGCCCACCTCTATTGTCCCTCGTCCTTCCTACCACCCCTCTGCTGATCTACTCCTAGCTCACCCCTCTCCTCTCTATTAACTTGTAGTCACTACTCATCTATACCTACTATTCCAGTATCCCCCTTATCCTGATGCCCACTTTCATTCCCCCCTTTGTTCTATCATTTCCCTACTTCTTTACCTCCTATGGTTCATACCTCTTGCACACCATCCCCTATTGCTCCACTTCTTCCAGACTTTCTCTTTTCCATTCACTTCTGACCTACCGCCTCTCCCCCTATCCAGTTTTCACATACCTGCTTCTTATCCCTCCTCTCCATACCTCCTCCTCCAATACTTCCCTACCTCCCGATAGACTAACTTCCTCCGGACCACCCCTCTATCGCCCTTCTCATTATACCGGCTTTATTATTCTTCCTCACCGTATCTCTTCCTCCAGTATCCAATCCTTCCTTTCGTTGACCTACCTCTCAACTCGTTCAGTTTGAGGCCATCCATTCTGTAGAGTCCATCTCTCTCACCCACTGCCTAGTTTACTACTTTGTCGTGTCATTCTATTCTTTCTCTTAACCTCTCGCGTGATCTCTCACTTCCATTGTTGAGTGATTTATATGTATTGCTTGTTGTGTCCCAGGAGTATCCTCGTCTATGCCCTTCCCCCCCCCCCCCCTTTTGGTTTTCCCGAAATTTGATCCTTTTTGCCCTCTTACTGACCTGTCTTTGTCACGTGTTGCTTTCTATACACGTTAGTAGTAGGAGGCGCACGTTATGATCGGACTTGGATACAAAGACAAAGAATAGGGTATACCCTACGAAGTCCAGTACCCTATGAGTACAGGAGTTATATAGAGACTGCGCCAAACTGCGCCAAGCTGCACCAAGCTGCGCCAAGCCAGAGTGATGTCATGATATATATATATATATATATATATGTATATATGTATAGGACTTGTATAGTGCATGAAGGGGATAGTAGGGGAGATAATTGGTTAAGGAGGCATATAATGGACATCAGTTTTTCGCGCCATTATCAACTTCCAATAGGAGCTAGTGTGTGTATGTTGTCCGGCTATAGACCACGCCCACTCCGGAAGTGAAACTACCATATTAGGGAGTAGTGATACGTTAGTTATTTCATAGATATACTGTTCATATATACATTTAATAATAATAAATTAATATTTATTATATCCACGTGGACGTAAATGGGCCATATTTGACGATAAATATGACAAAATTCAGTAAACAATAAAAATAATTCGGCGAGCTCGATAGTGTTAAAACAATATTCTCCTTTTATAGAGCGAGGCGAGTAGTGGTCGATGAACGTACGGATTTTGAGTATTGAATTTCGTGTGTGTCATCTCGCTGCGTCGCTATGTTGGAATTATCGATGTATCACATAGGTTTAAGAAATAAAGGTCAAGCTAAGTCCACTAATAGATGAGATCGAGAGTGCACCCCAACGTTCATAGCAGAAAAGATAGGTGTAGTACATGTCAGTTGCCTCTCTGATACATTTTATTAGTTATTAATTAGTTTTAAATATTTATTAACAGATCACAAAGAAGCCTGTGTTCGTGTTCATGTGTGTTTGTGCACAGTAATCAGAGAGTAGACAAAAGGAAAATTCTTCGGAAAACTTAGCTGGCTGAAAAAAAGAAAAAAAAGTAATAATTGTTGGCGGCGAGGTGCCTATATTCATGTGTGGTCATAGAACAAGTGGACGGATAGCTGGGTTTGATGGAGAGGTGTGTGTGTATTTGTCTGTGGGTCCTAGAGCAAGTGGACAGTTAGCTGGGTTTGATGGAGAGGTGTCTGTGCTTGTCTGTGGGTCCTAGAGCAAATGGACGGTTAGCTGGGTTTATGGAGAGGTGTGTGTGTTTGTGTGATTCAGTATCCAAATAGTGATATAAATATATGTTGAAGTGATGGGTGACTGGCTAGAGTGGTGACTAAGTAGATCGATCAATCCCTCACCCAATATTTCCAAACACACTCGTTACATCACTAAAGATAAGGATTATCAATATTAGCACAACGTAATCAAAACGCTAATAAAATAGGGTAATTATGGGGGCGATCCAGTCTGTCTGGTTTATTACGTGACCACATTATTCAGCTTTCGCATCCATAGGCTGTTAATGGGGAAAAAGTACTAAGAATATTTTTGTATCATTGTCCCTACCATTCATCAACACATTCAAACGGACACAAGGCGTCTAACATATTTTATATTTGTTGTGGTAAGTTTTCTTACTGCTTTGCCTTTATAAACACGTCAATGATAATAACAACTCAAAGATCAGATGAAGAAGTTAACGTACACTGAACTGTAGACAGTTATAATATATGTTTAAGGCTGTGACACATTATGTTCCAGCTTAAGTCTATGTCGGACACCGAAGCGATCTCATGTCTTATTAAACAGCCTAGGTAATTAATGTTAATCGGAGGTGAGCTTTATGATAAAAAATTAATTTAATTAAACTACAAAACCAGCGACGTCATGGCAGACGGGTTGTAGGAACCAATCATGATAAGTCAGTAGTTTGGTGAAACATTTGTGTCTCATACTGGGTGCTGTCTCACTGAAAAGCGTCGCACGTGGCTGAATTTGCCAATACAGGACAGACAGTTCCATCTACAGAATGAACAAGATACGTTTTTATTTGTCTTCTGAATTTTATAACAGCACTGTCTCGAAACTTGCTGTGCCATTTTTTAAATTGTGCTTTCCATGTGCTACGATCCGCAGCCACATCTTCTGTTTCTTTCACTGATAAAAAATTCCCCAAGAAAGCCCTGCAAACATTCTTATATCTCAACACTGGTCTACCCTATTGCCTCGCTCCATCTCTAAGTTTTCCTTACAATATTTTTATTAATATATTTGTATTTACATTCAATTTTTTTGGGTTGTATTTTTTGTTGTTGTTGTTGTTTTATTTTACATTCTTCTCGCGTGACTTACCCACTGTAGTCTCCGATTCTTAAGTAATACCATAATGGACGGGAGTGTGGCTCACTGCAAGACGTTAGCTTGTTACTCTGTCCAGTCTTTAGCTTACAAAGACAACGTACATTTTTAAAAAAATGTATAACCTGTTATCTTTCCCAACATAGGTAGTCCAAAATTATGATCCATATAAAAGTGTACCATCATCCTGCGGAGCTAGTTTAACAATGTCGTCTAATGTAGGTGTACTTAACCCAAGTATAAATAATTGGTATCTGTCTCCCACAACGGAAAGTCGGCTTCCTCCCCCTCTTTAGTTAGTTCATCTATATATTTCCTCTTATCCCTTTTAATGCATCTTCCCACTTCCTTGTTCACCTCCGTGTAAGCTTCCTGTGTCTTGGCTTTTATTTCCTCTCGTTTTGCTTTTATTTATGTCTACCTTCTTATTCTTCTCTTTTCTTTAATTTTATCCAGAGTCTCTGCTGTCATCCATGTCTTTTTCTAGCAATCTTTTGTGCTCAGCGTTTCTTCGCATGTCTCTTTCCATAATTCATTTACCTGTTTTCAATAATCGTCTTTAGTAAATGTATTTTCTAGTTGATGGAGGACATGGTATATGTTTGATATTGTGACTGTTGGTAGCAAACAATCATAATAAGTCAGTAGTTTGGTAAAGCATTTGTGTCTCATACTGGGTGCTGTGTCACTGAAAAGCGTCGCACGTGGGTGAATTTGCCAATACTGGACAAACAGGTCCATCTACATAATGAACATGAGGTATTTCTGTGTGTCTGCCCGTGTCTCTTTTCTGTTGCACCTATGTCATCTGAATTTGATAACAGCACTGTCTGGAATTGCGCTGTGCCACTTTTTACTTTTAGTTTTGCTCTCACGTGATCCGATATGCAACCACATTTTCTGTTTCTTTCACTGATAAAAAATTCTCTCAAGAAAACCCTGCAAACATCCCTATATCTCAACACTAGTTTGTTCTTTTGTCATGTTCCATTCGCTGAAAAACTACCCACGTGGCTGAAATTACCATTACTTGACAGACATATCCATCTACAGAATGAACAAGAGGCAGTTTGTGTGTCTGGCCATGTCTCTTTTCTGTGCACTTTGTGGCTTCTGAATTTGATATCAGAACTGTCTCGAATCGCGCTGTGCCATTTTTTTTATTTTATTTTTGCTCTCATGTGCAACGATATGCAACCACAGTTTCTGTTTCTGTCACTGATACAAAATTCCCCTGCAAACATCCTTATATCTCAACACTAGTTTGGTCTGCCGTCTCGTTCCATCTCTAAGTTTTCCTTACAATATTTGTTTGGGAATACATTATTCATTCTTTACATGACCCACCCACGGTAGTCTCTAATTCCTAAGTAATTCCATGATGGACGCGAATAGGGCTCGCTGCAAGACGTTAGTTTGTTACTTTCTCCCGCTATATTATGTTCGTTAGCTTGCAAAGAGAACACACATTTTTAAAAAATGTATAACCTGTTATCTTTCCCAACATAGGTAGTCCAAGACCATGATCCACATAAAGTGTACCATCATCATGCAAACCTGGTTTAGCTATGTCGTCTAATGTTGATACACGTAATCCAAGTATAATCAATCGGCATCTGTCTCCCATAAATGAAAATCGCCCCTATCGAAAAAGATTCTCCTCTATTTAAGGTTATCTTGTTAAACTGGAAATATTGATATGGTGATACGGGGAATTAACAACAAGATATGTTTGACGGCGTAATCCCCCAAAAAACTCACGGACAGCGTTACAAGTGACGTTGATAATTTTTGTTTGTCTGTTTGTGTGGAAAATTTGAGTCATCTCACTGAAAGGCTCCTTTAGGTGGTCAGGGAACGTGTAGATCACATTCCAAAATACCAAAACATGTATCTAAATGTAACCAATGTCTCACTGTGCATGTAGGCGCTCTCCTAGTTCTGTAACGCTCTCCAATTATCAGTATAGATCTGTCTGACATCATATGGAAGAATATCTAAAGCGTCATCGTCAACTGTTAGTTTTCTTCTTTTCGCAGAACATCCAGTTTCCACTCGATGTGATAGCTCGTTTGTGTGACGCCGATGAAGAAGTAGAAGGAGTCTGTATGGGGAACGATGAATACTGCTGTAGTTCGTATGTAAATTGTCGCTACTATTAAACGACGAACTGTAAAGAGGCCGTACGTGAGTGGTAGCGATACAGGTAGTGATATTGCATTTTTGGTTTTCTAGATGTTTTTCTTTAGATTGTTGAGGTGCATTTGCACACGAAATATCATCAATAGTTTTGTTTTCACTAGCAGAAAATCACCATAGACTTTTTTTCTCCCGCAGATCCTCATTTCTTAGCTTATATCCGAACTTATCTTGGAACTATTTTCCTGACGTATTTGTGACACAGGTGACTTCCTACCGCTGAGAGTTATTTTCACGATGCATCGTTTAAGAGCTGTTGAACTGGGCTCTTTTCAATATTGGATATTCAGATGAGCCCAGAAGCAAGGCTGAATCCATAATGACTGAGCTACTCGAAACACTGAGAGGTGCTGTTGGTGACACATGTGAAAAAAGATGATGGCGTTTGTTGTCGAAACATCATGATGGCTGAGTGAACATGTTGTTGACATGACAGATACGGTTGTCGTTATTGAGGCTGACAAAACAGTTTGTTTTCGGTGATGACCATGTGAAAGGTTGTATCTCCCTATCAACCGACAACATGGTAAAAACTTGTAGTCGGTGCCACTGGTGTACGACTCGTTATGACAGAGGTTGACACACTCACAGAGTTTGTAGTGTCAACATAAGAACATACCCAGATTTGTCGACGCATCAGAGATTGTAGGATCAGCACAGTGACAGGCTCATGTGCCTCAACACACACTCGATTGTAATGTCTCTGCTCTACATGTATTATCGGTGTTCTTGTAGTCGACACTGTCGTGGTGTGATCGTTCAAGATGTCATAGATGTCGACACACTAGGCTGTAATGTCGGTGATATATGTGATGGTATTGGTGTCGGGAGAATACAATTTGTAATGTCAACACCCCACATTCTCTCATATTAACAACTAGTCGAGTCACCTTTCATGATAAGCGTGGTCGGTGACGCACACATTTCGATGTTGTTTTAATGGTGTCGAGCAAAATTTAATATCAAAATATATAAAAAATGTTCAAACTTTTTTATGTTGATGTAGTTGTAGTCTTGCGCGCATCAGAATAACGAGATCGCCATCACTGAGACCGGTGTCGACACGCTCTCTGTTTTGTGTGAGATATGTCGACTGAACGTATGTTTTGTTTCTACCCTAGCTGTGTTCGAGTAAGTTGGTTTTTGTGTACCAGATCAACCTTTTATTCATCATCTTCCACAGCAACTTTCCTACATAAGGGAGCAGACAGATGGGTCTGTAATTCTTGGAGATAATTTTTGTGTGTGTGACTTTTCTGAGTCAAGGTATGGTATGTAGAGATCTCCTCCCAAGCAGATGATACGTGTCCTAAGTGTCAAATATTGTTAACGATCATGAAAAACCAGTCATCGAGGTGGCATTGTCGACAGGCTTGAAGAAACCAATGTCGAAATTTGACATTGACAAATACCTGAACACTGTCCTTCACCCTCATTGTAATGTTTAAGTAAGATTTCCTGGAATGAAATTCGACATCTAGGTGAGCATCGCGTCAACCATATCCTAGGCTGTGATTGAGCTCGATATTTTACATCCCCTTTGACTGGAGGATGATGAACCTGTAAATCACGGAAGCCGTGTTGTCATCGAATGTTCTAGGTATGGTATGTAGAGATCTCCTTCCAGGTAGATAATTCATGTCTTGAGTGTCAAATTCGGTTAACGATCCTGAAAAAAGACATGATGACGGAATCCTCGAGGTGTGAGGAATATTGTTATAAGACCATGATTAGCATGTACCATACCAACGGACGTAGACAATCACCATACCCGACCACATTTGTCTGTCCACACTGCAACTTATCAGTTCAGTTGTTGAGTGTTTTCCATCTTCTCTCTTTGTCGAACACGATCTATCATTCTTTTTTTATTTTGCCACTTGTAACCAAGTATTCGAACTTACCCTTTTTTCATGATGTGCCTGTAAAACATCGATTGTTACTTTCGACTGTTGATTAAGAGCTCTCTTTTTGTGTTGGACTGTTTTCAAACATTCAGGGAACGCTCAAATTCTTCTGAGAAAGGCCACATATGCGGCCTCTAAGCGGCTTTTCATTTGGTTGTCTGCTGACCAGCGATGTCACCACCACCTCATGTATACTTGATTCTGACAGGCGATTTGCGAAAAAAATAAGAGGGAAGCAAGTAGGTATGAACGCCGTATACAAACAAGACATGAGAATCTGTGGCAAAATCAATCTAGCCAGGGGTCTGATGGTGGCATATGTCGAATGATTTGACATGAACCCGCTACTTTTCAACATCTTCACTTTTAAAAGTAACAGGTGAATCGACTAAGGTATAGATAGCATACTACCCAAAACCGGCGCTTTTTATTCTGCTGCGAAGATAGAGATAGTGGACACGATGTACGTACACGATCAGCAGACTGAACTTACCCAATTGTTCAAAAGACTTGAGCAATTGAGTGAGAATCGAACACTGGTGAACCAGACAAAGACGACTTCAAATTTGTGTCTCTCCGATCAAAGATATTGTGAACACACTTTCAAAACTTCCACAAGTTGATTCAGAAACTATCGCGATACCCCGCGAATCACGGGTGAGTCGAAAAAAAAAAAAAAAAAAAAAAAAAAAAAAAAAAAAAAACACGAGCCAGTGATTCGCGGGGCATCGCGATAGTTTCTGAATCAACTTGTGGAAGTTTTGAAAGTGTGTTCACAATATCTTTGATCGGAGAGACACAAATTTGAAGTCGTCTTTGTCTGGTTCACCAGTGTTCGATTCTCACTCAATTGCTCAAGTCTTTTGAACAATTGGGTAAGTTCAGTCTGCTGATCGTGTACGTACATCGTGTCCACTATCTCTATCTTCGCAGCAGAATAAAAAGCGCCGGTTTTGGGTAGTATGCTATCTATACCTTAGTCGATTCACCTGTTACTTTTAAAAGTGAAGATGTTGAAAAGTAGCGGGTTCATGTCAAATCATTCGACATATGCCACCATCAGACCCCTGGCTAGATTGATTTTGCCACAGATTCTCATGTCTTGTTTGTATACGGCGTTCATACCTACTTGCTTCCCTCTTATTTTTTTCGCAAATCGCCTGTCAGAATCAAGTATACATGAGGTGGTGGTGACATCGCTGGTCAGCAGACAACCAAATGAAAAGCCGCTTAGAGGCCGCATATGTGGCCTTTCTCAGAAGAATTTGAGCGTTCCCTGAATGTTTGAAAACAGTCCAACACAAAAAGAGAGCTCTTAATCAACAGTCGAAAGTAACAATCGATGTTTTACAGGCACATCATGAAAAAAGGGTAAGTTCGAATACTTGGTTACAAGTGGCAAAATAAAAAAAGAATGATAGATCGTGTTCGACAAAGAGAGAAGATGGAAAACACTCAACAACTGAACTGATAAGTTGCAGTGTGGACAGACAAATGTGGTCGGGTATGGTGATTGTCTACGTCCGTTGGTATGGTACATGCTAATCATGGTCTTATAACAATATTCCTCACACCTCGAGGATTCCGTCATCATGTCTTTTTTCAGGATCGTTAACCGAATTTGACACTCAAGACATGAATTATCTACCTGGAAGGAGATCTCTACATACCATACCTAGACCGTTCGATGACAACACGGCTTCCGTGATTTACAGGCTCATCATCCTCCAGTCAAAGGGGATGTAAAATATCGAGCTCAATCACAGCCTAGGATATGGTTGACGCGATGCTCACCTAGATGTCGAATTTCATTCCAGGAAATCTTACTTAAACATTACAATGAGGGTGAAGGACAGTGTTCAGGTATTTGTCAATGTCAAATTTCGACATTGGTTTCTTCAAGCCTGTCGACAATGCCACCTCGATGACTGGTTTTTCATGATCGTTAACAATATTTGACACTTAGGACACGTATCATCTGCTTGGGAGGAGATCTCTACATACCATACCTTGACTCAGAAAAGTCACACACACAAAAATTATCTCCAAGAATTACAGACCCATCTGTCTGCTCCCTTATGTAGGAAAGTTGCTGTGGAAGATGATGAATAAAAGGTTGATCTGGTACACAAAAACCAACTTACTCGAACACAGCTAGGGTAGAAACAAAACATACGTTCAGTTGACATATCTCACACAAAACAGAGAGCGTGTCGACACCGGTCTCAGTGATGGCGATCTCGTTATTCTGATGCGCGCAAGACTACAACTACATCAACATAAAAAAGTTTGAACATTTTTTATATATTTTGATATTAAATTTTGCTCGACACCATTAAAACAACATCGAAATGTGTGCGTCACCGACCACGCTTATCATGAAAGGTGACTCGACTAGTTGTTAATATGAGAGAATGTGGGGTGTTGACATTACAAATTGTATTCTCCCGACACCAATACCATCACATATATCACCGACATTACAGCCTAGTGTGTCGACATCTATGACATCTTGAACGATCACACCACGACAGTGTCGACTACAAGAACACCGATAATACATGTAGAGCAGAGACATTACAATCGAGTGTGTGTTGAGGCACATGAGCCTGTCACTGTGCTGATCCTACAATCTCTGATGCGTCGACAAATCTGGGTATGTTCTTATGTTGACACTACAAACTCTGTGAGTGTGTCAACCTCTGTCATAACGAGTCGTACACCAGTGGCACCGACTACAAGTTTTTACCATGTTGTCGGTTGATAGGGAGATACAACCTTTCACATGGTCATCACCGAAAACAAACTGTTTTGTCAGCCTCAATAACGACAACCGTATCTGTCATGTCAACAACATGTTCACTCAGCCATCATGATGTTTCGACAACAAACGCCATCATCTTTTTTCACATGTGTCACCAACAGCACCTCTCAGTGTTTCGAGTAGCTCAGTCATTATGGATTCAGCCTTGCTTCTGGGCTCATCTGAATATCCAATATTGAAAAGAGCCCAGTTCAACAGCTCTTAAACGATGCATCGTGAAAATAACTCTCAGCGGTAGGAAGTCACCTGTGTCACAAATACGTCAGGAAAATAGTTCCAAGATAAGTTCGGATATAAGCTAAGAAATGAGGATCTGCGGGAGAAAAAAAGTCTATGGTGATTTTCTGCTAGTGAAAACAAAACTATTGATGATATTTCGTGTGCAAATGCACCTCAACAATCTAAAGAAAAAACATCTAGAAAACCAAAAATGCAATATCACTACCTGTATCGCTACCACTCACGTACGGCCTCTTTACAGTTCGTCGTTTAATAGTAGCGACAATTTACATACGAACTACAGCAGTATTCATCGTTCCCCATACAGACTCCTTCTACTTCTTCATCGGCGTCACACAAACGAGCTATCACATCGAGTGGAAACTGGATGTTCTGCGAAAAGAAGAAAACTAACAGTTGACGATGACGCTTTAGATATTCTTCCATATGATGTCAGACAGATCTATACTGATAATTGGAGAGCGTTACAGAACTAGGAGAGCGCCTACATGCACAGTGAGACATTGGTTACATTTAGATACATGTTTTGGTATTTTGGAATGTGATCTACACGTTCCTGACCACCTAAAGGAGCCTTTCAGTGAGATGACTCAAATTTTCCACACAAACAGACAAACAAAAATTATCAACGTCACTTGTAACGCTGTCCGTGAGTTTTTTGGGGGATTACGCCGTCAAACATATCTTGTTGTTAATTCCCCGTATCACCATATCAATATTTCCAGTTTAACAAGATAACCTTAAATAGAGGAGAATCTTTTTCGATAGGGGCGATTTTCATTTATGGGAGACAGATGCCGATTGATTATACTTGGATTACGTGTATCAACATTAGACGACATAGCTAAACCAGGTTTGCATGATGATGGTACACTTTATGTGGATCATGGTCTTGGACTACCTATGTTGGGAAAGATAACAGGTTATACATTTTTAAAAATGTGTGTTCTCTTTGCAAGCTAACGAACATAATATAGCGGGAGAAAGTAACAAACTAACGTCTTGCAGCGAGCCCTATTCGCGTCCATCATGGAATTACTTAGGAATTAGAGACTACCGTGGGTGGGTCATGTAAAGAATGAATAATGTATTCCCAAACAAATATTGTAAGGAAAACTTAGAGATGGAACGAGACGGCAGACCAAACTAGTGTTGAGATATAAGGATGTTTGCAGGGGAATTTTGTATCAGTGACAGAAACAGAAACTGTGGTTGCATATCGTTGCACATGAGAGCAAAAATAAAAATAAAAAAAATGGCACAGCGCGATTCGAGACAGTTCTGATATCAAATTCAGAAGCCACAAAGTGCACAGAAAAGAGACATGGCCAGACACACAAACTGCCTCTTGTTCATTCTGTAGATGGATATGTCTGTCAAGTAATGGTAATTTCAGCCACGTGGGTAGTTTTTCAGCGAATGGAACATGACAAAAGAACAAACTAGTGTTGAGATATAGGGATGTTTGCAGGGTTTTCTTGAGAGAATTTTTTATCAGTGAAAGAAACAGAAAATGTGGTTGCATATCGGATCACGTGAGAGCAAAACTAAAAGTAAAAAGTGGCACAGCGCAATTCCAGACAGTGCTGTTATCAAATTCAGATGACATAGGTGCAACAGAAAAGAGACACGGGCAGACACACAGAAATACCTCATGTTCATTATGTAGATGGACCTGTTTGTCCAGTATTGGCAAATTCACCCACGTGCGACGCTTTTCAGTGACACAGCACCCAGTATGAGACACAAATGCTTTACCAAACTACTGACTTATTATGATTGTTTGCTACCAACAGTCACAATATCAAACATATACCATGTCCTCCATCAACTAGAAAATACATTTACTAAAGACGATTATTGAAAACAGGTAAATGAATTATGGAAAGAGACATGCGAAGAAACGCTGAGCACAAAAGATTGCTAGAAAAAGACATGGATGACAGCAGAGACTCTGGATAAAATTAAAGAAAAGAGAAGAATAAGAAGGTAGACATAAATAAAAGCAAAACGAGAGGAAATAAAAGCCAAGACACAGGAAGCTTACACGGAGGTGAACAAGGAAGTGGGAAGATGCATTAAAAGGGATAAGAGGAAATATATAGATGAACTAACTAAAGAGGGGGAGGAAGCCGACTTTCCGTTGTGGGAGACAGATACCAATTATTTATACTTGGGTTAAGTACACCTACATTAGACGACATTGTTAAACTAGCTCCGCAGGATGATGGTACACTTTTATATGGATCATAATTTTGGACTACCTATGTTGGGAAAGATAACAGGTTATACATTTTTTTAAAAATGTACGTTGTCTTTGTAAGCTAAAGACTGGACAGAGTAACAAGCTAACGTCTTGCAGTGAGCCACACTCCCGTCCATTATGGTATTACTTAAGAATCGGAGACTACAGTGGGTAAGTCACGCGAGAAGAATGTAAAATAAAACAACAACAACAACAAAAAATACAACCCAAAAAAAATTGAATGTAAATACAAATATATTAATAAAAATATTGTAAGGAAAACTTAGAGATGGAGCGAGGCAATAGGGTAGACCAGTGTTGAGATATAAGAATGTTTGCAGGGCTTTCTTGGGGGAATTTTTTATCAGTGAAAGAAACAGAAGATGTGGCTGCGGATCGTAGCACATGGAAAGCACAATTTAAAAAATGGCACAGCAAGTTTCGAGACAGTGCTGTTATAAAATTCAGAAGACAAATAAAAACGTATCTTGTTCATTCTGTAGATGGAACTGTCTGTCCTGTATTGGCAAATTCAGCCACGTGCGACGCTTTTCAGTGAGACAGCACCCAGTATGAGACACAAATGTTTCACCAAACTACTGACTTATCATGATTGGTTCCTACAACCCGTCTGTCATGACGTCGCTGGTTTTGTAGTTTAATTAAATTAATTTTTTATCATAAAGCTCACCTCCGATTAACATTAATTACCTAGGCTGTTTAATAAGACATGAGATCGCTTCGGTGTCCGACATAGACTTAAGCTGGAACATAATGTGTCACAGCCTTAAACATATATTATAACTGTCTACAGTTCAGTGTACGTTAACTTCTTCATCTGATCTTTGAGTTGTTATTATCATTGACGTGTTTATAAAGGCAAAGCAGTAAGAAAACTTACCACAACAAATATAAAATATGTTAGACGCCTTGTGTCCGTTTGAATGTGTTGATGAATGGTAGGGGACAATGATACAAAAATATTCTTAGTACTTTTTCCCATTAACAGCCTATGGATGCGAAAGCTGAATAATGTGGTCACGTAATAAACCAGACAGACTGGATCGCCCCCATAATTACCCTATTTTATTAGCGTTTTGATTACGTTGTGCTAATATTGATAATCCTTATCTTTAGTGATGTAACGAGTGTGTTTGGAAATATTGGGTGAGGGATTGATCGATCTACTTAGTCACCACTCTAGCCAGTCACCCATCACTTCAACATATATTTATATCACTATTTGGATACTGAATCACACAAACACACACACCTCTCCATAAACCCAGCTAACCGTCCATTTGCTCTAGGACCCACAGACAAGCACAGACACCTCTCCATCAAACCCAGCTAACTGTCCACTTGCTCTAGGACCCACAGACAAATACACACACACCTCTCCATCAAACCCAGCTATCCGTCCACTTGTTCTATGACCACACATGAATATAGGCACCTCGCCGCCAACAATTATTACTTTTTTTTTCTTTTTTTCAGCCAGCTAAGTTTTCCGAAGAATTTTCCTTTTGTCTACTCTCTGATTACTGTGCACAAACACACATGAACACGAACACAGGCTTCTTTGTGATCTGTTAATAAATATTTAAAACTAATTAATAACTAATAAAATGTATCAGAGAGGCAACTGACATGTACTACACCTATCTTTTCTGCTATGAACGTTGGGGTGCACTCTCGATCTCATCTATTAGTGGACTTAGCTTGACCTTTATTTCTTAAACCTATGTGATACATCGATAATTCCAACATAGCGACGCAGCGAGATGACACACACGAAATTCAATACTCAAAATCCGTACGTTCATCGACCACTACTCGCCTCGCTCTATAAAAAGGAGAATATTGTTTTAACACTATCGAGCTCGCCGAATTATTTTTATTGTTTACTGAATTTTGTCATATTTATCGTCAAATATGGCCCATTTACGTCCACGTGGATATAATAAATATTAATTTATTATTATTAAATGTATATATGAACAGTATATCTATGAAATAACTAACGTATCACTACTCCCTAATATGGTAGTTTCACTTCCGGAGTGGGCGTGGTCTATAGCCGGACAACATACACACACTAGCTCCTATTGGAAGTTGATAATGGCGCGAAAAACTGATGTCCATTATATGCCTCCTTAACCAATTATCTCCCCTACTATCCCCTTCATGCACTATACAAGTCCTATACATATATACATATATATATATATATATATATATCATGACATCACTCTGGCTTGGCGCAGCTTGGTGCAGCTTGGCGCAGTTTGGCGCAGTCTCTATATAACTCCTGTACTCATAGGGTACTGGACTTCGTAGGGTATACCCTATTCTTTGTCTTTGTATCCAAGTCCGATCGTAACGTGCGCCTCCTACTACTCACGTTCTCTGCGCTTTTAGTCATTTCGTCATTCCGACTGGTTTCAGCACGGATTACAGTTTTCCTGCTCCCTGCTCTGAGCTCAGCTAAGTACAATTTATTATACATTTTTCTCTCTCTTTTTCTATTTTATATATTTTGACGCCCATCATACCTCTCATCATGTAAAATTCATTTCTCTCTTTTCTTATTTTTGCATCCTACTTTCCTCGCCCTCCACTTTATCATCTAACATGTAGTAATTGTGCTTCACCGCTTGTTGTCGTTGTCCCTGTATTCTGAAGAAGGCCACAGGCCGAAACGTCAGTATTGTGTTGTGTTCTTTATTTGTAAAGCTGTCACCATACCTTGGAGTGTTTAGCACACCCCACCATTGGCTCGTTGTAATACCTAGTTTTGTCACATTGAAAGCGTTGTAATACCTAGTTTTATCACATTGAAAGCGTTGTAATACCTAGTTTTATCACATTGAAAGCGTTGTAATACCTAGTTTTATCACATTGAAAGCGTTGTAATACCTAGTTTTATCACATTGTTGCCATATCTCCACGTAGTCCCATATTATAACGCGCTTGATAACTCCATGACAAAGGCAGCATGCTTGTGACTGTATAAAGAACGTCGCGAAACACTAGCCATTTTAGACTGATGGCGCTACGAAGAAGACATCAATTATTCTTCTTTTCTTCCTCATTTGCCTTTCAGCGTCGAGGGGAGATATAATTTGCGGTCTTTTGCACTTCTGTTTGCCTCTCCTGCTTTTACGTTTCCCAGTGTTTCAAATATTCCGTCAATCCATCTTTTTTTTTTGTGGTCGGCCCTTGGGTCTTGTAACATTTTTTGAAGGCTTGCTGTGTTTGTGTTTGATCGTTCCTCATTATCACGTGAACAAACCATTTTATCTGTTGTTTCTTTATATATTCTATGGCGGGGGCTATTTCTAGTTGTTTTTTTTCTCACGTCTTCATTTCTGATCTTATCCCTCAGACTGTTTCCTGTCATTCGTGTAACATATTTCATCTCAGTAGAGGTTTTTTTTTTTTTTAAATTGCACTTGCATCTAGGGTCAGGACTGACATTAAGTAGCACACAGTTGGAACGAAGATTGTTTTGTAGAGTGCACGTTTTATCTCTAGAGCTATTTCCTGGTTGGACAATAGTGGTAATAGCTGTCCAATTATTTGACAATCTTTGTTGCATCTTGAGTTTATTATTTTTGCTCGTGAATTTTCGTTTGTCACTAGACTTCCTATGTATTTCAATCTTTACATGTTTTAGTTGTCTGCCGTCTATAGTTATGTTGATGTTCTGTTTCTCTTTTACGATATTCATGACTTGTGTTGAGGTTGATTATCATGTTGTATTTTGTGTTTGTGCTGTTGATAATATTTAAGTGTTCTTGTTGGTGTTCTACTTTTCCATGTATATCTGATCGTCTGTGAATAGATGCTCGTTGATCTCCACTGTCTTCGATGGGTTGGCTCACATTGCATTTGTAGTCTTCTTCTTCTTCGTCTGTCCGTCCTCATTTGCCTTCAGCGTCGCGGGGCGATATAATTTGCGGTCTTTTGCTCTTCTGTTCGCCTCTGCTGCTGTTATGTTTCCTAGTGCTTCTAATATTCCATCGACCCATCTTTTTCGTGGTCGACCCTAGGGTCTGGTGTTCTCACAACGTTTGTTAAAGGCTCGTTGTGTTGTGTTTTGTTCTTTCTGCCTTGTCACGTGGCCAAACCATTGTATCTGTTGTTTCCTTATATATTCTATGGCGGGAGCTATTCCTAGCTTTTTTCTCATTTGCAGTGCATTTGTAGTGCATGTGTATAATGAGCATAGAGGGGATAGTACGCACCCATGTCTTACTCTAGATCTAACTTCCAAGTGGTATGTGTAACCCGCTGCTGTTTGACTGAGGATGAACTAAGAGGACATCACCAAGTTTGTTTTTCACTCTTTAAGAGAAGAGGGGGGGGGGGACAACGATGTATATATACATTGAGAGACTGATGAGTCTAACGGTGGAAAAAAAAAGTCTGTGTCGATCCGGAGTGCTAAGTGGAAAAAGCAGATGAATCTACGATCAATACCTTACAGGAATAACCATACGCATTGAAATAAGATTCGAGAAATATAACATCTAATTGTTTTATTCTTGTACTTTTAGACTCCAAACTTCACTTGTAACGTTAGAGTCATCTACTTCTTTTGATCGAAAGTTCCATTTCCATCGTCCGGCAGTTAAGTTGGCGTAGGCGCGTTGTGCCTATAGTCCAACGTATTCAATCTTTGCTGTCTTGTTCATTTGAGCAGAAGTTATCTGCCCTGACACTCTGAAGTATCTAACTACAACAAGCTGTAACTTAAAGTATGCAATTAAATGAGGGAGATAATGTTGAATTGAATGACATGCGCCTAATATGTAATTTGTACTAGGAGCAAACAGCAATAATAAAATATAACAGGATGCATCCTATCACCAAGTTTGTTCAATCTATACACCGAGCAAATCTTTAAAATCATCTCAGAGATGCCAGGCCTAAACATTAATGGAAAATTAGTCAATAACCTATGCTGATGATACTGTTCTACTAGCAGAAAATCCTAAAGACCTATAACAATTGCTTAATGTGATAAAAATAAGAAGCAAAAAATATGGACTAGATATGAATATCAAAAAGACTAAAACTATGATCATAAAGAAAATTCTCAAGACCTACAATTAAATATCACAGTTGAAGGAATACATCTGGAGACAGTTCAGAGCTACAACTACCTTGGACATACTATAACCAATGATGAAAAAGTAAAATTGAAATAAACAAAAGAATAGGTATAGCAAAAAGTAATTTTAATGCCATGAAAAATATACTAACAACAAAACAAATAACAGCAGGGCTGAAACTAAGAATAGCAAAATGTTACATCTTCTCAATATTCCTGTATGGTGCTGAAACATGGACATTAGACAAGAAAACCGAACAGAAAATTGAAGCTTTTGAAATGTGGATTTACAGAAGAATAAGTAGAATTGGATGGAAGGAAAGAAAACAAACGATGACGTTTAAAAACAACTAAAAATAAAAAGAGAACTACTAAATACAATTAAGACAAGACAAATGGCATTTTTGGGCCATGTTAAATGACACAACAGCCTACTAAAAGTAATATTGGAAGGGAAAATACAAGGTAAAAGAGGCAAAGGCAGACCAAGACTAACATGGACGTGTAATATCAAAAGATGGACAAGTCAATCTATGACAGCTTGCACCATCAAAGCAAGAAACAGAGTAGTATGGCGATCCATGGTAGCCAACCTTCGTTGCGGAGACGGCACTCGATGATGATGATGATGATGATGATGATGATAATGATGATGAATGTTGAATGGAGATAATCACAAATATCAATTATACAAAATATTAAATACTATGCGGATAATGTTGAACAATTTTGACAACCATTTTTAATGTGTCATAACAATATTTAGACATAGTATTTATGAGTCGTTATTTCTGGCCAGTTTTACCTAAAAGTGACGACCAAAACAGATAAACTATAAACTCACACATAGAATTATATCTGTTTTCTTTCCACAGCCTGTGAACCGAGCTGGATCGGTCCAGAATGTCAATACAAAACTCACTGCATTAATTCAGACTGTGATCTGGATGTTGGTGCACCCCCAGCTGATGATCGTTGTAAGTTCGGATGGTTCGGACCGGATGCCAATACGGTAAACTTGTCACAGAAACTCGTCACTGAGTGTAGCTGTCTGATATAGTAGAGTACTACTCTTTTGTCTGGAGATACGATTTGTGAACTGGAAAGGTGTAGGTGGGGATAATTAATTAAAGCGCCTTATTACTTCTACAATGGTAGGTTGCTGTTCCCTTTGCTTCTATTTATACTTTGTATAAGTGTACAGTAAAATGAAAGAATGGTCATCAGGAAGTGGACTAGCAGAGGAGTCTATATATAAAACAATGAGGAGGTAGATGATTAATATGGTAGAACAATGAGGAGATAGACGATCTATATAGTAGAACAATGAGCCGGTAAGCGGATAGGTTAGCAGAATAGAGTGGAATAGTTATTTAGTAGAAGAATGGGCTAATAGAAGAGTGGTCTAGTAAAACGGTGAGGTGGAAGGGTGGTGTTTTAGATGTATAATATAGTAGAACAGTGAGAAGGGATGGTGTTTTAGACGTATAATATAGTAGAACAGTGAGGAGGGCTGGTGTTTTAGACGTATAATACAGTAGAACAGTGAGGAGGGATGGTGTTTTAGACGTATACAAAAGTAGAACAGTGAGGAGGGGAGTGGGTAGACATATAATATAATAGAACAATGGGCCGTTTGACGAATAGTTTAGTTGAATAGAGCGGGATAGTGGATTAATTAATTAATAGACGAGTGGTTTAGTAGAACAGTGAGATGGTAAGTGATTGTTTAGTAAAAGAACAGCGGAATAGTAGAGGAATTGTTTAATATAAGTGTGAACTAATAGAAGATGTGTTTGATTAAACAGTGGCTAGAATATGATGATGACGCTGATAAAACGATCACATAAAGAACAAGTAAAGTGCCCCGTCACACCAAGTGGCGTATATGGAATATGGTGTTAGTGACCATCATTTTAATAGATCTTCAGCAAATGATTAGTTAGGGTAATGTGGACGGTATTACACCCGTGTCGCTTTACTTTCCCACAAAAAAACCGGTACCCATTTAAAGCTGGGTGAACCCAGAAGCCGTCGATCAAGAACGAACGCGATCTCTTCTCCTTAGTAGCCTAGTTCACTAACCGCTGAGCTATCGCGGCTCCCAAACGATCAAATAGTCCAGATAATTTTCTCATTATTATGCTTAATGTTAATGTCGGTAATTCCTAGTTTGATCAGATATAGTATTTCAGTTTGGAAGAGTGATGTCCCCTAAAATATGTCTGCCAAAATACAGTGGTTCTACGCATTCTTGGTGTTGGGGTCATTACGCCGATTGGTAATCAACCGCACAATTCCCTTCGATCAGAAGATCATAATTAGGCCGAGTGGCGTCGTTTTTGTCACGCGTTATAATATATTTATAAATATTTAACACTAAAGCTAAACCTAACCCCTGGACCCAACGCCCAATCAACAGATACTCCGAAATGATTACATGCCAGCGTAATGACCCAACGCCAAGAATGCGTAGAACCACTGTATTTTGGCAGACATATTTTAGGGGACATCACTCTTCCAAACTGAAAGACTATATCTGATCAAACTAGGAAATTACCTTAATGTCTTGATCTGAAGACTATTCTGCAGAGTTAATTAAAAATAATTGATTAATCAAGCTTTCTGTTGTTCCTCTCTTGTTTTTGTTGCAACGTCTCTGCAACGGGAGAATTCCTCTCTTGCACATTTTCTCAAATTCTCACTATTTGATCCTGTCAGTTCTCAACATCGCATCGTAATCTTCATTCTAGGTTAGAGATAAGGACTACAAGTGAATATCTTCTTCATCTGTTGTGCGTTTGAGAAATTGGCTCAGGACAACAGTGGTGACTGCTCGTTGACTTATTCGTCACAAGTTGTGGAGAGGATTGATTGATTGTTTTGTTGATTGACTGATTAATTTGTAGATTGATTGAATTATATTTTGCTGCACTGATTGTTTGATCAGTGAATTTGTTTCCGGTTGTCAAAAATGTTGGTTTGTTTTAATTTCGGAGTGTGGAATATGTGACAAAAGTGACGGAAAAAGTGATTCTAACCGAGATATACGTCTCGAAAAGTTGTGTAAACTCTTCTATTGAAGAAGGAGGACAAGATCAGACAAGTACTTTTAAAATGTAACCACCTAAAAATGAACAGTTAGACCGTAAAAGATCGCATGTGACACCTAGCGATCTAGCACATGGAGAAACATCTCCGAACTAACCCCCCCCCCCCCCCCCCCCCCCCCAAATGTGTGCTTTTTAGTGAAGTCCCTTACGACAGCCTTAGCAGGTTCGTAAAGGAAAAACATTTTATGATCAAAGAAATCACAGAAATGGAGACAGACCACACAACTAAAGTAGCAACCGTCAACATTTGCGGAATAAAAAACATAGAAGTTGAACTTATAGAAGAAATAACAAAGAGGAAAATTAAAATACTAGGATTAGCTGTCACCAGAGTAAAAGGACAAAGAAATAAAGAAAACACACATGAACTACGCGATAATATTCTCAGGAGTCGACAGCACGAAAGGTGCAACACAAGGAATGGACTTTGTTATTGTCCCGGGACATGCAAAGAATATTCTATAAATAAAATACTACTCAGAAAGAATAATCACAAACAGAAGACTAGAAGACGACTAAAAAACAACTTACATACGGATTTATGCACCATGTAAGAACAATGAAAAAGCAGTGATTGATTCTATGAGACACTAAATGAAATTATGAACAAGATTGGTAAAAGCGACATGTTAGTGATAGGAGATTTTAATGGAAGGTTTTGGAAACACAACAGCGAGAAAAAATATATTTCAGGACCCTTTGGATCTCTTCTCATTCATCATCATCATGTACCATGCCGGATGGCGTAGGCGATCATGTCCCTCCACAATCTTCTATCTACAGTGCATCGTATCAGTTCTGTTGTTGACTGTTTTCCATGCCATGACACCAAGCTATCCAGTATTTTCTCTCTTTGTCGTTCGCGATCTCTCCTTCCTTATTTTGCCAGTTGTAACCAAGTATTCCAACTTTCCTCTTCTCATGATGTGCCCGAAAAATGTTGATTGCTTCTTTCTGATGTTTTTTAAGAGCTCCTTTTTTGTGTTGGCCTCTTTGAGAACTTCCTCATTGGTCTTTTTATCTGTCCAGGGAATTTTCAACATTCTTCTGAGAAATCCCATCTCTGTGGCCTCTAGTCGTCTTTTCATTTGTTTGTCTACTGTCCATGATTCGCTTCCATAGGTCAGAATTGGTTCTATATAGCACCGATGAACTCTCTTTCTCATTTTTATTGACATAGATTTGTTGCATAAGATATTTTTCATTTTCTGAAATGCTATTTTGGCCTGAGCTATTCTGCTTTTTATTTCTGTGGTGCATCTCCCATCTGATGTAATTATTGTGCCCAAGTATTTGAAACGTTGTACTTGTTTCAGATTTGTCTTGTTTATTTTTATGCTGCATGATGATGATGATTGTTTCTTCGATATAACCATTACTTCTGTTTTTCTTACTATTCAGACTGAGACCTTTCTTGTTGCTTTCTTCTACTATTATGTCTATCATTTCTTGTAGTTCGTTCTCTGTCTCTGCTATTAAGACTGTGTCATCCGCATATCGCAAATTATTTATGTTGTGACCGTTGACTTCAATTCCTTTTTTGTCTACTATTGATCTCATAATATATTCGCTGTAAAGTGAAAACAAATCCGGTGACAGAACACAGCCTTGTCTGACTCCTTGTTTTATATATTGGAATTGTCCTGTTTGGTTGTTAATTCGTATAGCTGCTGTTTGTTGCCAGTACATGTTTTTTTATGATTCGCAGATCCTTGTCATCAATGTTTAATTTCTCCAGCATATTGATTATTTCCACATGCTTTACTTTGTCAAATGCTTTCGTGTAGTCTATAAAGCACATATATAGATATTTCTTTACATCTATAGATCTTTCTATCAATGTCCTTAAGATGTATATTGCATTATTGGTGCGCTTTCTTTCCACAAATCCACATTGTTCCTCACTTATTTCTGGTTTTATTTTGTTCCTTACACAAAACTTACGTTCCTTACATTACATGGCCAAAAAATTATGATTGTTTCTTTCTAATATTGGAAATTAGCTCTCTTTTTGCTTTGACCTCTCTCAGAACATCTTCATTTCTCTTCTTAGCTGTCCATGGTACTCTCAACATTCTTCTGTAAAGCCACATTTCTACAGATTCCAGTGATTTTCTTGTCTGTTGTCCTATTGTCCATGATTCGCATCCATATGTTAAGATTGGCTATACATAACATTTAAAAACTCTTTTTCTTGTTTCTATTGTCAAAAATGGATTGCATAGTATCTTCCTCATTTTTTGTAAAGCTGCGTTTGCCTGAGCCATTCTGCATCTCACCTCTTTTGTACATCTTCCGTCTGAGGTTAACAAAGTTCCCAAATATTTAAATTCATTTACCTGTTTTAATATTGTTCCACTTGTCTTTATTTTGCACTGAGGTGATGTCTTTTTCTTTGTTGTTACCATTACCTCTGTCTTTTTGCTATTAAGGCTGAGTCCATTATTTTTGCTTTCTTTCACTATAATGTCCAACATTTCTTGTAACTCATTTTCACTCTTAGCGATTAAGACTGTATCATCAGCATACCTTAGATTATTTATATTATGACCTCCATTTGTTATTCCAGGCATGCCCCTTATGGATCTTAAAATAATCTCACTATAAATATTAAACAAATCTGGTGACAGCACACATCCTTGTCTATCACCCTGTTTTATTTGTTGAAACATTCCCAATTGGTTTCCAGTTCTTATGGCCGCTGTTTGTTGCCAGTACATGTTCTTTATTATTCTTAGATCTTTGCTGTCTACGTTTATGCTTTTGCTTTCTAAAATTGTGATAATTTCTTGGTGCTTTACTTTGTCAAATGCCTTGGTGTAATCTATGAAACATAGGTATAGATCTGTTTTCACCTCTATGGCTCTTTCTACTAAAAATCTTATGATATAAATGGCATTGCTTGTTCCTTTATCTCTAACAAAACCACACTGTTCATCGCTAATTTCTGGACTGATTTTGTTTCGCACTCTTCGCATGATGATTCTTAGTAATATCTTAGTCATATGACTCATAAGGCTTATTGTGCCATGATCATCGCATTCAATCGCACCCGATTTCTTTGGTAGGGCTATAAATATTGATTTGAGCATGTCGTCTGGTATATATCCGATTTTGTAGATATCATTCAATATTTTTTGTTATTATTATTTCTATTCCAAAATCACCCATGGCTTCAATCTCTTCTTTAGTTATATTATCTGGTCCAGAAGCTTTGACTGCTTTCATATTGCGCAAGGCATCTTCCACTTCTTCTCTGAGTATTTCTGGTCCTTCTCCATTATCCGTAATATTTACTTCCGTTCTTTTATCATTATAAAGATCTTTAATGTATTCTGTCCATCGTTCCCTTATGTTTTCTTGATCAATCAACAGTTCTCCTTCCTTTGATCTTAGACATCCACTTTTTGATTGCGTTTTTCTTCCTGTTAATTCCTCAATTTGTTTGTATATAGCTTTATCATCTCCTTTTTGTTGCATTTCAATCTCTTTGCATCTCTATTTTAGCCATGCTTCTTTTGCTTCATTGCATTTTACTACAATTTCTTTATTTAATCTCTTATACTCATCTTTATTTTCTTTATTTCTTCTTCTTGTATCCATTAGCTGCAAAATGCCGTCAGTCATCCATTTCCTTCTTGAATTTGTCCTCACTGGTGGTATGAACTCTTTTAATGTTTGTTGCATTGATTCTTTTAGCATTTCCCACTGTTCATCAGTGCCTTGTATCTTCTCTATTGCATTGTACCGGTTCTGAATTGTGATTTTATATTTGTCTTGCAGCTTCTTGTCTGATTTTAGTAAATCTAAATTTAACTTGATGTTAATTGAGGCTCGTTTTGTTGTTTTTAATTTTACTCTAAGATTTCCCACAACTGGTACATGATCACTATTGCAATCTGCCCCTGGTCTAGTTTTCACACACACCAGACTGTTTCCAAATCTATTGCTTATCATTATATAATCAATTTGATTACGTGCGTTGCCACCTGGGCTTTTCCATGTCCACAGACGTCTTGGATGTTGCTTAAACCAGGTATTTCCTATCATCATGCTGTGTGTTCTTGTCCAGTCAATAAGTTTCTCACCTCTTTCAATCCTCTTGCCTAAGCCATATTGACCAACTACTTCCTCAACTCTTTCCTTTCCTACTTTTGCGTTGAAATCCCCTAGAACTATGGTGTTTTCATGTGGTTTGCATTTATGAAGTGCCTCATTTAACTCGTTGTAAAATTTATCACTTGTTTCCTCTAGACTGTCTGCTGTTGGTGCATAAACATGTATAAGGTTTATGTCTATTGGCTTTCCATTTAATTTAACTTAAAGGACTCTGTCAGATATTGGGTAAAAGCCTTTCACTGTTCTTGCTCTTTCTGCATCCAAGATGATACCTACTCCTCTTTGGTGTTCAGTACCTCCAGAATAGATTATTTTATGTTTATCAGAATAGATCTCCCCTGATCCGGTGTATCTCATTTCGCAAAGTCACAGTAATTGTAAACCCATTCTGTTCATTTCCTATATGATGTTTTCTAGTTTACCCATCTGCATGAGTGTTCTCACATTCCAAGTACCTATCTTTAGAGTTTGTTTTATCTTTATTTTGCTTACAGTAGCTTGATGACGATCGGGTATCACCTGTAGCACATGATGTCCCCTACCGAACGAGGGTTTTCCATTAGAATCCCCCTTAACGTTGTTGTCGTTATTTTTATTGTTGTGGCGATTCATGATTGTAGAAAGAAGTTACGACGGTGGTTTTCTGTTACCTTCCGTCGGTTTGTTTACGGTTAGCTCCGCTAGCCTTTGACTAAAAAGTCTCACCCACAAGGCAGTGGGGTTGTTTTATTTCAGGGTACCCTCCCTTAGCCTTTTACTCTCCCGAGCTTACCTGCAAGGCAGCAGGGCAGCCACAGGTTGTATTGTTTACTGCATACAGTAGCAGGTAAAATTACCTGACCTGACCACATATTATATTTGACTTAAATTAAATTTTACTGAATAATTATATTACACTGAAAGGCAAACGGGAAGGAAAGAAGAGGAAGAAGAAGGAGTAGAAGACGATTGGTTTATAGATTGATTGATTGCTGAGATGAATGAACTTAAAAATTCCCAGTTCTCATTTTCATGGCATTAAAAGAACGTTATATAATCTGTAGTGAACCTTCTGGCCATAGACACAACCCAAACAAGCAACTTAGGTCTGCTGGCGGATCGTAGTGACAAAACCTGCTCATCTATACAAAATATCACGGTGAGCTGGCAAAAGCCTCATTTCTTCATGTGGATCAGGCTCTACTTATCACCTTCAGGTTAGTCTTGATGTTTTAATCTGCGATAACAAATTGTCTGTTGATTAGTCACCTCTCTCTTGTACACATCATCTTCACATTACTATGGCAATTGAGAAGTCATTAATCATGAAAGCCGTCACAACTCAGGTTTCTATAGTTACCCAAAGACAATATGCCGTTTAAAACTACCCGCAATACTAGAATGATCTACTTTATACTTGTGTCTATTTCCTCGCTACGTATAGCGCCGAGGGAAAACGAAGTATTCAAATATTCTTGGTTAGCCGATAAGCTCGATTGAGTGTGGACTTAATCTGACCTAAGAGGACATCGCCAAGTTTGTTCTTCTCTCCTTAAGAGAAGAGGAAGAGGTGGGTGGGACAAGGGTGTATACATTGAGAGACCGATGAGTCTAATTGTGGAAAGAAGTCTGATCGATCCGGAGTGCAGGGTGGAAAAAGCAGACGGACCTACAGTCTATACTTTACAGGTATAACCAGTTTGTATACCCTTCGAGAATTGCTGGGACGGGCGGTGGGGCGAATATGGAGTATCCCCGACTGAAATTAAACTGATTGCATAAATAGAAAAGAATAGAATACGAGTGTTCCTTGTGGAGCTTTGTTAGATTCTGTTTAATGTGGGTTCTGGTAAGGTTGACAATGAGTACCATTTTGAGTGGGACAATATTTTTTGTGTGACAAAAATCGTCACAGGAATTCCTGTCCATTTCTTTGTGCCATGATAATTGTACACATAGTCACAGGAATTCCTGTCCATTTCTTTGTGTCATGTTAATTGTACACATCGTCACAGGAATTCCCGTCCATTTATTTGTGCCATGATAATTGTTCAAACTGTCACAGTTTCTCCTGTCTATCTATTGACGCTCACGTTAGAAGGTATTAACCTCTACAGCCACGTGTAACGATCACGTTCAAGAAGGTTTTAACCTCTACAGCTATGTGTGACGAACACATTCAGAAGGTTTTAGCCTCTACAGCCATGTGTAACGATCACGTTCAAGAAGGTTTTAGCCTCTACAGCCATGTGTGACGATCACATTCAGAAGGTTTTACCCTCTACAGGCATGTGTGACGATCACATTCAGAAGGTTTTAGCCTCTACAGCCATGTGTGACGATCACATTCAGAAGGTTTTACCCTCTACAGGCATGTGTGACGATCACATTCAGAAGGTTTTAGCCTCTACAGCCATGTGTGACGATCACATTCAGAAGGTTTTACCCTCTACAGGCATGTGTGACGATCACATTCAGAAGGTATTAACCTCTACAGCCATGTGTGACGATCACGTTCAGAAGGTATTAACCTCTACAACCATGTGTAACGATCACGTTCAAGAAGGTTTTAGCCTCTACAGGCATGTGTGACGATCACATTCAGAAGGTTTTACCCTCTACAGGCATGTGTGACGATCACATTCAGAAGGTTTTAGCCTCTACAGCCATGTGTGACGATCACGTTCAAGAAGGTTTTAGCCTCTACAGCCATGTGTGACGATCACGTTCAGAAGGTTTTACCCTCTACAGGCATGTGTGACGATCACATTCAGAAGGTTTTAGCCTCTACAGCCATGTGTGACGATTACGTTAGAAGGTATTAGCCTCTACAGCCATGTGTAACGATCACGTTCAGAAGGTATTAGCCTCTACAGACACGTGTGACGATCACGTTAGAAGGTATTAGCCTCTACAGCCATGTGTGACGATTACGTTAGAAGGTATTAGCCTCTACAGTCACGTGTGACGATCACGTTCAGAAGGTATTAGCCTCTACAGTCACGTGTGACGATCACGTTCAGAAGGTATTAGCCTCTACAGTCATGTGTGACGATCACGTTCAGAAGGTATTAGCCTCTACAGTCACGTGTGACGATCACGTTCAGAAGGTATTAGCCTCTACAGTCATGTGTGACGATCACGTCCAGAAGGTATTAGCCTCTACATTCACGTGTGACGATCACGTTCAGAAGGTATTAGCCTCTACAGTCATGTGTGACGATCACGTTCAGAAGGTATTAGCCTCTATAGCAACGTGTGGCACTCACGTTCAGAAGGTAATAGGCTCTAACGTCTCGTCTGAGCTCACGTTCAGATGGTAACGGCGTCGAAAATCGCATGTGGCGCCCACGATCAAATAGGTATACGACTCAAAAGCCACGCTTGGCGCTCACGTTCAAAAGGCATCAGGCTCGATAGCCACATGAGAGATTCACGATCGAAAGGTATCACACTAAATTCACGTGAAGTGATCACGATCAAAAGGTATCAGGTTATTACATAATAATTATATGAACTTTCAAAAAAAGACAGACATTTTTTATTTTATTTCCACAAAAAATGTAGATTTGTCTCCCACTATCAAAGTTGTTATCACAAATGCCAGTAACATGACTCATGTGCCGATGTGTAAAAGTATCAGGAGCTCTGACAGGACGTTGGACGTTCGATGTGACATGAAGGTCTCAGCAATACAAATGTATTTACAAGTGGAACCCGAGACAAGCTTATGCTCTATTTACATCAGTGGAGGTAAGTGGTTAAGTCATTAAGTCCGACTTGCTGCCGGAACTACTGAATTAAGTGCTCTGTGCACACCGTGAGCTGTGCGTTTCATCCGTTTTGATCGTGTTTCAATATTCTGATTGCTTACGATGAATGATGGTACCGTATGACGGGGAACAGATGGCTGTGTTCACTTCATGTGCGGTTTCGCCTTATGTCTTTTGGCGTGTGCTGAGACTGCTACGATGGGGAATGCAGCTATCTTTCTTTGTTTGGGAGATAAGATAGTAATTTTGGATGATTTGCACTGGCACGGGCAGTTGAGAAATTTTGGATTTCTATTCGTTTACAGTGATACAGGGGCCTTCCATAACCATAAGTGATGATGTGGAGTAACCATAAGTGATGATAGGGAAGCTAAATAATGACAGTGGAGGCAAATGATGGTGTAGGGTGATAATGATGTCAAGTAATAACTAGGAGTTAACTGGTGACAGTGATGTCAAGTAATAAACTAGGAGTTAACTGGTGACAGTGATGTCAAGTAATAAACTAGGAGTTAACTGATGACAGTGATGTCAAGTAATAACTAGGAGTTAACTAATGACAGTGATGTCAAGTAATAAACTAGGAGTTAACTGATGACAGTGATGTCAATAATAACTAGGAGTTAACTGATGACAGTGATGTCAAGTAATAAACTAGGAGTTAACTGATGACAGTGATGTAAAGTAATAAACTAGGAGTTAACTGATGACAGTGATGTCAATAATAACTAGGAGTTAACAGGTGACAGTGATGCCATGTAATAACTAGGAGTTAACTGATGACAGTGATGTCAATAATCACTTGGAGTTAACCGATGACAGTGATGCCATGTAATAACTAGGAGTTAACTGATGACAGTGATGTCAAGTAATAAACTAGGAGTTAACTGATGACAGTGATGCCATGTAATAACTAGGAGTTAACTGATGACAGTGATGTCAAGTAATAACTAGGAGTTAACTGATGACAGTGATGTCAATAATCACTTGGAGTTAACCGATGACAGTGATGCCATGTAATAACTAGGAGTTAACTGATGACAGTGATGTCAATAATCACTAGGAGTTAACTGATGACAGTGATGTCAATAATCACTTGGAGTTAACTGATGACAGTGATGACATGAAAAAGAATGGTGCAGTTGAATGCAGTGACTTCAGAACAATAAGCCTAATGAGCCAGGTAACAAAAATTGTACTAAAAGTTATACAGGGAAGGATTCAGAATAAAATCAATACTGAATTAGAGGAGCAACAATTTGGATTCAAGAAAAACAGTGGGACAAAAGAAGCCATATTCAGCATGAGAACATTGATTGAAAAGTACACAGAAGTAAACAAACCAATATATGCCTGCTTTATAGACTACACCAAAGCTTTCGATAGAATACACCATAACCAACTTATAGACTGCCTAAAGGGTATAAATCTAGACGACGCAGACATACGACTAATATGTAATTTGTACTGGGAGCAAACAGCAATAATAAGATATAACAAGGAGAACTCTACACCCATGGAAATAAAAAGAGGAGTAAGACAAGGATGCATCCTATCACCAAGATTGTTCAATCTATACACTGGGCAAATCTTTAAAAACATCTCAGAGATACCAGGCCTAAATATTAATGGAAAGATAATCAATAACCTAAGATATGCTGATGATACTGTTCTACTAGCAGAAAATCCTAAAGACCTACAACACTTACTTAATGTGATAAACACAACAAGCAAAATATATGGACTAGAAATGAATATCAAAAAGACTAAAACTATGATCATAAACAAAGAAAATTCTCAAGACCTACAATTAAATATCACAATTGAGGGAATACATCTGGAGACAGTCCAGAGTTACAACTACCTAGGACATACTATAACCAATGATGGAAAATGCACAACTGAAATAAACAAAAGAATAGGTATGGCAAAAAGTAATTTTAATACCATGAAAAATATACTAACAAAAAAACAAATATCAGCAGGGCTGAAACTAAGAATGGCAAAATGTTACATCTTCTCAATATTCCTGTATGGTGCAGAAACATGGACATTAGACAAGAAAACAGAACAGAAAATTGAAGCCTTTGAAATGTGGATTTATAGAAGAATAGGTAGAATTGGATGGAAACAAAAGATAACAAACGATAAAGTTTTAAAACAATTGAAAATAAAAAGAGAACTGCTGAACACAATAAAGACAAGACAAGTTAAATTTATTGGGGCACGTTAAAAGACACAACAGCCTACTAAAAGTAATATTGGAAGGAAAAATACAAGGTAAAAGAGCCAGAGGCAGACCAAGACTAACATGGACGAGTAACATCAAAAGATGGACAAGCCAATCTATGACAGCCTGCACCATCAAAGCAAGAAACAGAGTAGAATGGCGATCCATGGTAGCCAACCTTCGTTGCGGAGAGGGCACACGATGATGATGATGAAAAGATTATTGCAATATCGTTGACATTTATCACATCACTGGTAGTGTTTACACAGGCTGGCGTACTGATAGTTAAACTGTCTCATACTTAGCTAGTGATTTAGTTAAACTGTGACATATTTAGCAAGTGATTTAGTTCAACTGTGACATATTTAGCAAGTGATTTAGTTCAACTGTGACATATTTAGCAAGTGATTTAGTTCAACTGTGACATATTTAGCAAGTGATTTAGTTCAACTGTGACATATTTAGCAAGTGATTTAGTTCAACTGTGACATATTTAGCAAGTGATTTAGTTCAACTGTGACATATTTAGCAAGTGATTTAGTTCAACTGTGACATATTTAGCAAGTGATTTAGTTCAACTGTGACATATTTAGCAAGTGATTTAGTTAAACTGTGACATATTTAGCAGTGATTTAGTTCAACTGTGACGTATTTAGCAATTGATTTAGTTCAACTGTGACGTATTTAGCAAGTGATTTAGTTCAACTGTGACACATTTAGCAAGCTATTTAGTTCAACTGTGACATATTTAGCAAGTGATTTAGTTCAACTGTGACATATTTAGCAAGTGATTTAGTTCAACTGTGACATATTTAGCAAGTGATTTAGTTCAACTGTGACGTATTTAGCAAGTGATTTAGTTAAACTGAAACACATTTAACAAGTGATTTAATTAAAATGAATCATTTTTAGCCAGTGATTTAGTTAAACATATTAAGGAAAGTGATTTGTGTGGGTATAATTATTGATTTTTCATTGTTTAGACGTCATGTTATAATTGGTAGTACACATAAACATGAAACAGAACAGTGTTATGTAAATACACAAAAACCCATAAACACTCACTCGATTTCACACATATACACTACATATGTGACTATGTAAATCATTGAAGACGCGATAGAGACGTTGTTAGTAAACTGGCCTACTGATTGCAGGAGGTTGGGTTCGATCCTGTTTGACGCTGGCGTTATGCTGACTACAAGACTCCAAAATATGTCGATGGTAAACACAAAATAATATGGACGCTAATATTGTATTCTCTATAGTCCACGGAAGAATGGATTATAGGGAATACTATGTTAGCGTGCACATTTTTTTTCCAGTAATTAGGGGAGCTCAAAGTTTTTCTTTCCTTCTTGGTAAATCTTAACATCTTGCAGGTCGTAACCTGGCCCTGAAACAGGACACGTGGCAGTCAACAACATTGATCTACAAGAATACGTCATTGGTATCCCAACTGGCGGTAGATGGCGACATCAGTGGAGACACCAGAAGCTGCTCGTCTACAAAGCATGGCGACCAAGAGCCAATCTGGCAGCTTCACTTTGCATCTGCTAAAAATATTTATCGAATTGTGCTTCACAACAGAAACGAACGTGAGTTCACACTTTACTGCGAGCAACTAAAATGCTTCATTTACTTGTGTTCTATAACGAAACAAAAATGAGCACAACTTTTAATATTACATTACAATACCCAAGGCTTTTTTGTAAAGCCGGAATGGTGTAAAATGTGTTCCAGTAAACTTTTAAGACATTCTGCCTTATTCTAATGTTAATTTCACAGATGTTGTTGTTGTTGTTATTGTTGCGTTCGCCAGCTTTGTTGTTGTTGTTGTTGTTATTGTTGCGTTCGCCAGCTTTGTTGTTGTTGTTGTTATTGTTGCGTTCGCCAGCTTTGTTGTTGTTGTTGTTATTGTTGCGTTCGCCAGCATTCAACTCTGACGAAGTCCCTAGAGACTAGGACCTGAATTTTGCGTGTTAATCCATTTTTTCATGGCAGCCGTGTGCACAGGGGTCCCTCGCCGAACAGGCAGATAACTCCGACTTCGGAGGTAGTCATGTTTTTGTCCGTCGATGAGTAACTGACGTTTCAAACCGGGCCTCGCTGCTGTGACCGGGGGTGGTTGTCGCAGAGAGAAATCATAAATAAAAATCCCAACTGGTGTAGCTGAGATTTGAACCCACAACCTCTCTGTCCGGAGGCCGGCGTCTTGCCTCGAGACCAACCAGTCCCCCATATACTGGGAATATAAGGAAACTGCAACAAGGAACACCTTACATGCATAGCCTGCAATGATTCCTGCCGCCTATCCACCATATACCAGAAGTTCACGTCCTCCCAAAAATGATGATAATCATATTTCTTTAAAAATGTATATCGCTTGATGATGGTAGGCCATTGTTGTTGACTTCGAAACATATAAACACACAGTTAGTCGTCAGATTATCCCCGTCGCACATCAAACAGCAGACCGTAAGATTAGCGTACGGCCGGTCTAGTGATTTACGATGAGCCATTACGATGACGTAGCACACATAACAATGTCGCAAGTACAGCAATGACGCGCCCTTTAGATTCTTGATTACTCTAGTGAATGTAGCCTACGACGAACAGAACACGGTGCAAATTCCCTAAAGAGATAAAACTACGGCTGACGAAGCATTTCACACTAATGAGAACATATAAATAACTTGCGTCAAGCAAATCCAACAACGGTCATGAACAGCCCCAATGTGACGTAAAGCGCAGAACAAGCCTAGACGATGGAAGGTCGCATTCACAACACTTGATTTGTCGAAAATGGAATATTGTCGGCGTACGACATTGTTTTATCGGCGCAGATGTAATAAGTAGATCATCATCTTGACTTTAACGCATAGGAGTGCAATTTAGAACCGAAATTAATCAGACATCGAATGCACTTTCTGCAGCGATCGAGAGAACGTGGACTAGATCCGCATCTTAGAAACGGAAGTCCCATTTCATAGATGTTATCTAAGTATAAAAATATAACGTGCGTTCGAGAAATGTAAGTAGATCAGAGCTTCACAGATCTAGTCGGTTACATTTTTCTCGTTTTGCGTAATGGCATGATACAGCTGCAGTAAACTATTTTATAGGTAGTAAGATCGGAGCCATCATAGCTGTAACAGTCATCAGAAAAATTATCTCTGGGATAAACAATGACAACAACTAGAACAGATTAGAAAGTATTCAAAAATATATAAGTCAAATGAATCTGTAGTTTGTATTATTGTTAGTAGGAGAAAAAATTAATGTCTGAGAAAGCAATCAAAAACAAACTGTCGATGGATAAGAACTGCCTAGGCAGAAGGAAACGTAAAAAGATGTTGAGGCTGAAAGGTAGAGTAAAGGATGTAATTTATTGATAGCAATAGGAAATAAGATGCACATGTTGGCTATCAGTCTATTGTAAGACGTTAAGGAAATAGTATTGACAGAAGAAAATCTAAAAATTGAAAGGTAAGGACAGAGAATAAAATTTAGGCCACAATAAAACAAAGTTATATGTAATTAGTTCCTCATAATCCACCCACTATTTGTAATTAGTGCCACATAATCCACGCACCTATATGTAATTAGTGACACATAATCTACACAACTAAATGTTATTCGTGCCACATAATCGACGCAACTAAATGTTATTCGTGCCACATAATCTACACAACTAAATGTTATTCGTGCCACATAATCTACACAACTAAATGTTATTCGTGCCACATAATCTACACAACTAAATGTTATTCGTGCCACATAATCTACACAACTAAATGTTATTCGTGCCACATAATCTACACAACTAAATGTTATTCGTGCCACATAATCTACACAACTAAATGTTATTCGTGCCACATAATCTACACAACTAAATGTTATTCATGCCACATAATCGACGCAACTAAATATTATTCGTGCCACATAATCGACGCAACTAAATGTTATTCGTGCCACATAATCGACGCAACTAAATGTTATTCGTGCCACATAATCGACGCAACTAAATGTATTTGCAAGTTAACCAACCCATCGGAGACCGAGGATATCAACGAGCTTCTATTCTCAGACGATCAGGCACTAATACATGGACAATTTGGAAGATTTACAAGAACACTTAAATAGACAGCGCAGGCACAAAATACAACATCAAAATCAAAATCAAAGAAACAGAAGTCACGAATTTCGCAAATGAGAAACAGAAAAGAATCAACATAGCTATATACAGCAGACAACTAAAACAAGTAGAGGAATTTAAATACCTAGGAAGTCTAGAGACAAACGACAATTCACAAACAGCAGAAATAGACTCAAGATGCAACAAAACTTGTCAAATCAGTGGACAGCTATACACTATTATTGGTATACACTATTAAACAATATAAACTTCATCCCAACGTTGTGCTACCAATGCCAGTTCAGGACCCTAGATGCAAGAGCAATAAGAAAAATAACCATTACCGAGATTAAATGTATTAGACGTATGACAGGAAACAGCCTGAGAGATAAGATCAGAAATGAAGAACTGAGAAAAAAAAGCAAGGAATAATTCCAACCATAGAATGTATGAAGAGACAACAGATACAATGGTTTGGCCACGGGATAAGGCAGACAGATCAAAACACAATACAACGAGCCTTCAATAAACGTTGCGAGAACACCAGACCCAAAGGCCGACCGCGAAAAAGATGGATTGACGAAATTTTAGAAACACTAGGAAACAAAGCAGCAGAGGCAAACAAAAGCAAAAGACAGCAAATTATATCTCCCTAGAAGCTGAAAGGCAAATGAGAAAGGAAAGGAGAAGAAGAAAAAGTTTAAGTCTATTAATGTCCTCATTGCTCTTTTTCATTATCCAGGGTATCTTGTGGATTTTTCTGTTGCATTTTGTTTTGAATGAATCGATTCTCTTTCTTGCTGTTTGGAGAGATTCACGATTCGCAAACATAACTTGCTATCGGAAAGCTGCAGGCTCTCAATAATTTTTATATTAACTGCCTTGCTGATGTTGTGCTACATTCGCTACAGCGTTTGTGTGTGTGTGTTGTGTGTGTGTGCTGCTGTTGCTAATCTTCTTTTGATCAGAATCACTAACTACTCAACCTCTATGACATCTATCTAGCAAGCAAACAACATCGTTTGAGGGGGTTCATCCTAACTTGCTTAAGTGCTAACCGCAGTGTTTTATTCACGAGCATAGACTCCCAGAGTGAACCTCAAGGAAACTACATTGTTACCGTAGACTCTCCAATTTTACAAGTCCACTATGTTCAAATACAAGCCACGAGACAGTCCAACGGATACACATCAGATTTGATACTGGCTCTGTGTGAAGTGGAGACTTTTGGGGGTAAGTCACAGCTGCTTGTTTTTATACCAAATTGGAGTTTTAGTGCAGGTTCTATCAATTTTACAGCTTTTATTGGTGACAATGTCCAGAGAACGTACCTTTGCTTGCTTGCGTTCCCCCGATGACTAAAGGAGTATACCTCTTCATCACACGCCCTTAAAAGGACATTAAGTGGGCGTGTCTGCATTGTGCATGGTTTGCAGTATAACTGTGATATTTACGTCTTGCGGCCCAACACATCCGACTTCAACGAGAACGTACCTTTCATTCTTGAAGTTCATTTTTTTAATGGAAGTATATCCAAATTATGACACCAAATAAAACTATCAATTTTCAAGCCGTGTTTACATGGATGCTATTTTTAGCAAATTAATGCTCATGAGAAGAAACATTTCATAGACTGAGACATTTATACATCTGTATGTAGCTTAGAATTGACCCATATTGGCTCATTCTTTCTCCTATGTCATTTCTGATTGTTTTTTTTTCTGGTTGCTCCAAGCGCTTTTTTTTCCGACATCGCATCTGTTCACACTTAGTTCTGATCTTTTATATTTCGTTTGGAGACCTGGCTTTTTTTTGGAAATAATAGTGTTCGCTGACCGTCGTTGTTATATAGCAATCGCCTTATTGTAAATTGTGTAGCATTGATAAAAAAAAAATGAGCAGAATAGCCACTATCGGATTACTGTGCCTGTCGCAAGATCATCCTTACTTTGCACATGAAATTGATGGAGTACACTGTTAGAATCAAATGTTTATGTACATTATCAAATTATCAAAACAACTAAAACATCAGCTGTAAACAGTTGTGAAGTATATAACAATTTACCACCGATTTTTCGGCCCCCAATATGCCAGAACTGTGCCAGATTATCAATGTGTAACAGCGGAGGTGAAAATGTGTAACAAAGGAGGTGAGTGAGTAAGGACAACACGGGGAAAGTGGAGGAGATTAGTTCAGACAGAATAACGAAATTCCCGTGACTGTGAGAAGGTAGAATTAGAAATGGGGAGAGTATGTAAGGGAATTTGTGATTGGAGGGGAGACAAGGCGTGAGGTGACGTAGAGGAAATTGATTGGCTGGAGATGAAAGATATAGTCGATGTACAAGGTTTTACGGGCAAGTTTTCCTCCAGATAAGAAAGAGGTCTCCCAGATAAGGGCGGAGAGCAATTGCTGTAGACTATAGATTAGCAGTGTCTACTAAGTTTTAGTGTAGAAAAGCAGCAATGTCTTTCAGAAGCCTTGAAAAGTTGTGGAAATCAAAACTCATCAGCACAAACACAAAACTTAGGCTATTCAAATCAAATGTACTATCAACCCTTACGTATGCGTGTGAAAGCTGGAAAACAACAAGAGATATAGAAACAAAGTTGAACGCATTCGAAAATAAATGTCTAAGGAAAATACTTGGTATAGAATGGAACGAATTCAAAACAAACGAGGAAATTAGAGAAATCGCCAATCAACCACTAATATCTTCAGTAATAAAGAAAAGACGATGGTCATACGTTGGACATGTGATGAGAAGAGATAATAATCGAATAGCAAAGCAAGCCCTCATATGGGAAACAACAGGTAAAAGAAAAAGAGGAAGACCCAGGGAGACACTGAGAAGAACATTGATGAGAGAGGCAAGAGCAGCAGGAATCGGCTCCCTCAATGAGATAGAACTGCTTGCACAGAACAGAGACAGATGGCGAGATTTGATAAAATATCTTTAAAAGAAAACTGCTAGAACAAAAATTCATATAGGAGAAGGTGTATCTTGGTCTACGCCCTATGGGCCGGTCACGGCTCGAAAGGTCAATAGATAGATAGATTAGGCGATAGGCCAATGGCTCGTGGAGCCCAAAGAGTGACTAAGAGTTAGCCTATTGTAGAAGTAAGTCTCGGGTTTAGGACGAGACAGTTTATTGTGCTTAAGATATGAAGTATAGATTAGGATCCAGACTAAAATGATAAGTGTTTGGACCAATTGAGTGTGGAAGTTGATTTGAGGCACGACTGCAGTGATGAGGTGCCTGCAGCACAGTCGTGTGTGTGAACAGCCGAGCGCAGTGAAAGCTGCTGGATTTTCTATCTATCTATCTATTGACCTTTCGAGCCGTAGCCGGCCCATAGGGCGTAGACCAAGATACACCTTCTCCTATCTGAACTTTTGTTCTAGCAGTTTTCTTTTAAAGATATTTTATCAAATCTCGCCATCTATCTCTGTTCTGTGCAAGCAGCTCTATCTCATTGAGGGAGCCGAATCCTGCTGCTCTTGCCTCTCTCATCAATGTTCTTCTCAGTGTCTCCCTGGGTCTTCCTCTTTTTCTCTTACCTGTTGTTTCCCACATGAGGGTTTGCTTTGCTATTCGGTTATTATCTCTTCTCATCACATGTCCAACATAACTGGCTTAAGCTGGCTTTTACATAGTCTTA
The DNA here is from genome assembly GCA_032433765.1 of Megaustenia siamemsis. Taxonomy (NCBI): domain Eukaryota; kingdom Metazoa; phylum Mollusca; class Gastropoda; order Stylommatophora; family Ariophantidae; genus Megaustenia; species Megaustenia siamemsis. Next base: position 31,695,415 of record JAVIAB010000139.1, on the reverse strand, counting down.
TTTGATTAAGTTACATGTCAATAAACTTACTGTTACGTTTTACGAGAGGACTTTGGGTCCAGTGAATTACCCCCATTACTTGTCGTATTTGACGGTGTGGTGACGAACAAACGATAGTGTCGCTGAGAAAGACTGTGTTATCAGATTCTGCAGTACAGATACAATCAGACAACAGCGCGAAGTACACCACATGAATAGATCATGAAGGAAGCAGATCAAGTTTCCAGTTCCTTTATAGTTTGCAGTCTCAGTTCAAGTTCAAGTCAGTCAGTGAGGAAGTCACGAGTTCAGTCAAGCAAGGCCAGTCAGTGGGCCGACAGTCAGTCCATCAGTCGGTCAATTCAACAACTTAGTGAGACAGGAAAACAGGCGGAATCGCAGAACAGAATCAAAGCGTTCAAAGTTAGCAAGAACGTTTATTTACATCTCAACGGAACACATAATCCCGTATATGTTACAAACGTAGCAATAACAATAATCAAGAAATGTTCCTAACAATGGTCGCGTAATATACTTTTGACCCACTAATTATGCACCTTGTGTACCTATAAAAGAAAAAAAAAATGCAATCTTTACAAGAAAATACCCACCACCCACCGTTCGGATATCGAGGGAGATACATAGTTCTGGTTCTTGCCTTTTGGCCGCCTCTGTATATTATCACTTTGTTACTGTGCTTTGTATATTCATGGTAGTTATAGACGACAACAGGAAGAGTAGTCACACTGTTCTTGACATGAACAGCAGTTATAGTTCGTTCATTAATTCATGAACACGTTTGATTTGGATTTGCCTGAAAACTACCTGTTCGATCGCAGTGATTTTTTGCATGCAGCCTCAGTATATCCACGATGCAAAACATTGAAATTCTTTAGTCCACAGATACAACAGATTTTGTACATCGGCGAATTCCTTTGATATTTTGGCGCTTGGTCAGGATAGATTATCCTTTTCCCGCTGGATTAAATAAGAATCATCGTGTACTCATGTCAAGCAAGGAAGGAAAAGGAAAGTTGACGACTTTGACGTAGATATCATTAGACGGGAGAAGCTGTAGGCGGCAGGCATATATTTGTAAAGTACCGCATTAGCTTGCTGCCCGAAGCCAAAACCTGAGACAGATCCATGAGCGGTGGAGTCAAGGTTATGACATTGCATGTTTGGACGATTCCTGGGTCAATGCTCACCACATCTATGCTAAATAATGGCAATCAGTAGACAGTGAACACAAAACAACAATTGCCAGCAGCAAAGGCCAGCGCTTCATATTAACTCATGCTGGAAGCTGTGAAAAAGGCCTTGGCCATAACGCTGGATTTATTTTCCAATCAAAAAGGACCGACAGTAAAGACTACCACACAGAAATGTAGGGACACATTTTCAGGCACTGGTTGTAGAACGTTTTCTTCCAATTCTGGACAGATCATGCTTTGTAACGGATAACGCATCTTATCACAATGTTGTGTCATGTGGAAGAGAAAGCACCAACAGCGTCAAATACACAAGATCAAACTAGGGCATGGCTTGCTAAGGAAAATGTCAAATTAGACAAGACATATTTAAAACCCGAGTTGATGCAGCTTGTGAGGAATACAAATAAGACAAAAGTGTATCATATTGACAAAATCATTGAAGAATACGGTCACGCGTATCTAGGACTCACTGTATATTATGAGCACCTCGTCCGATCGAGCTTGTGTGGGCTAAAGTTAAAGGATATGTTGCAGATCAGAATAGGGCGTTTACAATGTGTGATGTTGAAGTTCTGACACGTAAGTCCCTCTCAAGTATAGACATTCAGTTCTGGAAGAAGTGTGTTGCACATGTGCTCTAGGTAGAAGTAGAGTACTGACAAAGAGATGAATTACAATTTTACAGATGGATTACAGCCATTAACCATTATCAACCTCTTGAAATCGTCAAATTCGGAATGGAGATCATATTTTGTCGACAAACTGAATAACAGTCTGGGATGATTAAGCATATGTTGAGCAAATTGTTAATTGTATGTATAATGCCAACAAATATATTTCATATCAAAATACGTCAACCATAATTACATTTAGGGTGCGGTTAGAACACTCTAGGGTCTAATGATAACTGAAGTGCATGACTGAATGCAGCAAATTGGAGCCATGTTTGCAATTACACATAACGGACAACACACACCATTACTTGATATATAAAAGTATTATGTTGATACGTCTCTGAAAAGAATTGAATTGGATATTAACATATTTACTGTAAAATCTAAAATTTGAATAAACTTATTTGCAATGGTTCTAAAAGATCAACGGAATTCACCAATGTGCAAAATCTTTTGTATCTGTGGACTAAAGAATATCAATATTTTTGCGAACTGGATATTCTAAGGCTCGTGCAAAAAATCACTACGATCTAACAGGTAGTTTTCACGCAAAAGAGGTAATGCTTTTCTGTTCGCTGCTCTTATTACTATAGACGACTATGGTGAAAAGTATACGTGAGAATATAGTACCGAATAAAAATAGAACATCGCTGCAACTTTTGAAATATTTGTTGTTTGTTGTTGTTGTTGTTGTTGCTATTACAGTTAAAGAACCTCAGTGTGGTCTGTCGTAGAAGTGGCAGTCAGCTTTGGTCACGAATAGGACGCTACTAGAAGTGACGAATGAGTGGAAGAAGTTGAATGCAGTGACTTCAGAACAATAAGCCTAATGAGCCAGGTAACAAAAATTGTACTATAAAAGTTATACAGGGAAGGATTCAGAATAAAATCAATACTGAATTAGACGAGCAACAATTTGGATTCCGGAAAAAACAGTGGAACAAAAGAAGCCATATTCAGCATGAGAACATTGATTGAAAAGTACACAGAAGTAAACAAACCAATATATGCCTGCTTTATAGACTACACCAAAGCTTTCGATAGAATACACCATAACCAACTTATAGACTGCCTAAAGGATATAAATCTAAACGACGCAGACATACGACTAATATTTAATTTGTACTGGGAGCAAACAGCAATAATAAGATATAACAATGAGAACTCTACACCCATGGACATAAAAAGAGGAGTAAGACAAGGATGCATCCTATCACCAAGCTTGTTCAATCTATACACTGAGCAAATCTTTAAAAACATCTCAGAGATACCAGGCCTAAACATTAATGGAAAGATAATCAATAACCTAAGATATGCTGATGATACTGTTCTACTAGCAGAAAATCCTAAAGACCTACAACAATTGCTTAATGAGATAAACATAACAAGCAAAAAATATGGACTAGAAATGAATATCAAAAAGACTAAAACTATGATTATAAAGAAAGAAAATTCTCAAGACCTACAATTAAATATCACAGTTGAGGGAATACATCTGGAGACAGTCCAGAGTTACAACTGCTTGGGACATACTATAACCAATGATGGAAAATGCAAAACTGAAATAAACAAAAGAATAGGTATGGCAAAAAGTAATTTTAATGCCATGAAAAATATACTAACAACAAAACAAATATCAACAGGGCTGAAACTAAGAATGGCAAAATGTTACATCTTCTCAATATTCCTGTATGGTGCAGAAGCATGGACATTAGACAAGAAAACAGAACAGAAAACTGAGGCCTTTGAAATGTGGATTTATAGAAGAATAGGTAGAATTGGGTGGAAACAAAAGATAACAAACGATAAAGTTTTAAAACAACTGAAAATAAAAAGAGAACTACTAAATACAATTAAGACAAGACAAATGACATTTCTGGGGCATGTTAAAAGACACAACAGCTTACTAAAAGTAATATTAGAATGAAAAATACAAGGTAAAAGAGGCAGAGGCAGATCAAGACTAACATGGACGAGTAACATCAAAAGATGGACAAGTCAATCTATGACAGCCTGCACCATCAAAGCAAGAAACAGAGTAGAATGGCGATCCATGGTAGCCAACCTTCGTTGCGGAGAAGGCACACGATGATGATGATGAGAAGTGACGATGATGATGATGACGGCATAATGATAAAAATGATGATTATTATGATAATGACGATAATGTTGACGATGATGATGATGGATATGGTGATGATGACGATAATGTTGACGATGATGATGATGAACATGGTGATGATGACGATAATGTTGACGATGATCATGATGGATATGGTGATGATGACGATAATGTTGACGATGATCATGATGAATATGGTGATGATGACGATAATGTTGACGATGATGATGATGAATATGGTGATGATGACGATAATGTTGACGATGATGATGATGAATATGATGATGAATATGGTGATGATGATGGTGATGATGACGATGATGATGATGAATATGATGATGAATATGGTGATGATGACGATAATGTTGACGATGATGATGATGAATATGGTGATGATGATGGTGATGATGACGATGATGTTGGCGATGATGATGATGAATATGGTGATGATGACGATAATGTTGACGATGATGAACATGGTGATGATGACGATAATGTTGACGATGATGATGATGAATATGATGATGAATATGGTGATGATGATGGTGATGATGACGATGATGATGATGAATATGATGATGAATATGGTGATGATGACGATAATGTTGACGATGATGATGATGAATATGGTGATGATGATGGTGATGATGACGATGATGTTGGCGATGATGATGATGAATATGGTGATGATGACGATAATGTTGACGATGATGATGATGAATATGGTGATGATGACGATGATGTTGGCGATGATGATGATGAATATGGTGATGATGACGATAATGTTGACGATGATGATGATGAATATGGTGATGATGACGATAATGTTGACGATGATGATGATGAACATGGTGATGATGACGATAATGTTGACGATGATGATGATGAATATGGTGATGATGACGATAATGTTGACGATGATGATGATGAATATGGTGATGATGACGATAATGTTGACGATGATGATGATGAATATGGTGATGATGACGATAATGTTGACGATGATGATGATGAATATGGTGATGATGACGATAATGTTGACGATGATGATGATGAATATGGTGATGATGACGATAAAGTTGACGATGATGATGATGAATATGGTGATGATGACGATAATGTTGACGATGATGAACATGGTGATGATGACGATAATGTTGACGATGATGATGATGAATATGATGATGAATATGGTGATGATGACGATAATGTTGACGATGATGATGATGAATATGGTGATGATGATGGTGATGATGACGATAATGTTGACGATGATGATGATGAATATGGTGATGATGATGAATATGATGATGAATATGGTGATGATGACGATAATGTTGACAATGATGATGATGAATATGGTGATGATGATGAATATGGTGATGATGACGATAATGTTGACGGTGATGATGATGAATATGGTGATGATGATGGTGATGATGACGATGATGTTGGCGATGATGATGATGAATATGGTGATGATGACGATAATGTTGACGATGATGATGATGAATATGGTGATGATGACGATGATGTTGGCGATGATGATGATGAATATGGTGATGATGACGATAATGTTGACGATGATGATGATGAATATGGTGATGATGACGATAATGTTGACGATGATGATGATGAACATGGTGATGATGACGATAATGTTGACGATGATGATGATGAATATGGTGATGATGACGATAATGTTGACGATGATGATGATGGATATGGTGATGATGACGATAATGTTGACGATGATGATGATGAACATGGTGATGATGACGATAATGTTGACGATGATCATGATGGATATGGTGATGATGACGATAATGTTGACGATGATCATGATGAATATGGTGATGATGACGATAATGTTGACGATGATGATGATGAATATGGTGATGATGACGATAATGTTGACGATGATGAACATGGTGATGATGACGATAATGTTGACGATGATGATGATGAATATGATGATGAATATGGTGATGATGACGATAATGTTGACGATGATGATGATGAATATGGTGATGATGATGGTGATGATGACGATAATGTTGACGATGATGATGATGAATATGGTGATGATGATGAATATGATGATGAATATGGTGATGATGACGATAATGTTGACGATGATGATGATGAATATGGTGATGATGATGAATATGGTGATGATGACGATAATGTTGACGGTGATGATGATGAATATGGTGATGATGATGGTGATGATGACGATGATGTTGGCGATGATGATGATGATGAATATGGTGATGATGACGATAATGTTGACGATGATGATGATGAATATGGTGATGATGACGATAATGTTGACGATGATGATGATGAATATGGTGATGTTGACGATAATGTTGACGATGATGAATATGGTGATGATGACGATAATGTTGACGGTGATGATGATGAATATGGTGATGATGATGGTGATGATGATGGTGATGATGACGATAATGTTGACGATGATGATGATGAATATGGTGATGTTGACGATAATGTTGACGATGATGGTGATGATGATGGTGATGATGACGATAATGTTGACGATGATGATGATGAATATGGTGATGATGACGATAATGTTGACGATGATGATGATGATGATGGTGATGTTGATAATGACAATGACGATGACAATGATGACGACGACACCTGATGATGATGATGGGGTTTATCATTTGAAGAAGTGAATCTCAAAGAAATCTGCTCTTGATTCAGATACAGTCTGCGAACCTTGGACATATGGCTTTCAATGTGATTGTAGCATTACGGATGAAGTGTATCTCCCCAGCACTGGCGGATGTGTCAAAACCTCTCATAACGAATCTGTCATTGAAGGTAAATATAGCACCGCACCCTGAACTTCACATGTTAGTTGCATCTTATCCCTGGTAAAAGAGTGCAATAACAATCATTATCATTTTTCTCTCTTCACATTTTGGTAGGTCTGATTAAATATAATTTATCTATATGTCTGCACATCTTCCGCCCGTGTTTACATATCTGCTTGTCTGTCTATATTGTCTATATTGTCTATATTGTCTGCATATCTGCAATATTGTACACGTATGTCTATTTTTGCTTGCTGCACGTCTGTATGTCTCAAGCCACCTGTGTAGAGTTACACAGTTTTTGTGTACTTTTGGTTTGTCTGTATGCATCTCCATGTGTGATCAGTATGACACTGTGTTTTTATGTCTAAGGGTTTGTGTGCCTCTCTGCGGGGCCGTCTATTTCTTCTTCTTCTGCGATCATGACTCTGTCAGAGTAGGACTCCAGACTCTCTCACGAAGGCAGCTGTCTGTTTAAGTGATTCGATTGCCCCGTAGAGTTTCTTTTCCAGGAAGGAAGGTGTGGACCACGTTGTCCTGTTCAGGTCAGTGTACTGGGGGCAGTTCTGTAGAATATGTTTTGTTGGCATGTTGCCCAGTGTGCAGTGGCTCTGGCTGGTAGTACCGATTTTGAGATTGGTAAACATGTGGTTTCTCATTCTGTTGTGGCGAGTGCGGAGGCGAAGTATGATGACTGATCCCTCCTTGGTCTATATGCATCTCCATATGTCTTGTTGTATCTGATAATCAACAGATACAACGAGTCTTTTTTAATGTCTACCTATTTACGTGTTTTTGTTTTTCCCTCTCTGTATACTTGACAGGATCATAACCGTTTAACTATCTACATTTCTTTATTTTCAAATTCCTTCATATCTAGCTTCAAATCTTCGTCTCCGACTCTATAACTAATCATCAGACCAACGTCTCTGCCTCTATAACTTATCATCAGACCAACGTCTCTGCCTCTATAACTTATCATCAGACCAACGCCTCTGCCTCTATAACTTATCATCAGACCAACGCCTCTGCCTCAATAACTAATAATCAGACCAACGTCTCTGCCTCTATAACTAATAATCAGACCAAAATCTCTGCCTCTATAACTTATCATCAGACCAACGCCTCTGCCTCTATAACTAATCATCAGACCAACGTCTCTGCCTCTATAACTAATCATCAGACCAAAGTCTCTGTCTCTATAACTAATCATCAGACCAAAGTCTCTGGCTCTATAACTTATCATCAGGCCAACGTCTCTGTCTCTATAACTAATCATCAGGCCAACGTCTCTGCCTCTATAACTTATCATCAGGCCAACGTCTCTGTCTCTATAACTAATCATCAGACCAAAGTCTCTGCCTCTATAACTAATCATCAGGCCAACGTCTCTGTCTCTATAACTAATCATCAGACCAAAGTCTCTGCCTCTATAACTAATCATCAGGCCAACGTCTCTGTCTCTATAACTAATCATCAGCTCGACGTCTCTGTATATAAAACTAATCATCAGACCAAAGTCTCTGTCTCTATAACTAAACTAATCATCAGATCATTGTCTCTGTCTCTATAACTAAACTAATCATCAGATCATTGTCTCTGTCTCTATAACTAAACTAATCATCAGATCATTGTCTCTGTCTCTATAACTAAACTAATCATCAGATCATCGTTTCTGTCTCTATAACTAAACTAATCATAGTCTCTGTTTAGGACGGGGCGCCATCGTCACAGTGAATGGAACTCTGATGTCCTCTCTTCGTTTCGTCTTTTTGAGGTTTTGCTTTCTTTGTGGTGCGGCCGCAAATCTTCCACCTCAAACTGAGTGTTCTGGGTTATATTAGACCACCACCTAAAATGATGGTTGAAATTGTTTCCTTTTGTTCACTTGAGATTTACATGTCTTTCTCTTGTATAAAACTGATTGCTGGGAGTTAAACTTGTATTCATTTGTTTCTGTGATAAGATCATTTTAGCCTTGTTGGTCATGTGTTCTCAGTTGTAGGTGCCTTACACTTGTAACTTGCCAAGTGTGGTTAATAACCTTTGGTGTTGTTATACTTACAAGCAATGTGGCGCACGTGATGTTTATCTCGCATTTTCAGTCTTATCTTTTCAGCACCTTTTGGAAACTCCTAATCGAAGAAGGTCACTCTAAACCTACTAGATCAATCTTGTTAGATTGTATGGTCAACGTCTACGTAATATTCCACAACTTCAGCTAATTTTATATTTAAACAACGCCGGGTTTTGATATTACGTAATTTAAGGCGGTTAAGCCCTCTAATTTAAATATAAATTAGTTCTCGTGGCTAACTTTATCCAAGAGCATTGGAACTCTTTTTTTTTTGCTATACATTATTGTGTTTACTTATTTACCACAACTTTTAAGTGCAATGCTCTTTGTTCTATTTTTATGTATCTGGTCGTTGTTGTTCGAAAAGATTCCTTCCGTATTTGAATTGTGTATTCTTCTATCTATACCTTCGCTCTCTCTCTCTCTCTCTCTCTCTCTCTCTCTCTCTCTCTCTCTCTCTCTCTCTCTCTTCTCTGTCTCCAGGCTCAATATTGTTAAATATATCCATCATTTCATCGAAATACCAATAGATATTCATCCATAAAACAACCGATCCATCTTTCAATCGAGCTACCTTCTCGCCTGTAAATCCATCCAATCGCAGACTTTACCACCTGTTATCGAGTTACCATGTCACTCGTCTGTCCGGACAGTCAACCACTCATCCAACAATCCCTCATGTTACCATGTCACTCGTCTGTCCGTACAGTCAACAACTCATCCAACAATCCATCATGTTACCATGTCACTCGTCTGTCCGCACAGTCAACCACTCATCCAACAATCCCTCATGTTACCATGTCATTCGTCTGTCCGCACAGTCAACCACTCATCCAACAATCCCTCATGTTACAATGTCATTCGTCTGTCCGCACAGTCAACCACTCATCCAACAAACACTCATGTTACAATGTCATTCGTCTGTCCGCACAGTCAACCACTCATCCAACAATCCCTCATGTTACCATGTCATTCGTCTGTCCGCACAGTCAACCACTCATCCAACAATCCCTCATGTTACCATGTCACTTGTCTGTCCGCACAGTCAACCATTCATCCAACAATCCCTCATGTTACCATGTCACTTGTCTGTCCGCACAGTCAACCATTCATCCAACAATCCCTCATGTTACCATGTCACTTGTCTGTCCTCACAGTCAACCACTCATCCAACAATCCCTCATGTTACCATGTCACGCGTCTGTCCTCACAGTCAACCACTCATCCAACAATCCCTCATGTTACCATGTCACGCGTCTGTCCTCACAGTCAACCACTCATCCAACAATCCCTCATGTTACCATGTCACGCGTCTGTCCTCACAGTCAACCATTCATCCAACAATCCCTCATGTTACCATGTCACGCGTCTGTCCTCACAGTCAACCATTCATCCAACAATCCCTCATGTTACCATGTCACTTGTCTGTCCGCACAGTCAACCATTCATCCAACAATCCCTCATGTTACCATGTCACTTGTCTGTCCTCACAGTCAACCACTCATCCAACAATCCCTCATGTTACCATGTCACGCGTCTGTCCTCACAGTCAACCATTCATCCAACAATCCCTCATGTTACCATGTCACTTGTCTGTCCGCACAGTCAACCATTCATCCAACAATCCCTCATGTTACCATGTCACTTGTCTGTCCGCACAGTCAACCATTCATCCAACAATCCCTCATGTTACCATGTCACTTGTCTGTCCGCACAGTCAACCATTCATCCAACAATCCCTCATGTTACCATGTCACGCGTCTGTCCGCACAGTCAACCACTCATCCAACAATCCCTCATGTTACCATGTCACTTGTCTGTCCTCACAGTCAACCACTCATCCAACAATCCCTCATGTTACCATGTCACGCGTCTGTCCGCACAGTCAACCACTCATCCAACAATCCCTCATGTTACCATGTCACTTGTCTGTCCTCACAGTCAACCATTCATCCAACAATCCCTCATGTTACCATGTCACGCGTCTGTCCGCACAGTCAACCACTCATCCAACAATCCCTCATGTTACCATGTCACTTGTCTGTCCTCACAGTCAACCACTCATCCAACAATCCCTCATGTTACCATGTCACTTGTCTGTCCTCACAGTCAACCACTCATCCAACAATCCCTCACGTTACCATGTCACTTGTCTGTCCTCACAGTCAACCATTCATCCAACATTCCCTCATGTTACCATGTCATTTGTCTGTCCTCACAGTCAACCACTCATCCAACAATCCCTCATGTTACCATGTCACTTGTCTGTCCTCACAGTCAACCACTCATCCAACAATCCCTCATGTTACCATGTCACTTGTCTGTCCGCACAGTCAACCACTCATCCAACAATCCCTCATGTTACCATGTCACTTGTCTGTCCTCACAGTCAACCACTCATCCAACAATCCATCATGTTACCCACTCACTTGGAGGGCTGGTCTGTCTTAGAGATCCGACGCCGGCCTGGGTTCAAAATCCACAAACAGTAGTGGCTTCTTCATGGCGCTACTGGCTCATGATCTCTTGGCCCTCTCGGATAGCGGCAATAAACTGATGGTCTCATGTGATCACACGCACGTTAAAGAACCCTTGGCAATTAAAATGGAAAAGAGTGGACCATAAATTTAGCACTGCTCGGTCAAAATTGTCTGCAAAAGCCTACCAACACCGTGAATCACAGGCCCTGCTACGGAGTTCGTGTACGCTCGTCCGATTTGCAGGGATGATCCTGACAACAAGAACAAAAATAACTCACTAACTTTTCTATCCCTCCAATCATACACTCAGAATTAACTATCCACTGAGTCAAACACTCATCCGTCTAGTCATTACATTCCCCATTCACCAAATTACCCATTCAATCTCATCCTCAATCATCTATTTTTCTAGCAACCCAATCAGTAATCTATCTACCCAAGCAAACACACTTAATCATCTATCTACCCAAGAACACATACTTAATCATCTATCCATAGTTACTCACTTGCCATCTATCCACCCAACGACATATTCATAAATCTGCCCATCGTGTTACTTACTCGCCATCTATCCACCCAACGACATACGCATGCATCTATCCGTCATGTAACCCACTCGCCATCTATCCACCCAACGACATACACATACATCTATCCGTCATGTAACTCACTCGCCATCTATCCACCCAACGACATACTCATACATCTATCCATCATGTTACTCACTCGCCATCTATCCACCCAATGACATACTCATACATCTATCCATCATGTTACTCACTCGCCATCTATCCATCCAACGACATACACATACATCTATCCATCATGTAACCCACTCGCCATCTATCCATCCAACGACATATTCATACATCTATCCATCATGTTACTCACTCGCCATCTATCCATCCAACGACATACACATACATCTATCCATCATGTAACCCACTCGCCATCTATCCATCCAATGACATACTCATACATCTATCCATCATGTTACTCACTCGCCATCTGTCCACCCAACGACATACTCATTCATCTGTCCGTCATATTACTCACTCGCCATCTATCCACCCAATGACATACTCATACCTCTATCCATCATGTTACTCCCTCGCCATCTATCCACCTAACGACATACTCATACCTCTATCCATCATGTAACTCAGTCGCCATCTATCCATCCAAAGACATACACATTCATCTATTCATCATATAACTCACTTGCCATCTATTCATCCAACGACATACTCATACATCTATCCATCATGTAACACACTCGCCATCTATCAATCCAACGACATACACATACATCTATCCATCATGTTACTCAATCACCATCTATCTACATTCGAGATTCTCGAGGGGTAAATCGGATCTTCTATGGATTCGTTCTGTTATAGTTATGATGATCCTAACAAGAAACACAAAATAACAAACACCCATCCACTCAACAATACATTTATCCATTTATCCATCGATTTCCCCAATCACCTATCTATCTATTCAGTCACACACGCCTATACCAGTCAATTGATCCATTCATCAACCCATTCTTTTAACCATCCACCCAGACAACACTTAACTATGTGTAAGTAGCAATCCTCTGCTGTCGATCTATCAACCTAATTATCTAGTCTAATCCACCGCTTTGTACGCCTGTTGATTTGTTTATTTAACATTTCATCGACAGATGCAACTGAACAAACACTCAAATATGTTGGCATCGGTGTTGCTTCTACAATTGTTCTCTTACCCATCATCGCTACTGTTCTCTGGTTGTGTAGAAGGAAGTCGAGAACCAGAGGCTTACACATTTACGACCAGCCAGTTGCCAGGGAACTGTCCCTCACCTATTACAGCACGCCCTCAATGCCGGGTAGATTGATTGGTATGATTTGTTGCCACAGTTCTAGTACAGTGAAAAAAATTGCACAAAATAATGGTTATTTATTTAGTTAACTTGCTATTTTGATACTCATCTATCTGTCTGGTCCCTTAGCTCCACCGAGAACTTTTGAGTCTCCAGAATAATGTGTTATTTACGATCTGTCTCCATTTCTCGGTTTTGTGTGTCAACTTTTTAATTTGCCTTAACGTTTTCCCTATCTAGTCTTTGACCTCATAAACCTACAGCATGGTGAGAGTTACGTTGCACTGTTATATTATGCAGTGCATCCGATTTCAACCTTTTTGTGTCTTGCTTTTCCTTTGATCTATACAGCTTGGGTGAACCATTGGTGGCATTTCTACTACCAGAACAGCTCTAGTGAATTGACCATATAGGCTCCTCTACCACTTTGTGGCGAAGACACGGAGAAACACATTTGTACAAGTGCTTTACTGGTAACATTGTAATACATAAACAATAATTTTATAGTAGAACATCTGTTGAGCCGTAATGTTGCATGGCGTCAGATCTGATCGGGCATCGCTGAGGCCGTCACATGCCATCTCATTAATCCATTTTTACTTTTGTCTGCCTCTGTCCCTTTCACCTTTCAATGCATCCCGTAAGATGATTAGGCCAACCTTTAAATCACGTGACATGATCATATGAATATAATTTATTTTTATTTCTTACCGATGTAAGAGTTGGCTTATAAAGAGCATCGTAAGGTGAACATTAAAGATTCGTGGCCGCGTTAAAAGGCATAGTGGATTGGAAAGAACAATAATGGAAGGAATAATGGATTGGAAAGAACAATAATGGAAGGTATAATGGATTGGAAAGAACAATAATTGAAGGTATATTGGAAACCGACAGCTTCCGGGTTCACCCAGCCCTAATGGGTACCTGATTTTTTTCAGGGAACGTGAAGCGGCACGGGCGTAATACGGACCACATTACCCCAAAAATCATGAGCCGAAGGTCTGTAAAATATAGGGTCACTAACACCATTGTGCGCTTGAGGTGTGGCTGTCCAAGGTGACTTTGGAAAGTTTCCTATCTGCACGTGGTCTGGTATGGGGTGGCCCCCTCCACGTCAGAGGTCAGCTTGGATTGCGCCCCCGTTCTCCGGAGATACCAGCAACAGGTGCTGGGTTATTTGCTGCTCCACAGCTCTTTCGCCAGATCGTCGAGCGGCTGTTCAAAGCTTCGATCCATGCTCTCCCATGGTGAGAAGTTGCGGGCAGTCCCTCGATAGATCCCTTAGGGAGCCGCGATAGCTCAGTGGTTAGTGAACTGGACAACCACGGACAAGGGGTAGAGTTCGATCCCAACCGACGGCTTCCAGGTTCATCCAGAAATAATTAGTGAACTGGACAACCACGGACAAGGGGTAGGGTTCGATCCCAACCGACGGCTTCCGGGTTCACCCAGCCTTAAATGGGTACCGGATTTTTTTCTGGGAAAGTGAAGCAGCACGGGCGTAATACTGACCACATTACCCCAAAAATCATGTGCTGAAGGTCTGTAAAATATAGGGTCACTAACACCATATTTCCCTATACGCCACTTGGCGTAACGGGGGTACTTTACTTTTTTTTATAATGGATTGGAAAGAACAATAATGGAAGGTATAATGGATTGGAAAGAACAATAATGGAAGGTATAATTCCAGGAAGGTTAGCGGGGTAGAGTTCTGCCCTACCAAAGGAGGAGTAAGACGTCTCCTTTCCTCCGCTAGTCTTCGGGACACCCTTGGGCAAGGTGGAGCTCCCGTTTAGCCCTCCCCCCTATCAGGGCTACGTGAAGCCATTGGAGCAGATGTTGGATGGTGTTGTGGGAGCAGCCGACAAGTAGTGCCGGTTATGGTCCCCACACCGCGATGGCAGGCAGAGGATCTCATGTATAGAGACAATGGCAGCGATCTCCGACTAGTATAGTCACTGCCAAGAAGGAAAGGAATGGCAAACTACCTTCTTAAATTGCCTGGAATAGTCATGACAAATCACAACCTTCTATTTACAGTGATGGGATTTCTCAGAATAATGTTGAAAGTTCCCTGGACAGCTAAAAAGACCAATGAGGAAGTTCTCAAAGAGGTCAACACAAAAAGGGAGCTCTTAAAAAAACATCAGAAAGAAGCAATCAACATTTTTCGGGCACATCATGAGAAGAGGAAAGTTGGAATACTTCTTTACAACTGGCAAAATAAAAGGAAAGAGAGATCGTGGGCGACAAAGAGAGAAAATACTGGATAGCTTGGTTTCATGGCATGGAAAACAGTCAACAACAGAACTGGGAGCCAATGGTGGGGTGTACTAAACACTCCAAGGTATGGTGACAGCTTTACAAATAAAGAACACAACACAATACTGACGTTTCGGCCTGTGGCCTTCTTCAGAATACAGGGACAACGACAACAAGCGGTGAAGCACAATTACTACATGTTAGATGATCAAGTGGAGGGCGAGGAAAGTAGGATGCAGAAATAAGAAAAGAGAGAAATGAGTATTACATGATGAGAGGTATGATGGGTGTCAAAATATATAAAATAGAAAAAGAGAAAAATGTGTAATAAATTGTACTTAGCTGAGCACAGAGCAGTAATTCTGTAATCCGTTCTGAAACAGTCGGAATGACTAGAAGACAGAGAGCATGTATAGAAAGCAACCCGTGACCAAGACAGGTCAGTTGAGAGGGCAGACGGATCTAATATCGGGAAAACCAAGGGGGGGGGGAGGGAAGGGGGATAGACGAAGACACTCCTGGGACACGACAAGCAATACATATAAATCACTCAACAATGGAAGTGAGAGATCACGCGAGAGGTTAAGAGAAAGAAATTGAATGACACGACAAAGTAGTGAACTAGGCAAACGGTGAGAGAGAGATGGACTCTACAGAATGGATGGCCTCGAACTGAAAGAGTTGAGAGGTAGGTCAACGAAAGGAAGGATTGGATACTGGAGGAAGAGATAAGGAGAGGAAGAATAATAAAGCCGGTATAATGAGAAGGGCGATAGAGGGGTGGTCCGGAGGAAGTTAGTCTATCGGGAGGTAGGGAAGTATTAGAGGAGGAGGTATGGAGAGGAGGGATAAGAAGCAGGTATGTGAAAACTGGATAGGGGGAGAGGCGGTAGGTCAGAAGTGAATGGAAAAAGAGAAAAAGAGAAAGTCTGGAAGAAGTGGAGCAATAGGGGATGGTGTGCAGGAGGTATGAACCATAGGAGGTAAAGAAGTAGGGAAATGATAGAACAAAGGGGGGAATGAAAGTGGGCATCAGGATAAGGGGGATACTGGAATAGTAGGTATAGATGAGTAGTGACTACAAGTGAATAGAGAGGAGAGGGGTGAGCTAGGAGTAGATCAGCAGAGGGGTGGTAGGAAGGACGAGGAACAATAGAAGTGGGCAGAGAGATCGTACGTACAGTCCAGGTGGAGAGGTGATAAAGAGGTAAAGGACATGAAGGTAGTCAGAAGAGAAAAAGGTGTGGGGAGAGGGGGTTTAGGATGAAGAAGGCAATATGGGGGTTACTCAAAGAGGATATGAAAAGCAGGGATGGAAGAAGAGAAATAGGAAGAGAGGTCCATAGGTGGGAGGGTGGAGTCGGAGGCAGGAGGGTCCTCAGAGGGACAGGGATACATTGATGCCACGAGGGGTGAGGCAGCCCCAACGAACGATCAGACGGTGCTCAAGAGTGAGCCGACTGTGGTGATCAGAGGAGCATGATATTAGGCCAGTTACCAAGACATCAGTCATACCTCGATGGCCCCTCGAGTTAAAATGGGCTGCTACAGGAGTGTCCGCTTCTCGGGTGATGTCATTCAAGTGTTCACGGCACCTATCGCCGATTCTACGACCAGACTGACCGATGTAGGTCAACTTACATCGCTTACAAATGATGGCATAAATGATGTTCCGCGATGTGCAAGTGAATCCCTCTCTGATCTCGAAAGGACCATTGGGGAAGAGGACAGTGTCGGCCTGGAGAACGTGGTCACAAGTTTTACATACTCTCCGGTTGCAGCGGATAGTGCCTCGATGGCTGAAGTGGTCAGCAGGAAGACGACCCCTGACAAGAAAGTCTCGGAGGTTCCGGTCACGTCTAAAGGCCACTAGTGGCGGGTCAGGGAAGAAGGAAGAGAGGTCCATAGGTGGGAGGGTGGAGTCGGAGGCAGGAGGGTCCTCAGAGGGACAGGGATACATTGATGCCACGAGGGGTGAGGCAGCCCCAACGAACGATCAGACGGTGCTCAAGAGTGAGCCGACTGTGGTGATCAGAGGAGCATGATATTAGGCCAGTTACCAAGACATCAGTCATACCTCGATGGCCCCTCGAGTTAAAGTGGGCTGCTACAGGAGTGTCCGCTTCTCGGGTGATGTCATTCAAGTGTTCACGGCACCTATCGCCGATTCTACGACCAGACTGACCGATGTAGGTCAACTTACATCGCTTACAAATGATGGCATAAATGATGTTCCGCGATGTGCAAGTGAATCCCTCTCTGATCTCGAAAGGACCATTGGGGAAGAGGACAGTGTCGGCCTGGAGAACGTGGTCACAAGTTTTACATACTCTCCGGTTGCAGCGGATAGTGCCTCGATGGCTGAAGTGGTCAGCAGGAAGACGACCCCTGACAAGAAAGTCTCGGAGGTTCCGGTCACGTCTAAAGGCCACTAGTGGCGGGTCAGGGAAGAGCAGACGAGTAGTAGGGTCAGATCGGAGAATAGGGAGGTAGCGGTGGATGGTCCTAATAGCGGCGTAGTGGTGAGGGTGATGGGTGAGAGCGAGCACTACTCTATCAGAGGGGGGATGAGTAGAGGGGGTAAGAGCAGACTGACGTGAAGTGAGGAGAACTCGACGCAGGGCAGGAAGGAGAGCTGATTCTGGATAAAGGCGTCGGCGGAAGAAATCAAGCATGAGGTGGGCGTTGTGAAGGAAATCTTCATCGTCTCGGCAAAGGCGACGAAGTCTGAGAAGCTGAGAATATGGAAGAGAGTTCTTGCAGGATGTAGGATGAGAGGAGTCGTAGCGGAGGAAACTATGGGAGTCAGTGGCCTTGTAGAAGACCGAGGTGAGAAGATGAGAGGTGCCCAAGGAGACTAGG
This sequence comes from Megaustenia siamemsis, assembly GCA_032433765.1. Taxonomy (NCBI): domain Eukaryota; kingdom Metazoa; phylum Mollusca; class Gastropoda; order Stylommatophora; family Ariophantidae; genus Megaustenia; species Megaustenia siamemsis. The sequence continues at coordinate 31,677,023 of JAVIAB010000139.1, read as the reverse complement.
ATGTCCAGGAAAGATACGGAGGAGGTGGAGATGTGGAAGGTGATGTGGATAGAGGGGTGGAAATGTCCGACATATTCGATGAAACGGGAGATCTCATCTTCTGGAAGGTCAGACAGACCAATGCAGTCATCAATGTACCTACGATACATGAGGGGGAGAGGGCCCTGGTAGGTTTGGATAATTTGGTGCTCTAGATAACCCATGAAGAGACAAGCATAGCTAGGGCCCATTTTAGTGCCAACTGACACGATGCACTGTAGATAGAAGATTGTGGAGGGACATGATCACCTACGCCAACCGGTATGGCACATGATGATGATAATGATGATAATTCCAGGAAGACGAGACAGAGGCAGCCCAATCGGAAGATGATTTCAAGACTCGAATAGACTTTCACAAAGTCTATTGAAAATTTGTCTTCTTTCATACAGACTATGTATGTTGAGTCCAAATAAGGCTTATACACAAAACTGCATTGTAAGTATTTTCCGTAGTCGTCGAGAGGACAGATAATAGTATTGATCCTCGACAAGTTGGTTGACGTGTAAAGCTAACAGTTATTATCTATTTTTATATTAATTATTAATCATCAGATCCCTGTCATTGCACATCAAACAATTTGTCCAAAAGTGCTTGGACCTTTTCTTTAGAAAATACTGCAGCTTGAAGCGACTTTTGAAGAAAAAAAATCGTATTCCATCTGGGTAATTCTCGTTTTTGGTAACGCCTCTCTTGACGTGCAGTTTTTCTTGCAGATTGATTCACCGTCTGCCGTGGAGTCAAATATTGTCACTGTTTCTTTTAGGCCATTGAGAATGTCAGCCCAATCTGTCTCACACCGACTGGGTCACATCCCACAGTAGTTGCACCGGCGAGTTTATCCGCATATTTATTACTAATTACCTCCGCGTGCCCTAGCACAAAGATAACAAAAAATCTTATTCAACCTAATCCTCCTCAAAGACTCTAGCCAATGTCTACGGGCACAGAACATTTCGATCTTCCTGAGTATATCATTGAGATGTTGAAAAAAGCACTTCCGGGAAAATGTCTGTGCCTCCAACCAACCCATTGCCTTAGTTGCAGCCATGACTTCCATAGTCAAGCTGCTTGTAGTTATAACAAACGAACCGTTATTCTCCTTCACAGTTCTTCCTCCAACTAGGTCCATGAAAGTTCATGTATTTCGTAGATGTTGTGCGGTTACAGTGTGACTCAGCCATGTGTTACAGTGTGACTCAGCCATGTGTTACAGTGTGACTCAGCCATGTGTTACAGTGTGACTCAGCCATTTGTTACAGTGTGACTCAGCCATGAAGGATAATGGGAAGAGTAGAAGAAAATGACGATCGACAGAGGAAGAATAGAATGATACGACGATAAGAGGTACAATAGTTGTAGGCGGCGTAGAATTAAAATGAAAACTTAAGGATTAGCAAGGAGACGTTAGTCCACCGTACCCAGACGATGTGGCGTAACCAACTATAAGACTGCAAGAAAGTCCGAACAGGTGTTCAACCTGAACGTCGAAATCCAGACAGTTGTCTACACTTGCCGAGGAAGTTACATAACGCAACGACGACGGACCCCCGTCGAACAGGTGTTGACACGAGATAGCTATACTAGGACTAGCCCGGAAACATCATTTGAAGTGCTGAGCGAGCGAAATAAGGGGAAATTCTTGTGTCGCCAGGCGCCTTGAAGTCCAGATAGACAGTCTGAGGTGAAAGAATTATGACGAACAAATCGCCGCACGTAATCAAAGGGCCAATGAAAGTTTTAGTTCTTAGGGAACGAAGTTAGGAAGATTGACAGGTATCAACAGGACTCCTAAAGCAATAAGCCTATGGACATAATTAAAAGGCGGAGTTAAAGAAATAGTGACTGGAGGCGGGCGAAGGATAAGCCGTGTATAGATTAGATTCCCATGATCCTTAGTCGGGTGGGAGTGGCTAAGATGGACACAAAAAGACACAGAGAAGACTTAGAAGGACACACAGAACAGAACTTAGACTTAGACAAAGAGAATTTAGACTTTAGACGCAGCACTTAGAGGAACTTAAACCTTTTTCGTCCACGAAGCCAGAGACTAGACAGAAATAGTAGACGAGTGCAAAGGAGATTAGATGCCTGCCTCAAGGCAGAAGATAGAATTAAGAGTCAGGCAGATTAAAACGGTCGTCTTTTTTGCTTCTCCTTCCACCCAGGCAGCTCACGGGTGGAAACCAGTCAGATGAACAGGAGAGATTAGTGAACCTGCCTGAAGTTAGAGTAGGGAAATCAGGAGTTTGACTAATAGAGTTCGCACAGAGATTTGTGTGGTTTAGGTTTAGAAGTAAGACCTCAAGGTCTATAAGAACGAGAGTTAACTTGTATACGATCACGAGCGTTACTTGTGAATATACATCGCCGATAGGCTCAACACAGTAACAATAAAGGAACATTTAGATTATAAGAGGACAGTATAGTTTATTCATTGTACGGAACCAGTTTTGAAGCGAATGTCAACAATAAATAATATATTATATTTGTTCGGAAACTATGATGACGAGTTATGTGTGTCTATATAGATAGCTATATGAAATGAAAGCAGCAAGATAAAAGTACAGAAGATAGATCAACAAGATAAATAGAAAGTACCAATAAGAACTTCTGCAGCAGTGCCACTGATCTATCTGTGTGAATGGCAACACCTTCCTCTGAAAGTCTTTCGTTAATGAATGATATAAAAAAAAAGTAAGAAGCCCCGTCACGACAAGTGGCGTATAGGGAATATGGTGTTAGTGACCATAAATGTTACAGACCTTCGGCACATGATTTTTGGGGTAATGTGGTCGGTATTACGCCCGTGCCGCTTTACTTTCCCAGAAAAAAATTCCGGTGCCCATTAAATGCTGGGTGAACCCGGAAGCCGTCGGTTGGGATCGAACCCTACCTCTTGCCCTTTGTAGTCCAATTGACTAACCACTGAGCTATTGCGGCTCTATCAATGAATGATGGCATGGATTAAAGCCTGAACTTCAACCTTCACCACCAGCGAGTTTTGTTGTCGACATTCCCTGTCCATTGTAATATAACCTGAAAATGATATAGAGCTCCCAGACGCACTCGTGTCAATTCTTACCCAGGTTCTATAGATGAGAGACTTCGTGAATAATATCCTTTGTCTGACTTATCCACGATTTTCGTCTTCTCAAGCGGCTGCCTCTTATCTTTGTAATTTCACTGTGCAGCGGGTGACCTGTGATGGCGCTTAATCGAAGGTATGCAAGCGTACAAAAATACTTTACCGTGCTATGTACGTGAAAAAAAACTAGCAGGTTGCTGAGAGCCCCGCATTCTGTATCATTGAAACGTCCGTATGATATGCATACTCTTTTTCTGCATCCTTTTTGTCTCTCTATTTGCATGTGCTCGAGATTAAGAATTGCCAAAGCTCAATCGATCACAGGAATGAGAAGGCCAGGTCATGAAACACAAGGTAGCGTTGCTTGCAGGCAACTTCAGCTATTACCCTCATTGCAGGCAGGCCGTTTCCCACTCTACTCATCACACAGTCCACATGTGCATGGAGAGCAAGACTGCAATCAAAACATGCACCAAATATTTCATTACTTGGGTTCTCTCAAAATCTAATGAACTGGGACGAACTGTTGGTGTCAGGACAATGTGATTGTTCAGCGAGAACCACGTCAATGGATCAGGCGGGCGTCACTAATACCCTCCGAGACAGAATTTCGATAACTATGAGTTCATGCATCTCCCTCAGGTCCATCCAGAAACGAGAGGCTTAGAGGGTGCATTAGAGGATATATCAATCAACATAGAACAGGTGTTGTCTGTCGCTGGACACGAGATATAGGAGATCTGAGCACCTTTGAATATGTTCGGAGTGCAATGATGATAACACACAAATAACTCACTAACGCACGTCATAGCTGCTTTGTTGAGCTCAACACTGCTTGTGCCTCACTGCACCACCTACTAATGCCTTTGTTCGGTTGACCACCGCTCGTACATCGCTGTATTACTTATCAATGTCTTTGTTGAGTTGACGCTAGTAACTCGCTGCACCATCTATCAATGTCTTTCTTGAGTTGACCCTCGTAACTCGCTGCATCACCTACCAATGTCTTTCTTGAGTTGACCCTCGTAACTCGCTGCACCAGCTACCAATGTCTTTGTTGAGTTGACGCTCGTAACTCGCTGCACCAGCTACCAATGTCTTTGTTGAGTTGACGCTCGTAACTCGCTGCACCAGCTACCAATGTCTTTCTTGAGTTGACGCTCGTAACTCGCTGCACCAGCTACCAATGTCTTTCTTGAGTTGACGCTCGTAACTCGCTGCACCAGCTACCAATGTCTTTGTTGAGTTGACGTTCGTACATCGCTGCATCACCTGCAAATGTCTTTGTTGGGCTGACGCTAGTAACTCGCTGCACCATCTATCAATCTCTTTGTTGGGTTGACCACTGCTTGTGCCTCGCTGCACCACCTACCAATGCCTTTCTTTAGTTGACGCTAGTAACTCGCTGCACCATCTATCAATCTCTTTGTTGGGTTGACCACTGCTTGTGCCTCGCTGCACCACCTACCAATGCCTTTCTTGAGTTGACGCTAGTAACACGCTGCATCACCTACCAATGCCTTTCTTGAGTTGACGCTAGTAACTCGCTGCACCTTCTATCAATGTCTTTGTTGAGTTGACGTTCGTAACTCGCTGCATCACCTACCAATGTCTTTGTTGGGTTGACCACTGCTTGTGCCTCGCTGCACCACTTACCAATGCCGTTCTTGAGTTGACGCTCGTAACTCGCTGCACTAGCTACCAATGTCTTTGTTGAGTTGACGTTCGTAACTCGCTGCACCACCTACCAATGTCTTTGTTGAGTTGACGCTCGTAACTCGCTGCACCACCTACCAATGTCTTTGTTGAGTTGACGCTCGTAACTCGCTGCACCACCTACCAATACCAATGTCTTTGTTGAGTTGACGCACGTAACTCGCTGCACTAGCTACCAATGTCTTTGTTGAGTTGACGCTCGTAACTCGCTGCACCACCTACCAATGTCTTTGTTGAGTTGACGCTCGTAACTCGCTGCACCACCTACCAATGTCTTTGTTGAGTTGACGCACATAACTCGCTGCACTAGCTACCAATGTCTTTGTTGAGTTGACGCACGTAACTCGCTGCACTAGCTACCAATGTCTTTGTTGAGTTCAATGGAAATAGAAACAGCAACGACGGCGATAGAATGGTTGGTTACACAGAACGTGGATCACGCAGTCTTGGTCACTGACATGTGAAGTATGCTACACAGATTGACAGACAGTGCCTGGAATGAATGCAGCTCTTAGATAACTCCAAAGTAAACGGGTTAAAATTGGTGCACTGTCCAGGGAACGCCGGTGTATATGGCAATGTAATAGCCAACAAGCTCGCTGGCAGCTCTGGCACTGAGTGTGGCCTTATTCACGACAAAGAGACCATCGCTAAGTTTGTTCTTCATTATCTATGAGAAGATGAGGAGAATAGGAGAGTCAATAATGTATATATTGAGAGAGTGAGCGGTCTAAATGTGGAAAAAGGGTCTGGTCGATCCGCAGCGCTTAGTGCGAAAAGCAGGTATGTCTATAATCAACACCTTACAGAAACAATCTGTCTAAATCATCATCATCAAGGGCCTGCTGGCGTAGAAAATCATGTCTCTCCACAACTTTCGATCACAACAGTTATTTATCATTTCTGTTGTTGACCTTCTGTCTAGCCATTCGCTTAAGCTGTCTGGTATCGTTTCTCTTTGCTTCCCTCTATCTCTTCGTCCCTCAATTTTCCCAGTTATTACAATATATTCCAGTTGTTCTCGTCTCATTACATGGCCAAAAAATTATTATTGTTTCTTCCTAATATTAGAAATTAGCTCTCTTTTTGCTTTGGCCTCTTTCAGAACATTTTCATTACTCTTCTTAGCTGTCCATGTATTCTCAACATTCTTCTGTAAAACCACATTTCTACAGCTTCCAGTGATTTTCTTGTCTATTGTCCATGATTCACATCCATATATTAATACTGGCTCTACATAACATTTAAAACTCTTTTTTTTTTGTTTCTATTGTCAAAAATGGATTATAGTATCTATCTTCCTCATGCATCTTCCTTCAGTCTGCATACGATTCGAGAATTGCTTGACAGGGAGGTGAAGCGGATATCGAGATTCCCTGACTGCTGGAAAACTGATTCGATACAAGTGTGGTTTTACACAAGAATATTGAGAATGCCTTGGACTTCTAATCGAGGATAATGGGGAAAAAATGAAACTTACTATCAACATAAAAAGGCAACAATCATAATTGTTGAGCTGCCACGTTATAGGAAGGAGACAGCTGGAATGTTTTGTGACAGCTGGAGAAATTGAGAGAAGATGAAATAGAGGGAAGAAGACATTTTTGTTAAAGCAGTAGAAGTTGAAATAGAGGGAAGGAGACAGTTTTGTGACAGCTGGTGAAATTGAGACAAGATGAAATAGAAAGAAGGAGACAGTTTTGTGACAGCTGGAGAAATTGAGAGAAGATGAAATAGAGGAAAGGAGACAGTTTTTTGACAGCTGGAGAAATTGAGAGAAGATGAAATACATGGAATCAGACAGTTTTTGTGATAGCTGGAGAAATAGAGAGAAGATGAAATAGAGGGAAGGAGACAGTTTTATGACAGCTGGAGAAATAGAGAGAAGATGAAATAGAGGGAAGGAGACAGTTTTATGACAGCTGGAGAAATAGAGAGAAGATGAAATCGAGTGAAGGATACAGTTTTGTTACAGCTGGAGAAATAGAGAGAAGATGAAATAGAGGGAAGGAGACAGCTGGAATGTTTTTTTGACAGCTGGAAAAACTGAGGGCAGTTGAAATAGAAGGAAAGAGAGAGAAAGAGAGAGAGAGAGAGAGAGAGAGAGAGAGAGAGAGAGAGAGAGAGAGAGAGAGAGAGAGAGAGAGATACAAGACAGTTTGATGGAGTATGATAGGAAATCTATAACATAAATGATTTTTAAAATCTAGGAATAGGCAGTTGTGGAGAGACATGATCGCCTTCTCCAGCAAGCACTGAATTGTATTTGATATTTACGATGAAAATCTAACTATCTGCTGCTTGATGATAGAACTGATTGATCAAGAATATAATTATAAACTCTATATTTGCTGTTGATACAACGAACCGTTTGGTAAATCCAGCTGATTTATTATCATTTCTGCTAAAGTTAACTTTTTGATGAAATGATCTGTTAGCTCAGTTTTGATGTTTGATAAATTGATTTCTTTTTTGGTGTGGAGATGCACAATCTAACGAGGGTTATTTATGTACGTGTTTCTTTGTTCTATTTCAGTAAATCAGGAGACTATCATGACTAAACGTGTTTCTCTGTTCTTTTCTAGTAAATCAAGAACTATCATGACTAAGCGTGTTTCTTTGTTCTATTCTAGTAAATCAAGAAACTATCATTACTAAACGTGTTTCTTTGTTCTATTCTAGTAAATAAAGAAACTATCATGACTAAACGTGTTTCTTTGTTCTATTCTAGTTAAGTCAAGAAGCTATCGTGTGTTTCTCTGTTCTATTCAAGTAAATCAAGAAACTGTCATGACTAAACGTGTTTCTTTGTTCTATTCTAGTAAATCAGGAGACTATCATGACTAAACGTGTTTCTTTGTTCTATTCTAGTAAATCAGGAGACTATTATGACTAAACGTGTTTCTTTGTTCTTTTCTAGTAAGTCAAGAAACTATCATGTGTTTCTTTGTTCTATTCTAGTAAGAGACTATCAAGACTAAGCGTGTTTCTCTGTTCTATTCTAGTAAGAGACTATCAAGACTAAGCGTGTTTCTCTGTTCTATTCTAGTAAGAGACTATCAAGACTAAGCGTGTTTCTCTGTTCTATTCTAGTAAGAGACTATCAAGACTAAGCGTATTTCTCTGTTCTATTCCAGGATATCAAGAGACTATCATGGGTATCGCGAACGCACCGTCAATCAGACGAGAGCCTGCCCTTTATGAGAGAATGGAGAGTGCAGAATATGCGGAATTACAAGATTCTCCGACCAATATTATTCGAAACAGACCCTACATTTCACATTAATTGGCCTTTTAATATGCTCGTTTCAGAAATATTATCTCTGTATTACTCCATGATCATAAACAAAGGAAATTCTCAAGACCTACAATTAAATATCAAAGTTGAAGGAATACATCAGTTCAGAACTACAACTACCTGGGACATAGTATAACAAGTGATGGAAAATGTACAATTGAAATAAATAAAAGAATAGGTATGGCAAAAAGTAATTTCAATGTCATGAAAAATATACTAACATCAAAACAAATAACACCAGGGCTAAAACTAAGAATAGCAAAATGTTACATCTTCTCAATATTCCTGTATGGTGCAGAAACATGGACATTAGACCAGAAAACAGAACAGAAAATTGAGGCCGTTGAAATGTGGATTTACAGAAGAATAGGTAGAATTGGATGGAAAGAAAAGAAAACAAACGAGGAAGTTTTAGGACGACTAAGGGTGAAAAAAGAACTACTAAACACAATTAGAGCAAGACAAATGAAATTTTTTGATCATGTTAAAAGACACAACAGCCTAATAAAAGTAATATTAGAAGGGAAAATACAAGGTAAAAGAGGCAGAGGCAGACCAAGACTAACATGGACGAGTAATATAAAAAGATGGACAAGTCAGCCTATGACAATCTGCACCATCAAAGCAAGAGACAGAGTGGAATGGCGCTCCATGGTAGCCAACCTTAGTTGCGGAGAAGGCACCCAATGATGATGATGATGATTACTCCTCTATGGACACTAAATATGATTCCCGAAAAGTATTGTCTAAAGTAAAATGACTGTGCCGGGGAATTACATATTTTGTTTTAATAATATTTTTAAATTAGTCAATTTTTAAAATATTTCTCACATCTACTAATATATCATTGAAAACAAAATAAGCTTAGAACATTCCAATGTTTCTGTTTAGATACAAACTAGAACCACTGCTACAAATAAGGGAATAGTGGACCAAACTCTGGGTATCTTCACCTACCAATATTCAAAATTTGTAGGCATGTAACTAGAATACCACTTTGTGTTTAAAACAACCAGCTGTGACTTGTTGCTCGTGTTGGATACAGAAACTCAATTGTTGCTCATGTTGGATACAGAATCCCAATTGTTGCTCATGTTGGATACATAAACTCAATTGTTGCTCATATTGGATACAGAAACTCAATTGTTGCTCATGTTGGATGCAGAAACCCAATTGTTGCTCATGTTGGATACAAAAACCCAATTGTTGCACATGTTGGATACAGAAACTCAATTGTTGCTCATGTTGGATACAGAAACTTAATTGTTGCACATGTTGGATACAGAAATTCAATTGTTGCTCATGTTGGATACAGAAACCCAATTGTTGCTCATGTTGGATACAGAAATTCAATTGTTGCTCATGTTGCATACAGAAACTCAATTGTTGCTCATGTTGGATACAGAAACCCAATTGTTGCTCATGTTGGATACAGAATCCAAATTGTTGCTCATGTTGGATACAGAAACTCAATTGTTGCTCATGTTGGATACAGAAACTCAGTTGTTGCTCATGTTGGATACAGATACTCAATTGTTACTCATGTTGGATACAGAAACTCAGTTGTTGCTCATGTTGGATACAGAAACTCAGTTGTTGCTCGTGTTGGATGCAGAAACTCAGTTGTTGCTCGTGTTGGATACAGAAACTCAATTGTTGCTCATGTTGGATACAGAAACTCTGTTGTTGCTCAATTTGGATACAGAAACTCAGTTGTTGCTCATGTTGGATACAGAAACTCAGTTGTTGCTCATGTTGGATACAGAAACTCAGTTGTTGCTCGTGTTGGATGCAGAAACTCAGTTGTTGCTCGTGTTGGATACAGAAACTCAATTGTTGCTCGTGTTGGATACAGAAACTCAGTTGTTGCTCAATTTGGATACAGAAACTCAGTTGTTGCTCATGTTGGATACAGACACTCAATTGTTGCTCATGTTGAATACAGAAACACAATTGTTGCTCATGTTGGATACAGAATCCAAATTGTTGCTCATGTTGGATACAGAAACTCAGTTGTTACTCATGTTGGATACAGAAACTCAGTTGTTGCTCATGTTGGATACAGAAACTCAGTTGTTGCTCGTGTTGGATGCAGAAACTCAGTTGTTGCTCGTGTTGGATACAGAAACTCAATTGTTGCTCATGTTGGATACAGAAACTCTGTTGTTGCTCAATTTGGATACAGAAACTCAGTTGTTGCTCATGTTGGATACAGAAACTCAGTTGTTGCTCATGTTGGATACAGAAACTCAGTTGTTGCTCGTGTTGGATGCAGAAACTCAGCTGTTGCTCGTGTTGGATACAAAAACTCAATTGTTGCTCGTGTTGGATACAGAAACTCAGTTGTTGCTCAATTTGGATACAGAAACTCAGTTGTTGCTCATGTTGGATACAGACACTCAATTGTTGCTCATGTTGAATACAGAAACACAATTGTTGCTCATGTTGGATACAGAAACACAATTGTTGCTAATATTGGATACAGAAACCCACTTGTTGTTTATCTATTAGATTAATGGTCATACTAACTACCATCAATATATTTGAATTCTTTAAAAAATATTTGAAGTGTACGAATATTCATTCTTTTGTAACTTTCGGAGTGACAGTATAGATTAACAAGTTTGTTACTGTAAATTTGGGAGTTATCGACTGAATAGGTTCTGTTATTGTAATGTTCTGAGTAAACATCCAAATATGTTTTTCTGTTGTAATTTTCGTAGTGGCCACCCATGTATGTTCTATTGTTGTAATAAAAGTAAATTACGAGTAAAGTTCTTGAATCGGCGTTTTAGCATGCGAATCGTCACCCATTTGTGATCGGCCGGCTAACCAGAAGTGCTCGGAGACTTCTGGATAGTGTCGCTTCAAGCATCGAAGCTCACGATGCGAGGCGGCAGCCTTCGCCTTCTCAGAGTACTACCCTGGTACCTATTTCTGCCAGCGGCTGGGTCGACCGCGGGGGTATTTTTTTTTCCAACCATGAGTACAACTCACACTGCTTCCAGCGGGAATCGAACACGGGTTGTCCGAACGTCGGCAGCCTAGAGGATGGTTTTCTCAATTAGGCTACCTAGGCCCCTGCTTGTTGTAATGTTCGGAGTAACCGCCTAGACAAATTCTCTTGAGTAGTTGATAATGATTACATACGTCAGAGATAGCATTTACTGAAAGCAGTCAGTGACGCAAGAGTTGACTACATGCATCATGATTAATGAACCAGTACTGATTAAAATCCAACATCACTTCCTAACAGTTAATGTAGAGTCAGACCAACCAGTTTTGTTTAAAAGAATTAAAAAATCGAAGATTGCTGGTAAGTCCATACTCAAATGATGTCCCCAAATTTTAAAGCCAGAGTTTTGAATGAAATGTTTAGTCCACCTCAAGTATTTTAATAGAGTGCGAATGTGGTGTTTAATTTAACTAAAGTGTGTGTGTTTTTTCACAGACATAGTTATGATTGTAGTGTTTATTACTGACGAAGTTACTTTTTACAATAAAAAAAGAGTTGTAAATTTTGTGTTAAGTTTAGAAAGTATTGTTTTTCATAAACTCAAATGTAGATGTAATTTTAGCTCTAGTGAAGGTTATTTAAAAAAAAAACTGCTATGAATTTGGAGTTTCGTACAAATGAAGTATTTAGTTTTAGTTTAGTTTAATCTATAGATCAGTTCAAATGAACTGTTTAGTTTTAGTTTAGTTGAATCTATAAATCATTTCAAATGAACTGTTTAGTTTTAGTTTAGTTTAATCTATAGATCAGTTCAAATGAACTGTTTAGTTTTAGTTTAGTTTAATCTATAGATCAGTTCAAATTAACTGTTTAGTTTTAGTTTAATTTAATCCATAGATCAGTTCAAATGAACTGTTTAGTTTTAGTTTAGTTTAATCTATAGATCAGTTCAAATTAACTGTTTAGTTTTAGTTTAATTTAATCTATAGAACAGTTCAAATGAACTGTTTAGTTTTAGTTTAATTTAATCTATAGATCAGTTCAAATGAACTGTTTAGTTTTAGTTTAATTTAATCTATAGATCAGTTCAAATGAACTGTTTAGTTTTAGTTTAGTTTAATCTATAGATCAGTTCAAATGAACTGTTTAGTTTTAGTTTAGTTTAATCTATAGATCAGTTCAAATTAACTGTTTAGTTTTAGTTTAATTTAATCTATAGAACAGTTCAAATGAACTGTTTAGTTTTAGTTTAATTTAATCTATAGATCAGTTCAAATGAACTGTTTAGTTTTAGTTTAGTTTAATCTATAGATCATGGTCACTGCACGTCGGGCACGCCCATAAGAGCTCAGAACTCTTCTCCTCAGTATATCCCTCTGTGTGTGGAGACTGATTACTCAAGTTCTGTGTTGATTTGATATAATTCCGTATCTTCCTGCAAAGCGCTCATTTCTGGCGTCTCCAGTTTGGACCTCATGTTCAAGCAGTCAGTACTCCAAAAGTAGAGTTTTCAATTTTAATGTTTTTTTTTAATGTAATTGAGGTATGAATGTGGTGTTTGGTTCAGCACTGTACCTTTTTTTTTAAAAATTTTTTTTTTTACTAAATACAGCTATGAATGCGGCATATAGACCAGCGAAAGTGTTGTATATAAACAGAGTGATAAACATAATGTCCATTTCAACCAGAGTGTTTTGTGAACACAAGAATTAATGTCATGTTTAGTTCAATCAAAGTGTTTTGTAATTACAACATAATGGTTAATGTTTAATGATATGTTTGGTTCAGTCAAAGTGTTTGTAATTATAACAGACGGGTTAATGTTTATTGTTATGTTTGGTTCAAAGTGTTTGTAATTATAACAGAATGGTTAATGTTATGTCTGGTTTAGTCAAAGTGTTTGTAATTATAACAGAATAGTTAATGTTATGTTTGGTTCAATCTAAGTGTTTTGTAATCATCACATAATGGATGATGTTATGTTTGGTTCAATCAAAGTGTTCGGTAATTAAAGCAGAATGATTAATGTTATGTTTGGTTCAGCTAAATTTTTCTCCATATAAAAAATTCCAATAAATACATGTTTTTTATTCCAATATTCTCATGTATCATGTCTTGCATTTATTATAATACCACTTGTTTCTTAAAGACTGTTAACTACCATGAAGCGCTGTTTGTATGCAATACTCTATGACCAATTTACAAGTCGAGCGCTTGATTCTGTCAACGAACTTGAATCTTTTGTCTGCGTGCTTGTTTCTTTTTAATGTAATGACTTCAGTATGTTATTATGTCCAAATTATCTTAGTTGTCTTGTTCAGAATGTATTCAGAAGTTCATTATTTGTTATTTTGTTTCGTTTTCCACAAGATTTTCCCAATTTTTCTGTGAATCTACATTTATATGGCTTCAATTGTTTTACATTGCCTGCAATAATACGTTCAATTAGCAATAGCAATGGCTTATTGAGTTATTGAGTTATTGAGTTATTTGCGGGTCATCATCATTGCAGTCCGAACATCTCCATAGGTGCTCAGATCCCCTCTTCAGCAATTCCCTCAGTGTCCAGCGACTGACGACTTCAGTTCTATGTTGGTTGATAAGTCTTCTTAAGCAATGGCTTAATAATATTTTATTGCTTTTGTGGCAGGAGTCTGCTAAGCTACAGTACGTGTCAATTTAGATGTCTGCTGACCATCATGCACAACACATCAATACAAATACACTTATTATACATATGTTATAAGTAATATAAGTATGCCCCATCAACAAAGCAACTACAGCAGTCTTATAATAACAAACTCTTTACAAACCCTGCCTCAACTATAAATTTACTACAAACTTGCAACATTTACAAAGCTTCTATAACTACTTCAAAAGTAGCAACAGTCCCAGAAAATATTGACGGTGATATATATATATATATATATATATATATATATATATATATATATATATATATATATATATATATATATATAGGGTTGCCACATACACCGTTTTTTACGGATTTCTCCGTTTTTTTCACGTAATTCGATGACTCCGTTTTATCTTTGCCTGGAGTCGCTAAAACACCGTATTTTAACGCTCACGTAAATATTATTTTAAATATCGATTAAATAATATATAAATTCGTAGTAAATAATATTAATTAAACCATTCGGCGGTTTGTTTTGTATAATTGTTTCTGGATCATACTTTTAAGTGCGCAAATTGTAGTTCCGAGTTAAAATATTGAAGCGATTTAATTTCCGTCCTAGCCCACGACAAGAATCAATTTATTTCCAATCGTCGATGTGTAAACACAGTTTCACCGCTCCATCCAATTCAATCCTCGCATCTACATATTATTCATCATCATCATGTACCTTGCCGGTTGGCGTAGGCGATCATGTCCCTCCACAATCTTCTATCTACAGTGCATCGTATCAGTGCTGTTGTTGACAGATTTCCATGCCATGACACCAAGCTATCCAGTATTTTCTCTCTTTGTCGTCCGCGATCTCTCTTTCCTTTTATTTTGCCAGTTGTAACCAAGTATTCCAACTTTCCTCTTCTCATGAACAGAGAACTATTACATATTATTAGTAAGTTTATTTTAAAGTTTGTTAACATTATTTTATAATGAGTGATATGGATTTAAAGAAGTCTCCTCCAAAGAAGAAATTAAAATTAAAACTACAACACAATCAAAGTTACCGTAAAGTGTGGGAAGAATCGTTTTCATGGGTTAAACCAGGACCTAACGAAGATCGAGCTTTCTGTGTGTTATGCAGAAAAGATTTTAGTATTTCTCATGGTGGACAAAGTGACTTAAAACAACATTCAGAATATAAAACGCATAAACTAAAAGAAAAATCTGA